>JAMXBD010001447.1:0-368412 GCA_024138025.1 Combretum micranthum | reverse complement strand
TATTAAAATCCCATAATTATATACTTCGTATATCACTTAGCCTTGGAAGGAAAATAGAAAGCTTACCCTTAACTATCAGGTACACAGTATACATGTTGTTTACTAGGGTAGAATTTAACAGCTAGACTGACATTTAAACCCTACTTAATTGTTTGTTGTATGGCTAATTGCCGTACGAAGTGGCACCCTTGGACTAGGTTGCAAGCCAATCGCAACTTTTGGAGGATGCAATAATTTAGGCGCTTAGGCCCTGCATGTTTAGGCTCGACGGGTAGTCATTAATGAAATTTCCAAAATCAAGCGGTTAGCTAGGAGCAGGTACAAAGTCGTGATTAGTTATGCAGCGTTATGAGACCCTGCATAAAACACTAGAATGGATCGTTCCCATTGGTGGCAATCTGTAAGGGGATGACCAAGATGAAACTATTTCTTTCTTGCCTTTTTTGGTGAATTCTAGGGACTTATCAAACCCCACCTCTTCGGTGCATGATTCACTAAGAAAATCTTATCCCTTTTGTTTAGCAAGAGTCATGAGCACCCTTGTACATGCTAGTATTTCCAAAACATTGGTAATACTTGGTTGTGAGCTTAAATCTTAAATAGCTTAATTTATATTTGTTGCACTAGTATAGGCATGCATGACGTGCATGTGTGTGCTTGTTATTATGTACTGGACTTTGCTCTCACTTTTTATTATTTCAAGCATCGAGAGTAACACTTTGTAGATCTTCACTATGATTCTCTTGGGTATGGTATAATGACGTAGAGGACTAAACAATTGATCTTTCATGAATTCCTAGAGACTTGAGAGAGAGTGACTTAATATTAGACTAAGGATGAATGTAATGACTTTATTTATGATCTCTTTTAGGCCATGTGCTAAACATATATACTTCGATTGAGCCTAGCTACTCTTTTTTAGTTTACCTTTCCTAGAACATTTTAGCTTTATAATCTTGCATGCTTTTTTTCTTTTTTCCAAGGGCTACTCACAAGATTTATACAATTAATTATGAATTGTTGATAATCTGACTAATGATGCTTTGCTAAATTATTATGGACCCTAATCTCGATTTCACAATTAAAACTTGATTAGAAACTCATCTACACAACAAAAGCCTTGCACATGTCGCTTAAAGGTGATTAGGCCCTTAAGTGCTATAAGGTGAGTTATTTCAATAGATGTGTCAGTACCTAAATTTTATACAAAAATTAGAAAATAAAAGGTCAATTTAATAACTTATAACTATTTTTATTACCTTATTAACATCATTTACTATATTTGTTGATTTTAAAAAAGATAACATATTATTAAATTTTTACTTCTTATAACACCATTATCGCTAATAGTTTGCTTCTTCTATGTTAAGAAACAAAACAAAGCATTAATGAGATAGTTAACATACCCATAAAAATTTTAATTAGATATTAAATTAACTAATTCAAAGTTCAAATACCAAATTGAATTATTGTTCAAAATTCAAATACCAAATTTGAGATTTTTCCATATAATAATAATAGGAAAAAAAAAATTAAAAGAATATTGTGGACATTTACAATCGTAATTGTAGGAAACATGAGCATAGCAGTTAAAATAACCTTTTTATTTTTTTATTTTTTCCTAACAGCTGTTGAACATGACTCGATGTGGCTGGAGATAGTAACTGCCTCCTATAAAACATGAAGATAATAAATTAAAAATGGAGAATCGTCACTGCATTTTGACTGCCAATGAAACCCCCTTTGAACATTCCACAATAGCATTTCTTACAAAAGAATTGAACCAAGTAAAAAAAGAATGTAATCACAAGAAACAAGAAGAGGAAAAATAATAAAAAATGTGGGGCAGCACTGTACCGTCCTAATATCCCTCTTCTGTACATGATGGTTTTCTACTACTCATATAGCACAAGCTCTCTTTTATTGGGTGGTTTAGGAATAATAGTGGATGGAGAACAAGCAAAGAAAGCGCACCAACTCTGGCCTGCACAACATCCCCATGGTGAGGGTTTTCGTGCAGCAGCGTGTGACCATGTATCAAATTCCCACCCATAACATTACTAAAAATGGCTTAAGCATTCCAGCATTTTTGTACTCACTCAACCTGCTCGCCGATCAAATCTAGACCAACCAACAGAAATGATATGCCCTGAAAGAGCAAGAAGTAGAAATGGATACCCTGCGCTGAGAGGAGGCTTCGGGCTGCTGCTGTGAGAAGGAGAAAAGCCAAAGACAGCTCTTTCATGTAAATCCGGTTGTGCTTCTTCTTTCGCGCCTTTTTTTCCTGCTGTAGAATCTCCTGCCTCATCTCGTCAAGATCAGGAACGGAGACCCCCTTTTGGTATTTTGGCCCTTTTTCAATTAATGCAGCAATATCACCCTCAGAAGATCGGCCAGATTTCTTTGTCACAACCCATTCATATGCACTGCCAAGCTGAAAGAGGCCCGAGATCATGGCAGTGAACTTGGTGACAGACATGGTGTTCTCGAATAGAAGGTAAGGGACAATAAAGGGAAATGATTTCGGTGCTGGAAGAATATTGAGGAATGACATGGTAGCTGGAATGTAGCAAACGACCCAAGCTGGCAACTGGGCCTCAGGGACAAACATTGTCATGGGAAGTATGATGCAAAAGAGGGTAAAAGAATAGAAAGGCAATATGAGTTTACGAAGCAGAAAGAATAGAAAGATTAAATTGAATTTCTTCAATATGCTAATCTGCATTGATCAAGACGAACAGAGAAATTACTCAGAAGCCAGAATCTAGGCAATGTAATATTGGGTTGATCATGATCGAGAAAGAAATTCACTACCTTTGATCGAATGATGGCTGGTAAACACAAGCGAAACAACTGCATGGGTCCAGAGTGCCATCTGTGCTGCTGTTTCCTGTATGCTTCATATGATTCAGGCAATTCACACTGGCACTGAACGTGAGAATAAAAACAACACAAGATACGTCACAAAATGGATGGGAAGCACAAATCAAAACAAGTTCCTACCTATATTCAAACGATGGAAAGTCACTAAGCCTGGCATTATAAAGGGAACTCTGAGTTCAAAAGGATGAATACCTTGACATCATTGAGGAAAATGAATTTCCAGCCATGTAAATGAGCTCGTACAGCAATGTCCATGTCCTCAACAGTAGTTCTCTCCAACCACCCACCCGAATCCTCCAATGCCTTTATCCTCCAAACTCCAGCAGTCCCATTGAACCCAAAAAAATTGATAAAGATACCATTTACTTGCTGCTCCACCTCAAAGTGAAAAGCAAGATTGATGTTCTGCAACCTCGTTAACAGGTTCTCATCATTGTTCACAAAGGACCACCTTGCCTGAACCAATCCCACATCTGGCCTGCCCTGCAGTTTTCAATTTTTAAACCCCGATTACATTACAACCATAAGCCACTCAAAAGCAACGTAGTGATGGGATCAATTCAGCAATCAAAACCAATTCATCTAAGATGAAGTTTCTCTATTCCCACAGCATGTAACCATCCTTGTCCTGCCCACTACATACTGCCACATTAGATAATTAATGTGGCTCCTTTCACATTGTTCTTAGCCATGGTAACAGTAACACAAAATGCAGGATGCAATTAAGGATATGGAAACATCATCCAAAAGATAGAATTTCTCACATCACAAGAAACAAATTGATTCCTCATGGTAAAACAGTCACTAATACTACTTGCACAAGAAAATTTGAGATGATACCATCATTTGCCTCACCTTGAAGTAAGGAACAGTTCTTTTCAAAAAGTCGGGTGAGGGTTGAAAGTCAGCATCAAAGATGGCAACAAATTCACAGTCCTTTATATAACTGCTATTCATAGCAGACTTGAGATTACCAGCCTTGTAACCATCTCTAATAACCCTATGCCTATACACAATATTGGCTCCTTCCCCCTGCCATTTGTGCACCTCCTCTTTAATCAGCAACTGAGTTGTGGGATCATCCGAATCATCAAGGACTTGAATTAACAACTTGGATTTTGGCCAGTCCAAACAGCATACAGCACCAATTGATTGCTGATAAACCTACAACCGCAAGCCATCAAAAATTAAACCAAATCATTCACCAATAGCAAATAAAGCTCAAATTTGAAGATGAATCAAGATAAATCAAATTTTCCTAATTTAGCCTCAAAACTGATAATGAAATATGAAGTTTGCTAGATGTAAGTAACTTTGTAATACAGCTTACAAACACAATATAGTAAGATAAGGTAAAAGAGTCGATAACACATCATCCCTGAATATTAAAAACCAATAACTAAAGTATTGCTCAAAATCTTTTAGAATACGTCATCAAGAAAAATCAGAACTAACTTAACTAAGACTCACCTCCTTCTCATTGCACATAGGAATTTGGACAACAACCATAGGAAAGAACCCATTTTCCCCGGTTTCAAGATCTATTTCCTCATCGACTATAGCCACCGGCTTGATCTTCTTGAAACGTATCCAGATACAACCAATACAGAGAAGAAGCCTGTCCAAACTCTGAACTAAGAATAACACAATACAGGCATTTGCCAGGAACTGAAGAGGAGGAGCCAAATACTCCACTCTGATCAAAACCCATCTCGAATACAACGAATCAAAAACACCCTTTACACCTAACTTCATAGTACTAGCTGAAACACCACTATTTATTAACAAGGAGTCCAACTGAAGATGTGGAGCACCGAAATGCCAACCTTTAAAGTAAGCAACAACCTCAAACACTAAGAGAACAACAGATAACAGAAGGAACACCTTGATGAACTTATACAACCTGGATCTCACAGTCAAATTCTCCTTCTCCCTAGCAGCAGTATCGGCATCGACATCATCGGTATCAGCATCAGTTCGACCGGATGCCACGCGGCGCTTGATTGCGGCGCCAAGGCCAACAAGGGCAGTGCCTATCGAGGTCAAACAACCAGCTGCTTTATGTGCTTTGAGCAAGAGGACCCAAGTGAGCTGTTTGGCATTCCTGTTCCTGGCCTTATTGTTGGTGGAGGAGGTGTTAGGGTTGCTGTCTGGTGGTGATAACAAGAAGTCATCTTCACTAGGACTTTGGAGTTCAACCATGGACCAATTTGGGTTCTGCATCTTGATAACAACAGGTGTACCTTTGTGTACTTCTTGAGACCACCAAGACTCAAAAGACTGGGCCATTATTTTTTATTTAATTTAATTATTCTTGAAAGATGACGCTAAATAACTAAAAACCAGAAACACCCCGTTGGAAATTCGGTTAAAATGTGGGTAAAGTTTGAAACTTGGAGATTTTGAGCATTCAGTATGAGGAAAATGTGGGATTTTTCTTATACCCAGATGAAGAAAAATGGGGGTTTTGAACTCATTCGTCAGGTAGTAAGATAGAGAGACGCGTGGTGGATGCAACCGAACAAGGCGTCTCTAAATCATGTAGACATTGGGAGATACATACATATACATGCGAAGTTAATGTTATATGTGATGAAAAACAGATAAAATCTTCTTGTTTTTAGAGAGAGAGAGAGAGAGAGAGAGAGAATTTATGTGTTTTGTGTTTGTGTGGATGACTTAGGAAGGTGACTTTCAAAATTGGTGCCAATTCAATTACAGCTTGCAAAAGGTTCAAAACGAACAAACCGATACACAAGAAAGAGAAAGTGATGGAGAGAGAGACATTGAGAGAGAGAGAGAGAGAGAGAGAGAGAGAAAAGCAAAAGGACACAGCGAGAAACTCAACAGTTCAACACGTCTTACTTTTGAATTTCCTTCCTATGTTTATTGTAGTGAAAAACAGAAAAAAAAAAATTTATAAAAACCTTTTCAATAACAATACCTATAAAAATTCCCCCCAATTTTTCCCCCCTTTATAAAAAGTCAAAATTTTGATGAATCCCTATAAGTTATTAAAAAAAATAAAATTGAAAAAAAAAAAAAAAAAAAAAACATGCACAGAGAAAGATTCTATGACCCAGTAATTAAGTTTCATCTTTAGGAAGGTAATAATGAGAGAGAAAAAGAAAAAGACAAATTTTGCTTTTTAATGTAAATAAACTATTGGATTTAGTAAAGAAATCCTGTGTTTTCTGCTTATATGATATTAGGGAGCATCCCATTGAACCAAAACCAAAACAATTTGTTACAGTTGCTTCCAGATATGGTTCTCCTAATCTCTTTGATTAATCAATTTATAACTTTGCATCTTTTCCCATTTGGTCCTATTCTAATTAATACAACAACACCCTCCACAACTTATATAATGTAAAAAAAAAAAAAAAAAAACCTAGATGATAGGCACCCTGATGACAAGATACGATGCCGAATGCACAAGATTGTAATAATAAATTAAACGGGATTAAGAAAATAATGTTGTTTCAAAACAAAACGAAAACAAACCGGGACAGGAACGGTGTAGAGCAATGCAGATAGTCAAACTTTGATTCTGCTTCTTCCATCCTTTTTTTTTTTTTTCTGGGTTGATTGAAACAGAGGGAAGATAAAAAAAAAATAGGTGGTGAAAAATGAAGTGGAAGAAGATTGTGTCCTGTTAAAACGGATTAAATAAATCATTATCCAAAACCATGGGCCTGTTATTTTGTTATGGGAGCCATCCGTCCAAGGGAACGCAAATTTGGATTTTGCTTCGTTTGTCTTTTCTTTTTTTTTTATTTTTATTATTCTCCTTTCCTTAATTTTTGCTATTTATTTGCTTGACTGCACTAAATTACTGATAGAAGGGTTCTTATCTTAACCATTGTTAGTGTAATGCCAACGTTGTACTGTTTTGTCAACTATTTAATTGTTTATAATTCATTTATAGCGTATCATTAAAATGATTAATACATTAAGTATTGTATTTATTTATTTTTTTGAATGACTAAGGTTGAATTTAAATTAAGTCAAACTAATATATACTAAGTTTAAATTCGAGTTTGATTGTAAAATTTTAAACTTACATCTATTTGAACCTGATCAAACATAAAAATTTAGACTTGACTTTGGTTTAAAGATGTACTTGGCAAACTTGAGTTTGAATAGATTAACTTGATTGAATTTGAATTATTCAATTAGGCACAAATTTTATAAAATAATTTTTCCCTAGCCAATTTCAAGCTCGATTCACTGTCAGGATTAGCTTAAAATGAATTGCTAAATTTTTATTTAATAAATTTCAAATCGCATAACCAATAATTTTTTTCCCTAACTTATCATAACCTAATTTTGAAAAATGAGATCTAGATAGTTAATTAAAATACCATAATGCTCTTCTAAGCAATTTAAAATAGATTTTACTGTGTTTTGAAAATAATATCTAATGCATCAAGTGCCTAAATATATATAATTAAATCGTAATATAAGTAAATTTTCAACTAACATGTTATATTCATGCATAGTATATACAATTGCATACGTATTTATATCACATGCGTATGGTATGACACTGTCTATGTAAAATTTTACAAATAGCATATATTGTATAAATACAATGTTATAATCTATGCATAATTTTTATATAGTATATAATCGTATATGCTAAAAGACTATATTCTAATGTTATAACACGAAATATATACAATATTACAAGTATAATATCATAGTATATATGTAAATTGTATAGTTTTATAAATTATAACATTATACATATCTATGCATAGCATTATATATACACACACATAATATATATCCTTACATAAATTTTATCATAAATAAGTCCAAAAAAAAAACACATATAAAATATAACACTATCTATATAAAATTTTACGAATATAATGACATAATAATAGGGCTGAAAACGAGCCGAGCTACTCGTAAGCTACTCAGGCTCGACTTGCTTCAGGCTTAGCTCGATGTGTCACGCCCGAGGGTATTCTAATAATAATAATCAAGAATCACTCGATTACTATTATTAGGTTACCTTATAGGAGTGACATGATTTCCAAAAATGATCTTTTAGTTGCTTGGATGGAATAAGCAAACATATATAAGATGTAAACTAGTAAACAACTTTTACAAACTATATATTACAGATCATATGCTTTATAAGTCCTTACAACTATAGCTGATGATTCTAATGCACTTTAAATGCATCACAAGTCTATTACAGATATAGATATTCTAACCATATACTGAACTTTAAACTTCTGGCTTCCAATCTCTTACCGGACCATGCTCCTGCTAGTAATGAGCCAGGGTCGCAAAGTGAACCTGAAAGGACTGTGGGAGTGTGAGCTAAAACACAAGCTCAGTGAATAACCAGAGCTTATTACATATAACATACAAGTTATTTAACAATCATATGAAATGCATCAATCACACAAATGAACATTACAAGCTTGGATAACCCGGAATCCAAACAGGATGAAGTATGCCTCCCATCGGGGTTGAAGGATCACAATCTATGGTCCACCTACCCAGGAGAGACTTAAGCTTTCAGGAAATAATAATATTTAATTTAATTATCTCTTTAAGCTTATCATGTTTCATTTTCATTTCCTGTTTTAGCTTTAGAAACTCCACTAAGTGTTAGTTATTCCATGTAATACCATAAGCGGCGTCCTTCGTTTACCATTTTAGTTCTTATGGTATTAACAGAACAAAGGTAATCTTGCAATTAACTAATAGCTCTCTGGCCTAGATAATTCAAGCATCACCAGATATCCGAGAAACTAACACGTAGTAGGCTACCACTTACTCAATGCTTTTTATGCATAGTATGTAATGCATGATTATTTTCCATTATGGTACCAGTAGTTTTTAATCAATCTGGGGGTGATCAAGCA
Source organism: Combretum micranthum (assembly GCA_024138025.1). Classification (NCBI taxonomy): domain Eukaryota; kingdom Viridiplantae; phylum Streptophyta; class Magnoliopsida; order Myrtales; family Combretaceae; genus Combretum; species Combretum micranthum. Next base: position 359,641 of record JAMXBD010001447.1, on the reverse strand, counting down.
TTACAGACACTCAATCAGATATTGTATACATTATCATGCATTTGTGTTATCACTTATTTTAGAGTGACATGGCAATCAATGGAATACAATACCTAACTTTCATATTTCAAACAATTCACCAATTTTCATTATCTTTTTATTTAAGATTCACTACTAGTACAAGCACAACCAATGTAATAAGACTGAGTTACTCACCTGCCCATCCTATTTAATCGTAGTAATCTTCAGGTAGGTCCTCCCAATACCCGAGTCACCTATTAAGATAAATAATATAATCATTAAAATTTCCAGACTATACAACCTAGTTCCTATGAATATTTAAGTGTTCTAATGGTTTGTTGGGTTTTCTGTTTTATTCTTAACTAGTTCTTTCGAAATAACCCTAAGTTCTAATTCATTGTACTCACAGTTTTATTTTATTAATTCTGGTTGGATACTTGAATCTATTGATTGGGTATTTGGAAAGTTTAACAACTTAGTTAATTCGTTTTTATTGTTCAAAACTATTAGTTTTCCTTTTAAATTACTTAATAAATTTTTCTTATAGAGTATAGGTATTCCTATACTCGTAATTTTAGATTATCTAAATTTCCATTATATCTATTTTTTTTTAAATATGTATTTAGTATTTACTAAACTCCATATTATATATAGATATGTACATATATATTTTTCTATAAATTAGTTAAATATTATTTTTATGAAAATATACTTACTAATAAAAGGATTTATAAATTTTATTATAATTATTTTCGAAAATTTCTCCTTTTACCGTAAATAATAAGAATATTAATAATTTTTATCAATAATAGTACTAAAAATAATTATAACATCAATAATACTAAATAATGATAACAACAACAACAACACAACAACAACAACAACAACAACAACAACAACAACAACATCAACAACAACAACACAACAACAACAACAACAACAACAACAACAATAATAATAATATATAATAATAATAATAATAATAATAAAATTTTCGAAATAGATTAAATAGAATAATTATATTTCATCACATTAGTAATTATACTAATTGTCTTATACTTTAATTCATATTATTACTAAAATAATTTTAGTCTTATATTCATATTTATTATTATTTCATAAATAATATTTTCGAAATTCTAAGAATTCTTTTAATAATATTAAGAATATTAATAATTATAATTAGAAATCTATTATGCGGAAATTACTTAACAAAGTAATTTATATTTCTAAAAATTATTTTTGGATTAATAATAATAGATTAAATATTTAAACATCATATATTTAATAGTGTCAGAAAATAATTTATTTTAAATTTAAATAAATAAATAAATTTCTGATTTTATATTATTATACTATAATATTACTATTACTATTCCAGAAAAATAAATAAATGCAGAAATAATAATAATAATTCTAAAATTACTTATATTATTATTTATTCTACACTTATATTTATTTAGTTTCGTTTTTCTTTTCTTTTTTTTTTTTAAATTTGGCCGAGAGGTACACGGGTTAAACACGCCCGTGTACCCAGCCCGTGCTCATCGGGGATCACTGTTCATCTTCTTCCCTGATGAGCCGCGGCCATTTCCGATCGATCTCGACGTTAAAACGTCGGGATTTTGGATCCTATAGACTCCTAGGAACCTAATCTACTTGAATATGTAAGAAAAACAACATAAAAACAACATGTTACCCACGCTTTTGGATCATCAAGCTCGGTTAGGGTTTGGGAAAATTACCTTCGTTGTGACTTCTCGGTGAAATCGAAGCTCCTAGTGGACTTGGTTAGCTTCCTAGGATGTTTAGAAGTCAGTATCAATCCTTAGAATTGAAAGAAAACTCGCGGAATAGAATCACTTACCTCAAGCTCGTTTTTCATGCGTTTTTCCCAGTTTTTGTTCGAATTTTCAAACTGGGTTGATGTGAATGTTTAAAAATCGTTTTCTGGGTTGGTTCAACTCCTAATAAGGTGTAGATGGATTCTGGAAAGTTTGAAGTTCGTTTGCCTTTCCATTTAAATTCGTTATGGTATATATATATATATGAACGAAGGCAATTCTTCAGGCGTGTTTATTGCTTAGATTTGGAACGAATTGCTCCTGTTTGTGTTCATTCATTTCCTTGTTTGTTTATCATTAATATGGGGGTGATTTGGCCGGTTTGTATTGGCTTGGGTTAGATATATATTGACTTCAATGTAAATTATTGAGGGAAATCCGGCTCACATATTTTAAGAGAATCCCAGCCCTTCAAAACATATATCACGTCTCCTGCAAGTTGTTTTTACACTTATATATTAATTATATATTAGTTAGATTTTATTTAATTGAATTTTCGGGTAATTTATTACACTATTAGGGTATATTTTAGCTTATATATGTAAATATATATGTACAAAGGTCTTTAATGAATCCTACAAGATGTTTAGTTTAACAAAAGTACAAATTTAAGTTTTAATAGTACGTATTTTTTTTTAAGAAAAGTTTATCCTACGCGATTTAGGTTTTATAAGCTTTTCGGGTCAATTTTCCTTTTAGGCTCCAAAGGCTTTAGAAAACCCTAGTTCGAGTATTGGTATGATTCAATTCTATATTTGAGGTCTAGATCTCAAGTTATACATCAGTTTATGTTTTTATTAGGTATTTATAATCCTAACAGTTTATCTTAAGATCACAATTTTCTAACTAAAACCTTATTGAGTCATTTACGTAATATTACTACTGATATATAGGCCAAATTAGCTATATGTATTAGATTTGGATACTCACTATGAAATCTTATCAATGTAGTTTATTACTGACTAGAAATCTCAATTTTAGGGTTCCAATGCAAATATAGGTTTGTTACTATACCTTGTTTTAATTTCAAATCTCTATTGAATACCAAAAGGGTTTCTTAATTTCTATATTTAGGTTTTCCTATATAATCTGCCGGTTTGACAAGGATTCGGGTTTGGGATTTGAAGTTTCCTTTGAGCACAACTTGAATTATCAACTTGGAATATGAATTCTCGTTTTTGGAATCTATTGGGGTCAAAGAAGTCCTTTTATGAAGTTTATGAGTCCCAAACCGATCAAATTAAAGTATCTATCTAAACTAGAGTTTCTGATTAACTCCTAGGGTTACTAGTCAACCCATAATTCCAAATAATTCCTAATCTAGGGTCGTATCGTATGGTGAAAGTTTTCGGGTTTACAGTCTGAGCTCAATTAGTAAATGAGTTGAGTTCGAGCCTTAATTTAAGCTTGTGAGTCGGCTCATGAACAATTCCCTTTAGGCTCATGAACAGGTTTACCAATAAACTTGTTAACAGATTTATGAATTTTTTATATATGTTATATTATATATAACTACATAATTAAAATAATAAAAACTAATTTCTATCTAATAATTATGTATATTTATTCTAGAGGTGGGCAAGTGGGTTAAACGGGCCAACCCGGCCCAGCCCACTTTGGCCAGTGGGTTAAACGGGCCAAAAAATTTTGGCCCACTTTAAAAACGGGCCAAAATTGCCTGACCCTAACCCAACCCACTTTAGCCCGTGGGTTAAACGAGCCAGCCCACTTTTTGACCCTTTTAACCTACTTACATATTTTGTAAGTTAAATGGGCCAAGTTGACCCATTTAACTTATTTATACTAATTAAATAAGATATATATGATAAAAAAGAGAGTTTTATAAGGTTAATATATATTAATAATTAATTTCATTATTATTTTAATTACTTTTTATATAAAAATAAGTTTTCTAAAATAACTTATTAGGTAATATATTTCATTTAAAACAATAATAATATATTTTATAAAATTTTATGGTGCATGTGCATCAATTTGTTATTCTTTGTTATAATTAACACATAAATTTAATCTCAAGTATAAAAAATCTCAAGAATAACCTTCATTAATACATATTTACCCTATAATTATTTATTTATTTTTATAAAAGTAGATTGGTGGGTCAACCCATTAAACCCGCGGGCTAGCCCACTTTGGCCCGCGAGTTAAGTGGGTTGGGTAAAATCAACCCACTTTTAAACGGGCTAAAAAAAGCTGGCCCTAACCCGTTTTTAAAGTGGGTTAAACGGGCTGGCCCGCGGGCCATAGCCCATTTGTCAAGCTCTAATTTATTCATAGCAATACTTGTATATTATATTTTAGGTTTTTCAAAATTGAAAACCTGCTATCTAAACAAGTTGAACTTGAGTGTAAATTCTAGGCTTGATAAAAACTCGATAGGATTGATAAAAAAACTCAACTCGAACTTATTTCATAAATGAGCCAAGCTTGAGCCTCAATTTTATACTGGATAAAAAGCTCAGCTCAAGCTTGATAAATTTTAAACAAGCTCAGCTTGAGCCTCCAAAAGCTTGGCTCGACTCAACCCATCTACAACCCTACCTAATAGTATAAAACATTATATATATGTATATATTATATACATTATACACAATTGCATACATTGTAACACTATATATATATGAATATAATGTTATATATTATAAGGTAACAAATAATAATATATATGTGTTGTATAGTAAATCTGGTTTTTTACTTTAAAGGATAAAATTGGAATGATGTTGTCATAAGGCATCTTAAGGAAATAGATCATTTAAGAAATAAGTTTTTTTTTAAGGTGTAACAAATATGGGAATAGCCATCTCATTAAGAGAGTGAGAGGAGTAGAATAAGAATTACACTAACCAAATGTGTCCTTATTGATATAGCGCCACAAGATTTGTTAAATCTATATAGAAAACCATGTAAAAATGCCATTTATCCAAGGCTTAAGTACTATTGCTTTACGGATGATATAAAACTCAACCAAAGTGTGTTCATTTTTTCTTCCCTTATAACTAGTTTTTCTTTATGTATTTCCACATTATGTACAAAGAAATGGCGGGTTTACTTTTGTAGACTTGCCTCATCATTTGGATCCGCTGGGTTTATGGGTGTCACGCCCCGAGGGGTACCCTAAACGTGGCAGTCTGCCGTACACAATACTAAAACCTAGGAATGACTACCTTAGTCATGCAAAGGCTTCCATATTATGTACAAGGCGTACATCACAATCAAGGGGACGCATCGGAGTAGCGCAATTTACATTGATAATAAATAAGTAACAAGGCAAAGAGAATACTTAATATAAAACATAAGCATATCACATTTCAATTCTTAAGGGCATATTCTTCTATTATCTTCAAATAAATATACGTCCCTAATCATATAGGTTAGCACATATAAAGAACCTTACAAAATTTCTTCATCGTATGATTCCATATCCTTAATCATCCGTCCATGACTTCCTTAATGTCATGATCCTCAAATTTAATCCACGAATATACCTGTTTCAACAAAATCTATAGGGGTATAAGCTACAACTAGCTTAGTGAGATATTCCTTTTCATTCGCACCATATTTTCAAACAAGTTTATTTATTTAATCACACATATGCTATGCATACAATGCAACAATCACATGATTACGCGAATATATATAGTCATCCGGAAACCATATATAGAACGGATTTACCCCTCCGTATCAAAGGTTAGGGAATCGGGGTTGAAGGTCCTCGACCTTCTACTGCTAGTCCCCAGGTCCTCACCCACAGCGTTCGGTTGGCTCGGCTCCGAACCTAGAGTCGCTTTCCCCGAGCGATTTGGATTCTCCAGGAAGGAACATGGCCCGTGGCACCGCACGATCACAGCCAATCCAACTCTACGCGTAGGAGTAGCAGCCTTCGAAATAGATGTGACTCGATGGATGCTATGCGTGAACGTTTTATTGTTCTTAGGTCAAACCTTATTAAGGTTTATTAGGGGCGATCAATCAATTTAGCAACAATAAACAATCATACAAGTAAGTAAACAAAATTATTTAAACAAGCAGATCGAAGTTGCGATATTCTTAATTCTCAATTCACGCATAAACATAGAATCATATTATAATCCCGAAATCCCCAAATATATTCGTTTTTATCTTTTCTTAGTATACTAATGCTACTACATTACAAGCACAAGCAAGGTAACGAAATTAGAAGGAATAACTCACTCGTCCATTTCGCTATCTTCTTAGTCGTAGTAATCCTCGGGTAGGGTATTCTCGTATCCTTCGTCACCTAGACAAAAGAAATACCCGGGATAAGTTTCATGAATTTCTATTCTTGGAGATTCTAAACTTTACTTAAAATCGCGGTAAAATCGTATAAGAAGAAATTCCAACTTAAAATGGCCATAACTTGCTCATTTTAACTCGGAATTTCGCATATGATATACCGTTTTCTACCTATTCGAAAAGTTCTATCCATTTCTAAACTTATCTTGGTCATAAAAGGTCATTTGGGTTCCGAAAACGTCAGGTACAGATTTAAAACGAATTTTCTAAACTTTTGCAAAAATCCATTTTCTAACTCAACTTCATTTTAAAGAAAATCCTTTTGTAACAATATAAATATATATTTGATAAACACTTTTGAATATATAGGTATGCTCACTTTATATGCAAAAATCCAATGGTAGTGTCTCAACAATTTATTTCATAAAACAATTCATTTAAACTTTAACTTTGAAATTTTCTTTTCAAGTATTTAAAGAAACTTTATATTTTTACTAGGTTGTTATAAATGAGTATATTCTTATTTTATTTTCTTCATTTCCTTTTCCAAAACAAGTAAATTTTCCTTTTAACCTTAGTTTTTCATAAATTTCGCTTCTAGTGATAAAAGATCTATTTTTATCAAAAAGTATATTAGGTTGTTCAAAACCTTTTTATAATTTTGTATTTAGGATGGTTTTAGAAAATGAATTTTGTCTTCTTATATTCATTTCTAAAATATAAGCTTTTGCTTTCCAAAACTTGTTCTTTCATTTCTTTTGAAAAGAATCATTTTTATAAAATCCATTATTATAAATCTTACCTCATTTATATTCCTTTGAAAATTAGTTCCTTCTTTTAGAAATTTGAAAATCATTATTTTTCCTAAGTGGGTTCATAACTTGATGAGTTGATTTTTGTCTTAACTTTGAAAACTAGTTTGTTCCTTAGTTTAGAAAAGAATTTAAGTCTTAAACTTTCGATATTAACGATTTATTTTTCTAAAAACTTAGATTACCATAAAATACAAGGAAAATATTTATTTATGTTTTTTTGGTAAAACTATCTTTGTTATTTAAGAAAACTTGTATTATTCTATTTCTAGGTTGTTGATAATAACTTCATGTTTTTGTGGTAAATCATATAATTGGAAACTTAGCTTTGAGTTCATTTAGTAAAACAAGATTCTATTTTTAGACTAGTTGAGACATTAACATTATGCAAATGCAAGTATCATGAGCATATAAAATAATAGAAATAAGAAAATACTAAAAATAATTAATGAGCAAGAAAATAAAATATCAAGCATTGGGAACCTTAGCTTCATCAAGGAATCCCGATCAAGTATTGGAGCCTTAGCTTTATCAAGGCATCCCGGGACTAAGAATGGACTAGTCCCGAAAGATTAAAGAAAATAAATAAAAGATTGTTTTGACTTGATATGGACAAGTCTAAGACTAGAAAGACTAGTCTTAATAATTCATAAAATAAATAAATTGCATAACTTGAAATAAATAAATAACAAATGAGCTTATATGCTCTAAATAAATATATATACATAATATACATAATACTATATATAAGCAAATAATCACAATAATAATAACAACATAATAAAATAGGAAGCTTATGTACAAGAACAAAACATGAACATGTTGTTGCTTTTACTACTCATATGAGTTTCAAAACAACACCATAGTCATGTTAAGTTACATGACATGGATGAATAATAGATGGAAGAAATATTACCTAAGTATGTAAGAGGTATGGAGATGGTAAATGAAATGGGTATTATGTGAGTAGTGATATGTGGTAGATAGTTTATGTATGAGAGATGATTTTTGTGAGGAATTGGTTTGAGAGAGTTTTGGTAGAGAGAATTCTTGAAGAGAGAATTTGTGGAGAGATTTTGAGAGAGTTTTGGTAGTGTAAAGAATTGTGTGAAAGAATGAAAGAGGAAGGGGGTATTTATAGAATTTTTGGAGTGAATTTTAGATGTAATAAAATAATTGAAAAAGAAAAATAAAGATGCAATAGAGGGAGGGAGCGGGCGGTTTTGTGCATTGAGAGGAGAAATTGTTTTATTTTTATTTGTTTGTGTAATAAAGAAGTAATGTGTAAAGTTGATGTGATTAAAGTTGTATTGGAAATGAAAAAAGTAAGAAAATAGATATGTAGGTGTAAGAAATAGGTGTAAAAAAAGTAGAGATAGGTGAATAGTAATGAATAGTAGAAAAGTACTATGAATAGTAGACTAGACAATTAAAGTACCGGTAGTAATAAAAATACGCGTAATAATGCGATATCTGTAATTTTTACTACCGAAAAATTCTAAAACTGATATTTTTGGAATCCTTGTATTTTTACGAGTCTATTGGTATAAACGGAATATTTTTAATATTCCGAGCTCCGGGACACGCTTTTCGAGAACCGATCCCGTTTGGGTCCGAAGGTCACTCAAAATTCGCGAATCTGATATTTTTATGTTACCCTATGTTATTACGAACTATTCTAGGTCATTAACTTAATTTCGTTTTCTAGGGTTTTAAACGCGGGATTGCCGGATCTTAAACACTAGGGTTCGTTATAGGCTTGTTGACTTTTAGGGTTCCGTTTTGATTTCCGATTTTCTGAGATTCGTAAGATCGTATAATTTTCGAGTCTTGATCGTTTTAGAATTTTAGCTCGAAATTTATATTTTATTTTATTTGTGATTATTTAATAGTTTTTAGTTCTCGGAATCGTTTAACCGAGTCTAGGGTTATGAGTTGACTCAGTTTGACTTTTGGTGAGAATTTGAAATTTGTGATTTCTGAAATTTATCGAAGGTTTTAAGATTTTGCTGTTGATCGTTATTTGGATATATTGTCTTGATTTGCGTGTTAGAAAACGGTTAGGTGATTTAATTGATGTACGGACGTTGATTAAACCGGTAGTTAGACTTTATATTTCGTTTCAAGGGTTCTTGTTTTCTCAAGATTGAGAAAACTCGTTTTTGTTCTCATTTGGAATTAAGTTTTAACTTGGTTCGAGTTTTAGGGTTTCGTTTCTTTCCGGTGTTTGACTCGGTCTAGAATTTGGTTTTTATCTTGAGTCGATTTTTGGGATTTAATTTTGATACTTAAACTTTTATAATTATTTTTGAGATTATTAAATATTTGGGGGTTTACAATGGGTCCTAGCTGGTTTATTGGCCAGACTCGTGGACCCAACAAGTCGATTGAATCCTACAAGAGCGAATAGTGATGGACAATTGGTTAAAAAAAAAAGGCATTGATGGAGGTATTCAATTGAAAAAAGAATGAAAAGATAAAGTTAAACATTTCCTATAAATGTAAGCATGATGGGACCCGTCACAACTTTGCTATCGAATGGTAGCCTTACCCATTCAATTAAACAAGCTTTAATTTGAGGTCGAGTTCAGCTCATTTATAAATCAAGCTAGATCCGAGTTGAGGTTTTTATCAAGCTTGAAAGTTAAACTTGAGCTTGACTTGTTTATATTACTTATTTTCATTTTTTTTTCAAACTTAAAAATAATATATAAGTGTTGCTATAAATATATATACATAAATAATAAATAGAAATGAGTTTTTATTGTTTTATTATTTAATTATATACGATATATTATAAATATAAGACCCACAAATATGATCATGAGTCTGTTAATGAGCTTACCATAAGTCTGTTCATGAACTGGCTTACAAGCCTAAATTAAAGCTCAAGCTTAGCTTGTTTAGACAAAAGAGCTTTACTTTAAGCTCGAGCTTGAGCCGAGTCAAACCTGGAGTGAGCTAAGCTCAAGTAATCTATAAGTAATTCGGCTCATTTCCAACCCTATTTATGGCTCATATAAACATTATATTACTTCTTTAGAGTCATACATCAACAATTTCAAGTTAAACTAATATGTTCTCATTATAAAAACTGAAGGCTTTTTTCTAACATCAAAACAAGTACAAAGGTGTCTGTCTATATTCTCTAACAATTGTTTATCAAAATTTACAATGTTATTAAGATATAAGAGATACTTTGCAAAGAGGGCTAGTTGCTTTTAAAAGTGCCATAAATCTTGAATACAAACAAGATAAGAGATAACATGATTAGTTTGTCACCTCATAGAAAGTAATCGTCAAAGTAGAGCAGCAATGAAATTAATTAAGAGAATATCATTGTTAAATCGCATGTTCAAGTTATGATTTAGGTTTACTAAGAACCTGCATGTTTCACATGTGATTTAACTTAAACATGAGATTATGGTTTACAATGGAATCACATTTGGGGGTTGCAATTTCAATTTACTATGTGTGTTACATGTACAAGATGTGATTTATTTGGAAAGTACTTTGCAGGTGGCAACTACAATCTCATTGTTAATTTTACAAAGGAATTGCATTTTGAGGATGCAATTTACCCCTACTACATATCCATCTTCTATAAATGTCACCATTAAAAAGCAAGTACTAACAGCTAAATTTTTACACATAATTTCATCATATCTAGCACAATCTCTTCAAATTTTCACAAAAGAAGCATAGCTCCAACATTTTTAGCACAATCTCCATAACTATGTTTTGAACACGCAGTCTTAAAATCCATGACATCCAATAATCAATCACAATTATAAGTTAAGGGAAAGTGCAAATTACTCTCTAAACTCTTTCCTAGGTGTAAAATGATCTTTTGAACTTTCAAAGTGAGCCTCTTGACCCCTTGAACATTAAAAAATTAGCACTATTAATTACACTTAAACATTTTTTTGTTAAAACAAAATGAGAAGAGTTACAATATATCCCCTCAAAATTTTACCCATGTGTAGATTCACTCTTATACTTTCATTTATGTACAGTTTACCCTTTAAATTCATGGAAAATATTAGCACATTCAAAGATGGTTAAAATTTTTTAAAGTTTTAGGAGTGAAAAAAATTGCATTAAAAGTTCAAAGGATGAATCCGCACCTTAGTAAAAGTTCAAGGGCTAATTTGCATATTCCCTTTAAGTTATACATAATCAAATTGAAACCATACATGTATATTTACATCCAACATGTGAAAAGAGTATTGTCTACAAATGTAAATGGGATTTATGTATTTGTATGATACCTTTCCAACTCACAAGACATATTAGTTTTGGTACACATATCACTTAGGTGATATATGTAAGATACACTTAAGCTATGTGGGTTTCTGTAAATCCCTAGATTTTGCGGTAGTTTTGTAAGTAAGACATAGAGCGGAACCAAAACCAAAACCCCAAATTCAAACCGAGTCAACCTTAAACACTAAAAACCCTATACTCAATTAGACAGCTTCTAAAACCCTTAAATATTGAATAAATTAGAAAATATGATAAACTTGAATTATGAAATGGATATATAGTATATACCTTAAAATGATTAGATTTGATAAAACTTTTTCGAGGCTTTACAGGACCAATTTTCATATCCAACCCTCAACACGCAAAACGAGGCAAATATTCCAACAAAAATTTATATAAATATATTAAGATATTCATAAAATATCATATACATTTTATTGGATCATAAAAACGTTGGATATAGCTTTTGTACATGTATTTTTATCTCAACCAGCAATTTATTTGTCTTTTCTACTATTTATTACTATTCACTCTACTCTATTTTATATTATACCTATCTCTTACATCTTACATAACTATTCTTACATTTATTTTACCAATACAACTTTTTATCATACTTTACATAACTTACTTTTTTATTTTATCTCTCTCTCTCGTGGCCACCCCTTCTATCTCCCCCGTATTTATTTTCTTTTTCTAATAAAATTTCCCTCCACTTTTCTTTATAAATACAATTCCTCCTCATTCATTTCTTTCATCTTAAAAAAACTTACCAAATTTCTCTCTAAAAAATTTCCTCTCATGCTATCCTTCAAGAGCCACCACACACACACCCAATTGCTCTCTCCAATTTTTTCTTCCGTCTTCTATTTTAGGTAAATACTAAACCCTTCATGTATCATATTATGTGATGTGTGTACGTTTATGTCTTAATGTTTTCCATAAACATCCCCATGATTTAAATTCTAGAGAATGGAAATACAAGGCAACACATTATCTTCATGTCACAATGTTATGCTTAAATTCATGTTTATACCATGTCCATTCTTATTCGTGTTCTTAATCTAACTTTTCCTTATGTTTATGTATATATATAAGAATGTGTATTTTTTAGAGGTTAATGTTCACTAACCTAAGTTTATTTATTTCATGCACTATTTATTTTAAGCAATTCATTTATTTCATGCTTTTATAAGACTAGTTAATTTGTAGTCTTGGACCTATCCATATTAAAGTCTGAAAGAGACTTGGAACTTCAAGTATTGGGGAGCCTTGTTTAAAGTATAAGACTATCACTTTATTTTATTTTATTACGCTTGTTATTATTTATTTCATATGGTGACTAGATTATTTCAAGTCTCGGGGAGTCTTAATAATAAGGTAAGACTCTCATATTTTTGTTTTACCAAATTTATAATTTTGCTAATTAATGTTATAATAGTCATATCCTCATATTCTCTTAAAAAGTACCATAATCTTAATTTTGGTTAAGTATCATAAATTTCTAAGTTCATGCTTATATATGATCATAAGTGATATTGTTATTATGCCAAAATAAACTTTTCCAATAATAGAAATGCTAATAATTTTTTGTTATGCAAAATATTTTCTAAAAATCTTATTTTCAATACCTGGGAAATCTTGTCATCAAGAATAAAGATGTAGAACAATACATTCACCTAAATTTTTTAAAATGCCAAGACTTAAAGGAATTTTTAAGAAATGCAACTTGACCCATTTCTTCACAAACAAGTAAAAAATTCATGTTTTGTAAAATAAATTATTAAATGAAGTTTTGAAATGGGTATGGGATGTTCAAATTTTCAAACTAAATATTGAACCATAATTTTCTTTAAGTTTCATATTTACAAAATTTTTAGAAAAGATAATTTATTACAAGTCCAAAAAATGTTTTTCATAAAGTTCAACTTTTCTACTTTTCATAGGAAGTTGTTTTAATAAAAATTATATTTACAGCAACATCACTAAGATCATGCATGTAATATGAACTAGTGGAAGTATTATATGCTTGCCTTAGAGAGTCCAAATGAAGTAAAATCTTAAAAATTAAAAAATATCAAAGTCTGGAACTTCTGGATGCAATCTGTATCGTGGGATTCTAAGACTTAAGTGATCCTAAATGATAAAAATAACCTTAGAAATAGATAGAGCATTTGAAGTAGGTAAAAAATGATTACTCATATGCAAAATTCCGAGTTAAAATGAGAAAATTATGAACGTTTCAAATTAGAACTTTCATAATAGAGAAAATGACGTGAATATAATTAATAGAGTTAGAAATTTAAGTAGAACCTATATGAAATATTCCTTCAAGGTTTTTTTTTTTTTTTTTGTTTAAGTGATGAAGAATTTGACATACCATTTCCTAATAATTACTTCAATTGAAGTTTCCTAAAAAATGGCTGAGTGAGTTTATCTCCTTGTTTTATGCGGATTCATGCATGTGCTTATAAAATAGAGGCACTAGAAATAGAAAAAGATAAAAATGGAATATGCATGTGGGGAATTCATGGAATATGATTGTATTTTTGGTGTTTGTTGAGAGAAAATTAAGTATGTCAAAACTTGAATTGTTGATTAAAACTTTACTTTTGATACCATGTTGTATTGTCTGTTTATATCTCAATGATCACCCCTAAATTTGTTAATAACACAATTGAAAATGAAATAATAAATTGATCATGCATGACATGAAGTGAGTCGCATCATTTTCCCTACCATTCCCTTATATGGGATGAGAGAGTAATAATGGTGGCAAGTAGGGGCCGGTAAATCTAAAAAAAAAAATTATGCCACGTAAGAGTTTGAAAGTCTACATAATTTTATGATGGTCGTTGTCACGCCCCGAAGGGTACCCTAAACGTGGCAGTCCGCCGTACACAATATTAAAGCCTAAGAATGACCACCTCAGTCACGCGAAGGCTTCCATACTATGTACAAGGCGTCTAACACATGGAGGAGACTCATCGGAGTAATACATTTTACGTTGATATAGCTTGAGTAACAATGTAAAGGAAATACAAATTTACTATACTTCAGATACAAATCACTACACTTCAAAATACAAATCATTCAACTCCAATTACATTCATCCACAGACTTCCCTACATAAACTATTACAAGACAAATCATAAAACTAGCAGATAACTTCAAACATTGTATTCCTTGCCGAAATCCCAAAGTCATTCCCGACTTCAACCAATTCGGTCCCACCTTGCATTCTTGAGATAACCTGTTCATTTAAACAACTATTGGGGTATAAGCTATACTAGCTTAGTGAGAATTCCCTTAATTCCGTACCATAACAAACAAGTTATAATCAGTCATATGCTATGCATGAACAAACACGTGAGCAAGCAATTATGCATGGGCATCCGGAACCACACACAGAACGGATTTACGCCCTCCGTATCTTGGGTTAGGAATGGTATTGAGTCTACACGACCGCATCTAGTCCCCAAGCCCTCGGCTCTTAGCACTCGACTCGGCTAGGCTCATCCAAGAATGCATCCACATGCGCCTTAGTACCCCTGAATGAGCTCTGGCACCGGGTTCGTTATCCAAACGAGTCATCCACGGACCATACCGATCGACCTGCGTAGGAGTAGCATGCTACCAAATGCAATATGTCCAATGCGATGCATGACCAATTTAATTTTTGCTTAGGTAAAAATATTTATACATTCTTTAGAGTGACCAATCCATATCACACATATAACAGAAATAACATGAACGGTGCAGTTATCCAATCAAATCGTGGTTTCGATATGCTTTAGTATTCTTTGGCACACATTCATCACAGTCTCATCATATATCCCATCCCCATTCATATCGATTTTTATCTTGTTCCTATAGTTCTAATGCAACTAACTACAATCACAATCAAGGTAACAAAACAAGGAGAAAACTCACTCGGCCATTGGATCACCGGTCTTCTAGTAATAATAATTCGGTGGTAGGGAATCGTCGATCTCGGGATCTCCTAAAAAGGAAGAAATACTCACTTAACTAATCCAAACTATCTCATTCAAACTATCAAATTCGCAATTCGCGTCCTAAGCGGGAATTCCAACTTAAAACGGCCATAACTTGGTCATTTTAACTCGGAATCTCGCAAATTATATATCGATTTCTATCTACTTCAAATATCTATCTATTTATAATATTATTTTCAAGTTTTGAAAACTTTGAAGCTTCGAAAAGTTCGGATCAGATTAGGGCAGCAACAATTTTCAACTTCCGAAAAGTAGTTTTGTAAATATTTGTAACGTTCCTACTATATAGATTGGCTATACATGCAATATGAATGATTTCCTAACATGAATGACATGAGATGAGCTTAATGTATGCATGATCTTGATGATTTTTGCTAAAAAGAAATTTTATAACTTTTTATCTTGCAAGACCATAATAACAACTACTTATGAAAAATCTAGTTTTCTAATCTTTGATCATTTCCATTTGTTTTGGATTTATTACTTAAGAAAATATAATTATTTTTGTCAAAATTGAGTCTTCATTATATATATCACTTATGACCTTCATTTCTACATAAAAATTTCCATTTTACACTTTGTAAACATGTTTTCACATATGATTTACTCAAAAATCCGAATTTTAGAAAATTCACTTTTTGAATGATTACTTTGGGAAAAACTTGTTTAATGCATTAAAATTTAAGACTTCACTATATTTATTGTCTAAGGACTTCATTTAACACATAAAACTTGCAATTTGAGCTCATATACTAAGTGATTACATATGCATCATCTCAAATTACGAATTTGACAATTTGATCACTAACTCAAAATTTTCCATTTTAATTCCATTACTTGTTTTACACATTACTCATGCCTAAACTCATTTTAACTTGTAAAAATCATTGCTCAATGATATCTATTACCTATATACTTCATTTTTCACATAAAACATGAGTTTTGGAGTTGATACATGGGTTCTAAAAATTGGTCTTGGTTGGGATCCGAATTTACAAAATTCATTTTTGGTTATATCTTTTGATAAAATCTATCTAAGCTCATGAAAATCCATTCCTTACATATCCTATCCTAAGAGCCTTTCATTTCTTAAATAAAAACTTCATTTTTGAGTTGGTAACCATGTTTTTAAAATAGGCCTTGGCCAAAATCCGAAAATAGAATTTTTATTTTGAAAATCACTTTGATTCTTGTAAAAAGAAGTCTTGATGATATACATATATTAAGCCTTTATTTTCTTAAGTAAAATTTACATTTTGACACTTGGAAAGTGGTTTTTAAATATTGGTCTTGCCAAAATACGAATTTCACAAATTTTGTTCAAGTTCAAATCTAAGATCTACACATAATATGAACATACACCTAGATGAAACCCATGAAAACAAACTTTAAACTCATAGATCTAAACTTTGCTCATCAAAATTACTCATTTATGTTATCTATACCCTAAGCCCTTCATTTTAAATGAAAAATACACATTTTGAAGTTGAAAAACCACTTTTCTAACTATGGTTCCATTTTCATCCGAATTTTCAAAATTGATTTTTGTTGAAAACAAAATAGATCTTGGGTTTCCTACAACTTTCCTACCATCATCAAGCTATAGCAAGTTGTTCATGAACATAAACAAAGATCTAATGCATCTATGAACTCAAAACTTTAGATCTAGTTTTCTAAACTAGTTTTACATGCATGAATCACTAAGATAGACATGTGGATGCTAGATCTATGCATAAATCATAAGGAATAACAAAAATAACAACTTAAATACAAGATCTATGGCATAAACAAAAATCAAAGCTATAAAAAGTTAGATCTACAATATATATCAACTTTAAACAAGAAAATAATTGAAATACAAGATAATAAAAGTAGAGAAAAGGAGAGTTTCATTTTTGGCATCATCATCCTAAGCTTTTAAGCTTATGGAAGGTCATTTGATGCATGAAACCTTCATTACACTTTACCTATATCACCTATGGAGCTTTGGGAAGAAGATTTGCTTAGAAATCTTTAAGAAATAGGTGTGGAAGCTAATGGAAGGTGTGGGGGCAGCTTGTTTTTCATAGAAGAACAAGAGGAAAAGAAGAAGAAGGAGAGGAAAAATGAGAGAGAAAGACTAAAGAATGAAAGAGGGAAAGTGAGTAAATGAAGGAGAGAGAGAAAATGAGTGTTTTAATGAATTAAAGAAGAGAAAAAAAAATAAAACAAAGGCAGCCAATATAGAGTGCTGCACGTGAATCTTAAGGGGAGGAGAGAGAGAGTTTTGTTGAATTTTGACTTGAAATTAATTTGTGTAATAAATGTGTATGTGTAGCTTCTTTAAGAAGGAGTAGAAAATAATTATTTTAGTCAAATTATGATTAAATAAAAGGACAATGGCAGCAAAGATGGGTCAAAAATCTGCCATGAATTGTGGGATTATGTGTAGAAAGATTGAAGTGAAAAGGAAGTGATATGTGTAAGGTGTACTTGAAGGTATGGGTTGTAAAAGTACTTTATTAAAATAAATTAAAATAAAATAAAATTAGAAAATTTATTCCAAATATTTGTAGCAGATTTTTCATAATTAAATTTAAATAATTATTTGAATTATTTTAGTATTTTAACAAATATGTTACCGGTATGATCAAAATACGCGATTATGGGCTATAAATAATATTTTTATAACCCGAAAAATTCTAAAAAATTATTTTATGAAAATATAAATATTTTTCAATTATTAAATTAATTTATTTTATTTTTAGTATCGGATCTTAAACAGAATCTGATCCCGTAAAGACCCGAAACGAACTAAATTTTAGAAAAACAAAATTTTCTATAACATGTAAAATATTTATCTAAAAATATAAGGCTTTATAAGAATAAAAATTTTTTTAATGAAATAAAATGAATAGTGCAAAAGACTAATCAATTACCGGTAATAACGGAAATACGATAAAAAGGTTATAACTGTAACTTTTATAACCCGAAAAATTATATAACTGATATATTTGGAAATCTTATGAAATTACGTGTCTAACGGTACTATCGGTATATTTTTGATATCTCGAGCCCCGGGACACGCTTTTCGAAGTCTGTATCCGAACGGGTTCGAAATAGGTCAAAAATTTACCAATCTGATAATTATAAACGAACTTATATTACTATGAGCTATTCTATATATTTAAACTACATCTCGGCCTCTAGGGTTAGGGCGCTAGATTGCCGGACTTAAGCTATTGTATTCCGCTTAGGGTTTCCGGGTGATTTTCCGGTTTAGACCTTTGCCAATTTGGAAACTGATATTTATGTTTATACAACATATTTAATTTGAGAAAATTATTTTAAATTTTATTTTATTTTTTGTAAGTATTTAATATCTTTTAACGTTTTCGGAATTTTTGAATTGGGTTTCATTTCCGAAAGTTAATCGTTATTTACTTTTTAATAATTCGTTTTTGGGATCTATATTACCCGATTTTATAAATCGGAGTCACGTATGGAATTTGTCGTACGTAGTGGTTTTGGAATTGTAGTATGTTGAGTTCTTATCGTTTTTGAGAATTCTTATTTTTCCCAAGACTCGGGAATTTTTCGAATTCATTCGTGATTTAAGACAGTTGAAATTCGGTTTTAATTTGGAGTGATTTTTAGGGTTTATTTTCGAAGTTCATCTTGAAATTATTTACTGAAATTTTCCGGGGCTACACCCGCGACTAAAGATAGAAAAAAATCATACCTTCAAGAGGAAAAGCACAGCTTGGATCCAGTGCTATCTTCGAGCCCTCAATGATCTCGATTTACCCCTCGATTGAATCTAGACAAAAACTTGAACCTTTTTAGCATAATGCCACAGGTTGCAGTCCTGACATTTAAGCAACATTCGAGTACCCAAACTACCTCATGAAAAGTCATCTAGTGAGCTAGCAATCCACACATGCGTGTGTGAAATAAAGGATGAGTTCTGTTATAAAGAATTTGCCACGTCAGCTAATAAAATCATCATGACTTTCGTTCCTCTAGCCTATAAATAAACGTGCACTGGCATGGGAAAGGAGGATCTATATCATATGTAACAATTTTTTAACATAGTGTAAAGAGATAATTCTTGGGGTAAAAGAGCTATTTCTTTTTGCTTTGGAAGTCTCGAAGTTTTTTGTGTAAAATTCACTATAAACCCGATGCTTATTTTCTATAAGGATATGTGTTTAATTTGTAATTTCATCTTAAATTTCATTTTGTTTCTTCAAGATTCTATGCTTAATGTCTGTATCCATGAAGAAATAAACATTTACCTAATGTTATAATGATTATCATCGGGTATTTGTGATTAGTAGCTAAAACTTAACTTCATGGGTCTAAATACGTGGCGCACATTTTAGATTCATGTATGATTTCAACTGAATAGATTGAGAGATCATTCTTTTGAATAAATTATGGCTGCTAATAAAGTCGCTCATAATCACCTTAAGAGAGGGATGGTGAAACTTTCTATTGTTTTTTTTTAAATTCATTAGGTTGGTTTTAAAATAAAAGATTCTTAAACTTTATACAAATCTAGACTGCTGATAACTTATGAAGAGATTCCGATGGGCAGGTCTAGATCTGGAATTACTAAACTTGAGAGAGGCTTTAATTTACATCCATAAGTCTGACAGTGCAAATATACCAATATATGACTCTATGAGTTTGTTAAGAAATCACATAATAAGGACTTGGTGAAGCAATCCTTAAGGCTTTTCCTTACATTTTCAAGCTTATCATATATTTTGCCCTAAAAACATGTGCATAATCATTAACTCAATATAACTTCTATTTTCTTTATGATCTTCTAAATTTTCTTTGGCTAGATAATAAATGAAATGTGAGTAAGATTATTGGTTTCTCTCAAATGATGATTTTGATGATAACAAAAAGGAGTAAGTAATTACTAACATATTCATTAAGTGTGCAAGGATTCAATATAATCAAAGTGGTTTACAATGACTTAAGAGAATGATTTCAAAAGAGGCTCTATGCAAAGAATACTTTAGAAAGTGTTTGGAGAAGATTTCAAGAACAAATGAGTTGTCAGAAAGTACTCTGCTGGTTTTATAAACTATCAGAAGGTTCGTCAGAAGGTGACCTGCAACTTTTTTAAAAAAGTTACTAAACACGAACAGTGAGCTCTAAATTCAAATTTTTCTTTATGGATTTGATATTTTAAAGACCCATCTCTAATGTTGAGTATATTTGGGTAATATACTCAATGTGTTCCACAAAGTTGGTTCAATATCCATGGGGATTCAAATTTCGTTGGATTAAAATTCATTTTTTTTAGAAAATTCTGTTTTGACAGCAAGGAAAAACTGCGTGACTTATAAGGTTCCATTTTCAATAGTTTATTCAAGTTTTTATTTGGGATATGGAAGACATGATCCAAATATGCAAGGAACTTGTCTGATGATTATTTGTCTATACAAGGAAGTCAAAATTTGTGGAAAACATGATCTTTTTGTTGCATGAATAGTACCAAACGAAGGAATATGTCAACAACGGTGATTTCAAATTCGAATTTCAAGTTCAAGATAATTATACAAGTTGTTGGAGATTTAAACTTATCCATTGGAGCAAGAATTTCGAGATAACATGTCATGCTCAAAAGGGTACCCAAAACGCGACAGTCCACCACACTAGATATATAAACTTAAGTATGACCACCTTAGTCATCCCATAAGCTTACATACCGGCTGTAAGATGTACTTGCACAACTTTTAGGATCACACTTTGAATTGAATAGTCTTAAGAAGGCATACATTAACATTAAGAATAGAAATCATAACAAGATAAATAAGTTAAGTCTTTACAAAAGTCAAGGGGGCATACCTCCGCTAAAATAACAATAGAAGTTTATCCAGTCTAAAACCATATTACAAATACTAAGGTTTATATTCAAGAGATTTTCCTAGAAGTCTGTGCCTTTAGCTAGGTCCCGACTTCTTCAAAAGCTCCTTCATCCAAAAGATAACCCGTGACAAGTGTTCTCTCGGAACAACCAAAAATAAGAATACCACAACAAAACTATCAGAGTGTAAGCTAACAGGCTTAGTGAGATTCATTTTCAAATATTTAATACTCAACAATAGTATATAACATACAAGTTATTAGCAACCATACGAAATGCACAAACACATGAGCATACAATACATAAGATCGTTTGGAAATCTTATGTTGAATGGATTTACGCCATCCACTCGGGGTTAGGTGTTTCAGGCCCATACGACCAACATTTAAATTCTTCTCACTTCTTATTATGGTTGATACAGGTGCCTAGCCACCACTTTTAAATTTTACTATGGTTGATACAGGTGCCCACCCACACACATTTTCAATTCCGGCCTATACGCCATCATACTAGTTTACAGGCCCCTCGTTGCCCAATTATTATACCTTCTTCCCACAAAGGTATAATAACCTACGCAATGTGACTCACTACGTGATATTCATGTACAGTTTATTCACATAATCGTGGCATGTTAATTAAGTAAATTAAGTGCGATCATAGAGAATTTCAGACAATCCAAGTCTATACTAGCTCATACAATGATTTTTCAACAAGTCTCGTCTTGATATGCTTATCATTCATTCAACCAAGATTATATCACAAATCATCATAATTTTATCTTTTCCTAATTCTAATGCCACTACAATTACAAGCACATACATGAGCACAACTATTTAAGAAATGAACTCACTCGGCCATGGAGAGAAATCCACTAGTCATAGTAGTCTTCAGGGAGTGGAAATCCGTCCTCCAAATCACCTAAGTACAAGGAATACCCTCAATGAGTATTTCTCATAAATTTCTAATAAACTTAACAATTCTATTTACTAAGTTCGTCAATTTTCGCCTAAGATGAAGTCTTAACTTAAAATGATCATATCTAACTCAATTTAAGTCAGAATTGAGCATATAATATACGGATTTCTATCTACTTCGAAAGATCTATCATTTCTAACATTATTTTCAAGTTTCGAAAATATTTAGGTCATGAAACAAAGTGATCAGATTTGATCCGAAGGACTTTCCAATACCCAAAAAAAAAAATTGTGAATGTTTGTGAGGTTCCTAACATATAGATCAACCATACATGCAATATTGATGATTTCCTATTATGAATGGCATGCTATGAACTTGTTGCATGCATGCTCTTGACATTATTTACAAAAAGGAAACTTAAGAAATTTTTATTTGTAAAACTCCATGACTAATCACTTTCAAAAGAACTAGTTTCTTAACTTTGACCATTCCGTTTGTTTTGGAGTTATTTTCTTAAGAAAATCAGATTATCCTTGACTAAATTGAGTCTTCATCATATCTAATACTCAGGCCTTCATTTCTACATAAAAATTTGTATCTTACACTTTGTAAATATGTTTTCAAATAGGATTTATTCCAAAATCCGAATTTTTTAGGAATTAAATTCTTGAATGATTCTGTCACGCCCCAACGGGTACCCTAAACATGACAGTTCGCCAAACTCAATATTAAAGCTTAAGTATGACAACCTTAGTCATTCCCAAAAGCTTCTATATTAGTGTAAGGCGTACTTTCACAACTTTAGAGGACCATGTATGGAATTATGAAGTTTAAGAAGATATAAATAACACATTTAAGAAAGAGGACTCATAATAATCATTCATTCATTCATATCAATGACTTTACAAACCTAGGGACATTTCCCTGGATCACTAATCTATTACATGGATATTTGTACATTAATACTAATGCTACACTTTATCTAAATTTCTATAATCCAAAAGAGATTACCTGTATGTAGGGTCCTCGTGGCCTTAACCATAAGTAGGAAAACTGCAAAAGATATCTATCGAGGTATAAGCTAATAGGCTTAGTGAGAAGTATTTCCATAAATAACTTCTTGTAACAAGATTCAGACAAGTTGATTAATCAAACAAATGTAATGCAATAAACACGTGGGCAAACAAGCATATAGTTTTCCGGGAACTATATGTTGAATGGATTTGCGCCCTCCATTCGGGGTTTAGTGATACATAACCTCAATTCAAGTAGTTTTAGTTAAAAAGTTTTCATGCTTGCGAGCACTCATCACCAAGCATTCCGAATCTACTTGATTGACCTTGCTTTCGGATCTTCCGCCAAGCATTTTCCATTAAGCCTCCAAGCAATCGCTTTCGAATTATCCGCCAAGTGTTGCTTTCGACATGAGCTTACTATCCTTCTCACCCAAGGATAATAACCCAAAATGCAATGTGACTCACTTCGTGGTATGCATGAATTCATTTATTTATAAAGTCATAGCATAATTATTTTTGGAATTTAAGGTGATCAACGAATTTCACACAAATCCAATGCTATACTAAAACAAATATTTAAAACAATTCCGGCTCCGATATTCTTAAATTTCTTTCAAAGAATTATTTTACATACATATCGATTTATCTTTTCCTAACTCTAATGCAACTAATTTACAAGCACAACAAGTATAGCATTTAATGGAAATAAACTCACGATGCCATGTCGACTATTTCTCTAGGTGGATGAGTCGATCACACACTCCACTTAATCGTAATAATTCTCGGGGTAAAGGAGTCCTTTCTCGGGGTTAACTAACCAAAGAAAATACCCATAATAAGTATTTCTTGATGATTTTCTTGAATTTTGACAAAACAATGTCAAAAGAACGTTAAAGTTCGTATAAAGAAATGTTCCAACTTAAAATGGTCATAACTTGGTCATTTTAACTCGGAATCGTGCATATAATATATCTATTTCTATCTACTTGAAAAGATCTACCCATTTCCAAAATTATTTCCATCAAATAAGGCCATATAGACCCCGAAACAGTGGCGACAAAATTCACCACGGATTTTCCAAGTAAAAACAACTTAGGTTCAAGAAATCAAAACTTGTTTGATAAATACTTAGTTATCTATATAGTTGAAAAATTCTTTTTTTTATAACTATATAACTCATACTTAAGCATGCTCATGTGTTTTGTTGTCCAATTATTTTTCTTAAGTAAAATAAGGTTGAAAGACGATAGTTTTCAAAAATTTTTTTGTAGATTTCTTGAAATGAATACCATGTTTCTTTTTGTTTTCTAAAAAGGGCTTTATGTTGGTTTTATTGTTTTTCCTAAATAATCTTTTTGAAAATAAAATTTTCTACTTTCTAAGTTACACTAATACTATTCTGAAGTTCTTAGGAAATATGCTATTCTTCATATTTATTTTTCTTGTGCAAATTCTTTGTTTATTTGTTTTTGTAAAAATCTTTACTTGAAATTTCTCATTCCTTCCTCATATCTTATGTTTTTCATAAAATCATCCATACATGAAAATTTGTTTTCTTCATAAAAACAATGTGGAACAATTAAGAACTTTTTGTAGTAAAACTAGTTTCTAAAATCTTATTGACTTCCTCTTATAACTTGAAAAGGAATAACGTTATTTTTGTTTTCAACCCGTAGATTTTCTTTGCCTATTTGTTTGTAAAGTCTTTACTTGAAAATTACTTAGCCATTAATCTTATTTATCTTTATAAAAAGAATCATTTTAGTATCAACAAATATTTTCTTTTGAAAAACAATGTGGAATAAAGGTTTAAGTAGCTTTTAAAAGTAAAAGTAGTTTCTAAAATTATAGTGAGTTCTTTTTGTAACTTGAAAATGAATTAGTTTATAGATTTTATACTTTACATAAACTTATTTCTAAGTGACAAAATTCTTCTTTTGTTTAATTATCTTTAGAAATTAAAATTTTTGGACAACAATCTAAATGAACATGATTATGAGAATATAATAAACAAAATACCATAAAACATAAATAATAAAGTCAAGTATTGGAGTCTTAGCTTTTTTAAGGCTCCTGGGACTAAGAAGTAGATTAGTCCCAAAATAAAATAAAATGAAAGAAAGAAAAACTTGTTTTGACTTGATGAGGACAAGTCTAAGACTAGAGGCTAGTCTTAATTCAACAAGGGAATAAATAAGTAAATTGCAATGGAATAAATAAATAAATTACTTTGCATGAAATAAATAAATTGCAAGTGAACTTATATGCTTTAAAGAATATGTATATATATATAGATAATAATATATCAACAATAATAAAACAACATAAACATAAATGGATTGGCATGAACAAGAACAATGCATGAACATAATATAGTTTTCATCACTTGTAGTCTTTGGAAACTCACACTATGGTCATGTAAAGTTATATGACATGAAGAAGAAGAAAGAAATGTGAAGTGGTTACCTAAAGAAGACTTTGGTATGGTTATGTGGTTATGGTTTTGGTTTGTTGGTAGAAGTGGTTGTAGAATTATTTTGAGAGAGTTTTGGAATGGTATTTTGAGAGAGTTTTGAGAGGAGATTTTGGGAGAGTTTTTGTAAGAATTTGTGGGTAGTGAATGTGTGAAAGAAGTGAAAGAGAAGGGGGGTATTTATAGGAAATTGAGGAGTGATTTTTGTGTGATTAAATAAAAGAAAAATAAAACAAATTGAGAGGGAAAGGGGACAAGGAGGCTCCGGCCATGCATGGGAGAGGGGGGATGTGATTTATTTTTTTTTACTTTTTGATAAATGAAAGATGTAATGTGTAAGGTAGATGTGAAATAAAGTTATGAGAAAGGTAAAAAGTTACGTTTATAAGTTATGTAGAGTGTAAGAATAGGTGTAAGAAAAAGTAGAGATAAAAGAATATAGAATAGTAATGAATAGTGTAATGTAAGATAGATATGACTAATAAAGTACCGGTAGTAAGAAAATACGTGTATAATAGCTATATCTGTTATTTTTAGCTACCGAAAAATTACGAAACTGATATTTTTAGAAAACTTATATTTTTACGAGTCTAGCGGTGTATTCGGAATATTTTTATTATTTCGGGCTCTCGGACATGCTTTTCGAGAACCGTGTCCGATCGGGTTCAAAGGATACCCGAAATTCGTAAAACTGATATTTTTATAAAACCTATGGTTATCATGAATTATTCTAGCTAATTATCCAAACTTCGTTTTTCAGGGCCAAAGAAAACGGCAATGCCGAATTTAGTTTGATACGGTAAACTAGGGTTTTGTTGACCTTTAGGGTTCCGTTTGACTTCCGGTTTAGGGTTTTATGCTAAACCGATTTCAAAAATTTGGGGGTTCACAGATTCTTTTGGGAAAAACTTATTTAATGCATCAAAATTTAAGACTTTAAGATGCCTATTACTTAAGGACTCTATTTAATACATAAAACTTCTATTTTAAGCTTAGATGATAGGTGTTCTTATGGCCTACATTCAAAATTGCAAATTTCATATGTTGACTACTAACTCAAAATTTTCCATATAGATTCTACTTTTTGTTTTATACATTAATCTCATCAAACTCATTTCAACTTATAAAAATCACTACTTAATGATACCTATTACCTATACCCTTCATTTTTCACATAAAACATGAGTTTTAAAATTGATAAAAGGGTTTTTAAAATAGGGCTTTGAAATCATACGAATTTGTCTTTGAACATTTCAAACAAAAAGTTTTCCTTTGTGAGTTCTTTGTTTTATTTGCCTAAGGATCTACCAACTACAACATCTATATACACAAAACAAAGCCTTTATGAGCATTAATGCATGGTAACATAATTTATCCATAAGATCATAAATGTCAAGCATGGTATAAGCATCTAAAAGCTAGATCTACTACTTGTGATGTATGAAATGAAGTTTAAAAGCATGAACAAGGGTTTTTATGCTAGATCTCTACTTTACTCTACTTCTACATGCATGAACATGAAGATATTTCAACAAAAACTTAATCAAACACAAGATCTACTCTTGTGATGGCTTGATATTCATGTAGTAGCATTTTCTTGTCCCTAGCAAGTACTCATGGGGACTTAGAATGAAAACACTCATGAATAATCTTGCCATTACAAGATTAAATGGTAGGAAAGCTTAAGAATCATCACCTAAAGCTTGAAATAGGTGAGAAATGAAGAAGAAATGAAGCTTGTGTGTGTTTGTGTGTGCGGTTGAGCTCTACGGCAAAAGGGAAAAAAAAGAGAGAGTTTGAGAGTTTTTGAGACAATTGAAATGAAAAATGAAGAGAGAGAAAAGAAAAGGATTATTTATATTAAGTGATTTAGGCTTTGTTTTATATTATAAAATGATTAAAATAAAGCAAATTGGAGTCAATTAGGGGGGAGGGTGTGCCGACTTCCATGGGAAAGAGAGAGAGAGATTTGAAATTGTTTTAAATTGTAATATATGTAATAAAAAAGTATTAAATGTAATAATTTGTTAAGAGACAAAAATTCTTGGAAAAGAAAATATAATTGAGTGTTTGTAAGGTTGTAAGACTAGGGTATGGGTTGTGTGTGTGTAGGTTATAGTTGTGAATAGTAATAAATAGTAGACATGACATTTACTTTACCGGTAGTAAAGAAGATACGAGAAAAAGACTATAATTATAATTTTTATAACTCGAAAAATTATAAAACATATATTTTTTAAATCCTTATAAAATTTCGGTTCTAAAGAGTATTCTGAAATGTTTTTCTGAATTCCTAGTTTCGGAGCTTGCTTTTCCATAATGGAGCTTGGAAAGGCCTGGAATAGAAAATTTTTCGAAATAAGAACTTTTATGGTTTGAAATATACTTTAAAACAATAATCCACATTAAATTATTTTATAGAGGTTCTTTTAAATTGAAATCAAAGAAAAGCCGGATTTAGGGTTTCTAGGTTGCTCATACTAATCCTGTTTAGGGTTTTGGTTTCCTATTTCCGAAGTTTACTTAGTTACTAAGAAAACCGGGGTTTACATAACAACAACAAGATCTCAAGTTATTCAAAATTTGCAGTCTTTGAAGAAAAAGATGTGCTGATATTAACACAAAACAAGGAGCAAAGTTTATCCAATTAATTTCCTAACTGTTGGAAGATATAAGGATAAGTATACCCACCCAAGACAGAGAAAAGCAAGCACAATCACATGAAAAAAAGAGAAAACAAAGAGCTAACGAATTTCCCTTGGATTTGAGAAAATTTACTATCATTCCATTTATCTTCTTTTGTTCGAAAATTTTAAGGACCCATACTTTATTTCCTCTGATCTAGATTTATTCATTTGATGAGAGATTGAGAGTTACAAATAGGCTTAGTAGATTGATTGCTTAGGAGAATCAAGCTGAGTGAATTGTAGCCAAAGAGAATTCGCAAGAACATCTTATAACTTTATTGATTTGATCGGATAGTGGAACACAACCGATGTGGAATACCGGGACTCTGGCTTGGAGTTGGAAGAGAGGATTGATGCTCAAGGTGGAACCTCTATAATTCGACGTTGCACTCTCTACTCCCTTATCTATCTTTAAATTCATGCAATTTTATTTGTCGTTCATAACTGTGATATATGCTCAGAAGGTTGATCAGAGAGTAACTCACTTATATTTTCTTAATTAGAGAGTTAGTCAGAAGGTTTCTAGAAGAAAAAGTTTTGAATTGATATTTGATTTTTTGTGAGCTTGAGTAAATCATTTTGATCCGAATTATTGTTCAAAGTTTTTATTTGTTAAGTTTATCGTTTCAAGAAAGTTTCAAAGCCATTTTAGTTGAATAATCAAGTGGTGTGAAATTTATTCAAAATTTTCCCCCCCCCCCCCCCCCCCCCCCCCCCCCCCCCCCCCCCCCCCCCCCCCACCCCCCCCCCCCCCCCCCGTTATATTTTCGGGACCAACAAAGATAGATACTAACTAGTCAATGTTCTTTGGATTATAACCATTTTTAAAGACCATGATGTTTGAAGTTTTAAAAAATTTTAAAACTAATACGTTCTTTCAACTTTGGAAGCAACAACCAATATCAGAAAAGTGCACCTACCAAAGTAGTATAGAAAATATTAGGTCATATTCCGAAGGATCGTTGGCATCTACCTTACTCACATTTAATCTATTATCTAGCTAAATAAAATTTAAAAGATCATGATAAAAATAAAAGCTATACTAAAGTTAGTAAAAATGTACAATTGTTCTCAGGAAAAATTGAAGATAGGTTTATAAAAATGCAAGACGAGAGCCCCAAGATTTGCTTCACCAATTCCCTATCACATGATTTCTTGACAAACTTTAAGAGAGAGTTGTTTGTTAGCGTATTTGCACTGTCGGATTTACTAGGGTAAGTTAAAACCTCTCTCAAGATTAGTAACTCTAGCTCTAGACTAGATCATTGGAATCTCTTCCCAAATTATCAATGGTCTAGATCCACGTAAAGTTTAAGAATCATTTGTTTCAAAACCAACCTAATGAATTTCAAAAACAAGTGACATAAAGTTTTACCATCCCCCTCTTAAAGCGATTATGACCGACTCCATTAGTAGCCCATGATCTATTCAAAAGAATTATCTCTCAATCTATTCAATTGAAATCATACATGAATCCAAAAGGTACACCACGCATTAGACCCATGAAAATAAATTGAAGCTACTATTACAAATACCCAATCAATGTCTACTTGAAAACGCATTGAAATCACATAAATCAGGATTTAGATCATAAAACCCTAAGCTTTAAGAGATTATTTCTCCATGGATGTAATCATTGAGTACGAATCCTAAAGAAATAAAATCAAATTATCAAATAATATTTCAATTAAGTTCAGAGTCTTTCAAAAATATAAATAATGGGGTAAAATGATTTTACCAAAAAACTTGAGATTTCTCAGCAAGAAGAAACAATTCTTTTGCCAAAGAATTCTCTCTCTCTATAGTAGGTTAGAATTTGTTACATATGCTATATTTTATTATCCCAAGTCTGGTACGTTCATTTATAGGCTAGAGGCACAAAAATCATGATGATTTTATTCGCTGGCATGGCAGATTGTTTATACCGAATTTGTTCTCTATTTCCAAGCATAGATCGTAAATGCTAGCTCATAAAGTTACTTGACGCGTGGTAGGTCTAGTACTTAATGTTACATGAAAGTCATGGCTTAACTTAAGCTAAAGTATTTACTAAAACACTCAAGTTTTTGTCCATTTTCAACAGAGGGGTAAACTGAGTATGTCAAGGCTTGACACATGAGCCTTACTCAAGCTGTACTTCTAAGCAAAGGTTTGATTTTCATCCAACATTCATCACAGATTGAATCTAGAGCTCAAAAGTATGGCACGACAGAAGTTGTTCTTTAAGTTTAGTGCTCAATCGCATCAAAACATTCATCGATGGTCATGTTGAGGGCTTGATGCAGGGCGCGATAGACCAATTTGACTTGTTTTGCCTTGATGTTTAGGCCTCAACAGGCATTTTCGTAAGGCTCAATAGAAATTTGTCTTTGAGTTCTGCTATTGCTTTGCTCTAAATTTGATTTTAAACACTTTAATTTTTCTTCATTTGATTATAGGAGCTGAAAAACAATATTTAAACATTAAAAGCACCATATTCATGGAATTTATCCAAAAATGCATCAAATTAAGCCTAAAATCCTATGAATAGAATAGAATAGAATAAAAAGGAGTTATCAGCAACCATTCCTTGGAATATGACCTAATATTCATTCTTTACCACTAGAGATAAAATTTGTAAATATCCTAAAGGATCAAAGGTTAGAAAAAAAAAAATTTGTCTTAGAAAAAGAAATTAGAAAACAAAATTTATAAGAATATATTCATTTATAATAACCCAATAATTTATAATATTCTTTCAAAACACTTAGAAGTGAAATTGTTAAAGTTTAAGTTTTTAATACCATAAGACAAATTATTGTACAAAATATAATTGTCGAGACAACATCATAAAGTTTTGCATACAATATGAGTATATATATATATATATATTCAAAGGATTTTCAACCATAAAAATATCTATATTTTTTGCTTAAGGATTTTGGGTGAAGAAAGTTTGAAAAATTGTGTTTCAAGAATTGAAATTTCATAATGATTATTTGTTTCCAAACCCAAATGGCTTTTTATGATAAAAATAACCTTAGAAATAGATAGATCTTTTTGAGTAGGTAGAAAGCGATATATAATATGCGAAATTCTAAATTAAAATGAACAAGTTATGGCCATTTTAAGTTAGAACTTCATTCTATGCGATTTTTGATGAACATAGTAAAAGAATGAGAAAGTTTGAGTAAACTTCCATGAAATCTCATATCGGGTATTTCTTTTGTCTAGGTGATGAAGCATACGTGATTTCCCTTCCAGAGGACTACTACGACTAAGAAGATTGCGATATGGACGAGTGAGTTTTCTTTACTTGTTATGTAATCACGCATGTGCTTATAGAATAGAGCACTAGATGTTAGGAAAAGATAAAAATTGATATGCATGTGGATTAACATGGGAGCTGATTCCTTATGTGTGATAAGTAAATGACAAGTATATCGGAGCTCAATTGGTTGATTGATATAAATTGTCTCTATGTATATTATTGTATGTGTAAATATTGATTGATCGCCTTAAATGAATTAATGTCGGATTGGAAATCCCTTAAACTAAATTGCTTATGCATATAACTTAGAATGTCATTTCACATTTTGCTACTACTCCTCAGCTGGGGACCGGAAAGGTGCTACCTAGCTACATCTCAAGGAATTAGGAAGTTTGGGGAATATAGCCTCAAGGTGTAAACTCCTAGATTTTTCGATGGTTCTTAAGTTCAAACCCTGGAACCGGAAGTTAACCGGAAACCCTAGTCAACAAAAAACCTATGCTAAAACCTTTGGGTTTAGATCCGACAATCTCGCGCTCGCAAAACCTAGACAACAAATCGCACTAATGGCTTATCATAGTTCGTAATTATAGGAGGTATAAAATATTAGATACGTTGATTTCTAGTGTCTTTTGGATCCAAACGGGATCAGTTTTCAAAAATCATACCCAAAAACATCGGACGGTAAAAATATTCCATTTATACCATTAGAATTGTAATAATACAAGAAATCCAAA
Source organism: Combretum micranthum (assembly GCA_024138025.1). Lineage (NCBI taxonomy): Eukaryota > Viridiplantae > Streptophyta > Magnoliopsida > Myrtales > Combretaceae > Combretum > Combretum micranthum. The sequence continues at coordinate 327,484 of JAMXBD010001447.1, read as the reverse complement.
AATAACAGTTTTATAATTTTTCGGTAGCTAAATATTACAAATATCACATTTATACACGTATTTTCTTTATTATTGGTAACTTATTAGTCTTGTTTACTATTCATTATACTTCTTTACGATTCATTACTATTCACCTATTTCTACTTTTCGTTGTTACCTTCTATCTATATATCTATTTTCTTAGTTTTCACCTTTTCAATACATCTTATATCAAATTATATCTTACATATTAATTATTTTCTTACAAAAATACAAACAAATCAACTCACTCTCCCTCTTTTCTTCCTTATGGCTTGTGCAAATCTTCTCTCTCTCTCTCATTTATTTTCTTTTTTCAACTATTTTATTACATCTAATTTCCATTCAAAAAATTCTATAAATACCCCATTTCCTTTCACTTCTTTCATACTTTCATTTCATATAACAAAAATCTCTCAAAATCACTCCACAAATCCTCTCTCCAAACTTTCTCTCTACCAAAACTCTCTTTCACTAATTACACACAAAAATCCTCCTCTATACACAAATCATCTACTGCATACCATCAACCACATAATCCTACACTCATTATCTCTTTCCTATCACAAAATACTTTTAGGTAAAACTTCTTCCAATCATTTAGTTTACCAATGTCATGTAACTTGGTATGACCATGGTGTTGTTTTGAAGCTCATATGAGTAGTAAAAGCAACCACATGATCATGTTTTGTTCTTGTACATAAAATTCCTATATTATCATCTTGTTATTATGCTTTTATATATATGTTGATATTAATATTATTATTGTTATTATCTTGTTGTTATTATGCTTCTAACACAACTATATGTATTACTATATATATATATATATCTATATATTTCGTAGAGCCTAAATGCTCACCAACTTTTATTAACTTGCTTCTATTATTCTTATCGCTCTTATTATTGCTTTTTTTTCTTTTCTTTTTCTTTTGGGACAAAGTCCCATGATGCCTTGATGAAGCTAAGGCTCCCAATACTTGATCGAGATGCCTTGATGAAGTTAAGGCTCCCAATGCTTGACTGAGATACCTTGATGAAGCTAAGGTTCCCAATACTTGATATATTATCTTGTTTATTATTGATATATCTCTTATTAATATTATCTTGCTTCTTATCTTATATATTTTCATCATTTCCATATTATGTGCCCATGAACGTGTATCATCATAATGATCTTGTCTCAAAAAAAATTTAAAGTAGACTTTTCCTTAATAAAGGAAAATGGAACTAAACTCTTTCAATATATAACTTTATGTGTAAATCAAGATTTTGTTACCAAACCCATAGGAAAAGTTATTTCACAACTCCTTTTCAAACTTACCAATATTTTTAATAACAATAAAGATTATTTTCTCCAAGAAGTTAACTAACAAAACAAATGTCTTCTTTTATTATGATGAATCTCATAAAGTTATAAAATTTAGTATTAATAAGTTATGGTATACAAATTTTCACAGAAAACTCAAAATTAGAATCTTTCCAACTTCATAATAAAAACTAAGAAGTAAATTAGTTTTCAAAATTAAGATAAAATCACCCTTCTAATTTATAAACCCACATAGAAAAATAAGGAATTTCCTAGTATATAAATAATAAACTCATTTTCAAAAGAAATAAAAAGAACATAAGTATGGTGATTTCAAAAATAATGAATTTTTATCAACAACTTCAAAGAATAATTTCTTTCTAAGTAAATTTCGTAAAAGACTTAAAGAACCAAGTTTTAGGAATAAAATTTATTTCTAAAGAAGTTAGAAGATGAGAATATGAGGATAGGGAGACTTGTTTAACAAAACCACTTTTCTTTTAAAAGGAAATATATATATATATATATATATAAGTTAAAAATCACCATAAGCTATCCTTAACTTGATAAAAATTTTGGAAACTTACTTTTGCCACAAAAGCAAAATATTGTAAAAGATTAAAAATTAAAAGGAAATTTACTTGTTTTGAGAAAAAAATTAGAAAACAAAATAAGGATATACTTGTATATAATAACCTAAGGAAATTATAAAGTTTCTCTGTAAGTCTCGGAAAATTTCAGTAAATAATTCCAAGATGAACTTCGAAAATAAATCCTAAAAATCACTCTAAATTAAAACCGAACTTCAACTAGTCCAAAAACACGAGCGAATCTAGAGATTTTTGAATCTTGAGAAAAATAAGAATTCTTAAAAACAAATTAAGAACTCAACATACTTCAATTCCAAAACCATTATGTATGACAAATTTCATATTTAGCTCCGGCTTTAAAAATCGGGTAATATAAAACCCAAAAACAAATTATTAAAAAGTAAATAATGAATTAACCTTCGAAAATAAAACTCAATTCAAGAATCCCGAAAACGTTAAAAGATATTAAATACTTACAAAAATAAAATTTAAGATAAATTTCTTTAATCAAATATGTTGTATAAACAAAAATATCAGTTTCCAAATTGGCAAAGATCTAAATCGGAAAAATCACTCAGAAACCCTAAGTGGAATACAATAGCATAAGTCCGGCAATCTAGCACCCTTAACCCTAGAGGCCGAGGTGTAGTTGTCACGCCCCGAAGGGTACCCTAAACGTGGCAGCCCGCCACATATAATATCAAGGCTTAAGAATGGCTACCTTAGTCATGCGAAAGCCTTAGTATTATATGTAAGGCGTCTAACACGGTAATAGGAGACGCTTTTGGGAAGCATAGTTTAAGCAAGTAAAGATAAACATACAAGAATCCAGAAATAAATATATCATATCATATATAATAACCAAAGGTCTGTTACATAATTTCTTAGGGGCATACCCCCGCTAATTCCAAGGATCGAGATAAACTTCATAACATCCAAAATACTACATTAAAGATTTCAAAGGAATTCTAATCTAAGTCTTCGAGTAGATTTCCTCCAAAAGCTTCAATATAAAACGTACACGGATACGGGAAGACCTCGGCACAAAAATAGGTGTTCCTGAGAATACAAATATCTATAGGGGTAAGCTTATGGGCTTAGTGAGTAAATCCCAAAATTCATACTCGAAGAAAATTATCAATCAAGTTTATTATTCAAACGTATGAAATGCAACAACCACGTGAGCATACAAGACATATGACTTTCCGGGAATCATATGTTGAATGAATTACGCCCTTCATTCGGGGTTGGGTATTCAGGCCAATTACAGCCACAACTTTTAAAAATACTTTTATAGATCTTACCGGCTCCTATACGCCATCAAAAACTTGTAGTTATTACAGGCTCCTACTAGCCACCAATTTAAGTAGTTCTTACTGGCTCCTACTCGCCACTTACATGATATACCGGTTATGTCTACCACCACTATTATACACTTGTCCCACCAATTGTATAGTAGTGAATGCAATGTGACTCAACATATGAAGTGCATGAATAATTTCTTTAATTAAAGTCTAGTAGTTACATTTAACTTCTTTCAAGTGATCAACCAATTTCAAACACAAGATATTAATGCACATACAACTTTATAAACAAATCGAGTTTCGATATACTTAGTATTCTTTCAACATATTATCATACACTTCCTTTTGATTTTTCTAAATTCTAGTGCAACTAATTTTACAAGCACAATCAAGTAGAGAAAATTAACGGGAATAACTCACTCGGCCATGATGACACCTTTCTTGAATGGATGGTCGTTCGGAATTTCCACTTAATAGTAATCCTCGGGATACGAACAATCTCCTCGTGATTATCTAATCAAGAAGAATACCCAAAATGAGTATTTCATGAAATTCTATCTTGAAGATTCTAAACTTTCTTAAAATCGTAGTAAAATCGTATAAGGGGAAATTCCAACTTAAAATGGCCATAACTTGCTCATTTTAACTCGGAATTTCGCGTATAATATATCGTTTTCTACCTACTCGAAAAGATCTACGCATTTCTAAGCTTATTTCATAAAACTAAGTCGTTTGGGTTCCGAAAAGGTAGCGACCAGATTTGCCACGAATTTGCAAACACTTGTTTTCCTTCTTGTAAACAAAGCTCATTTGAAAAGATAAATATTTCAATTATTTTGTAAACTTTTGAAAGGTATATATATATTTGTAATGACTCATAACAAATGTATGAAGTAAATGAAGTTGTCTCAACTTATAAAAAGTAAGGTTTTAAAAGACTTTGAACTTGAGATTCTATTGAATATTATTTTACTTTTGAAAGATCTTGAGTATTGATGAATATTCTTTTTCTAAATTTAATCTCTTGTAATTTCTTTAAATTCTAAGGTGTGGTTTTATTTTCAAAACTTGGATTCAAAAAGTAATAAAATGACAATTTTTGTTTCTTGTAATGATTCCAAAAGAATTTTCTTGATGAAAGATAAGTTTTCATAAAACCTTTTGTTTATGTAAGAAAAATCATTTCCAAGCATGTTCATGAGTTTTTAGGAAATCTATTTCCTATTTTATTTAACAAGAACCTTTAGTTTTAGAAAGACACTTTCATTCTATTTTTGTTGAGACAAAAACATTATGTTCATGCATGAATATGAATCATAACTATAGAAATATAAAGGAAATAATAACTTGAAAGCTTAAGTAAATAATAAAGTAAATCAAGTATTGGGACCTTAGCTTCATCAAGGTACCCCGGACTAAGAAAAGACTAGTCCCGAAAAAAAAGAAAGAATTGTTTTGACTTGATGAGGACAAGTCTAAGACTAGAATGACTAGTCTTAAAATCAACTTGAAATTAAATAAATTGCATGAAAGTAAATAAATTGTAAAATGAGCTTATATGCTCTAAATAATATATATAGTATATAGATATATTAGATAGTAAAGAACATAAAGAAACATAAAGAAAACATAGAGGAATTATGTTTATGAACAAAAACAAAGCATGAACTAATGTTGCTTTCTTAACCTTCATGGTTTTAGAAAACACACACTAAGCTCATACTAAGTAGATGAACATGAAGAATTCTTGAGAAATTTCTTACCTAAAGGAAGCTAAACTAAGAAGACTTCTTGAAAGAACTCTTGAGAGAAATTAGAGAGAAATTTTTTGTAGAGTAACTTTAGAGAGAAGGGGATGTGAAGTGAAAGGTGAAGGTATGAGGGGAATTTATAGGAAAATGTGGGAGATAATTTGTATTAATTAAATTAATGAAAATAAAATAAATTGAGGAAATGGGAGGGGGCCGGGCTTTTTCCATGCATAGGGGAGAGGAGAAAATTAATTTTTTTTTTTTCTTTTGATTAATTAAAAGTAAGAAATGAAGATGTGAAATTGTATTAGAAATGAAAATGTGTAAGAAATAGGTGTATGGTTTGTAAGATAGGTTGTAAGAAAAAGTAGAGATAGATGAATAGTGTAGAATAGTAGAAAATAGTGTAATGTAAAAGTAGACATGACAATTAATACCGGTAGTAAGAAAATACGCGTATAAAGCGATATCTGATATTTTAGCTATCGAAAAATTACGAAATTGATATTTTTGGAAATCTCATATTTTTACGAGTCTAACGGTATATTCGGAATATTTTTCCTATTCCGGCTTCCGGACACATTTTTCAAGAACTATGTCCGATCGGGTTCAAAGGACACTCGAATTTTGAAAAACAGATATTTTTATAAAACCTATACTATTACGAACTATTATAGCTAATTTTTCCAACTTCGTTTTCTAGGGCTTGAGAAAACGGCAATGCCGGACTTAAGCGGTTACGGTAAACTAGGGTTTGGTTGACTTGGGAAATCCGGTTGACTTCGATTAGGGTTTAAACTATAATTCGATCCAAAAATTTCGGGGATTTACAACCTACCCCTTAAAGAAAGTTTTGTCCTCAAAACTTGAAATTCGTACCTGATTCTTCAAAGAGATTTGGATATTTCTTTCGGATCTCATCCTCGGCTTCCCAAGTAGCCTCTTCTCGCGAATGATTCCTCCATAACACCTTGACATATCGGATTTTTGTTTCTCAGCTTTTGAACCTTTTGATCCAGAATTTGAACTGGGTGCTCCTCATAAGTCAAGTTCTCTTTCAGCCTAACTGGTTCAAGCTCCACAATCCGATCAGGGTCGGGGATATGCTTTCTTAGCACTGAGACATGGAAGACATTATGTACTCCGACAGGTTTGGTGGTAATGCCAAGCGATAAGCCAAATCTCCTACTCGTTCGAGGATTTCGAAAGGTCCGATATACCTTGGGCTTAGCTTTCCTCGAGCCCGTACACGATGAATACTCTTTATCGGATTCACTTTCAGATACACATGATCACCAACGTTAAACTCAAGGATTCCGTCGTTTTTTATCTGCCCAACTTTTCTGTCTATCTTGGGCCTCTTTCATCCTTTGCTGAATAATCCTGACTTTATCTGAGGCGTCTTGGATGAGATCTGGTCCAATTGTTAACTTTTCCACATCATCCCAAAATAGAGGCGATCTACACCTTCTTCCATACAAAGCTTCGTACGGTGGCATCTTAATTGTTGAATGATAGCTGTTGTTGTAAGCAAACTCTACCAAAGGTAGGTGTACTTCCCAGCTTCCTTTGAATTCCATAACACAAGCTCTTAACATGTCTTCCAAGGTCTGGATAGTTCGCTCTGATTGTCCATCAGTTTGTGGATGATAAGCTACTGAAATGTAACTTGGCCCATACACTTCTGAAGGCTCGTCCAGAATTTTGACACGAATCGAGGATCCCGATCCGATACAATCCCTGCTGGAACTCCATGCAGTCTCACAATCCCTTACATATAGCGGGCCAACTTTTCCATCGAGTAGGTCATGTTGATGGGGATGAAGTGTGCTGACTTGGTGAGTCGATCCACAATTACCCATATAGCATCATATCCGGCTGCTGTTCGGGGCAATCCACATACGAAATCCATGGTAATTTGGTCCCATTTCCATTCTGGTATGGTCAATGGTTTCAAAAGTCCTCCTGGCCTTTGGTGTTCAATCTTTACTTGTTGACATATGGGACACTTCATTACGAATTCAGCTACGTCCTTTTTCATACCATTCCACCAAAAGCGACTCTTAAGGTCTTGGTACATCTTGGTACCACCGGGGTGCATGGTATATCCCGAGTTATGTGCCTCACTCATAATTTCCTTTTTCATCTCCTCATCATTCGGTACACATAATCTCCCTTTCATTCTTACTACATCCTCCTCATCTATCTCAAAATCATCATACTTTCCTCCTTGTATCTCACTTTTCAACTTTTGTATGACTTCATCATATCGTTGAGATTCTTTGATTCTTTCTATCAGGGTTGGCTCCATTACCAAATGGGAAATTTCTATTTCCGCACTTTGCCCCACAAACTCGATGCTCAATCTCTCGAATTCTTTTATAAGTTCTTTTTGAGTTGTGAGCATGGCTGCAACTTCTCCATGGTTCTTCCGACTCAAAGCGTCTGCTACCGCATTCACTCTTCCAGGGCAATAATTTATTCCAAGATCATAGTCTTTGATCAACTCCAACCATCTCCTTTGCCTCATATTCAATTCCTTTTGTGTGAATAAATACTTGAGGCTCTTATGGTCCGTATAAATCTCGCATCTCTGTCCATATAGGTAGTGCCTCCAAAGCTTGAGAGCAAAGACAACTGCGGCTAACTCAAGATCATGCGTCGGGTAATTTTGTTCATGCGGCCTCAACTGCCGTGAAGCATAAGCAATTACTTTCCCTTCTTGCATAAGCACATCCTAAGCCATTTCTTGACGCATCACTATGGACGGTATATGGCTTTTCTGGATCAGGTAAGGTTAAAATTGGAGCAGATACCAACCGTTGCTTTAACTCTTGGAAACTTTGTTCCCTCTTCTCATTCCAAATGAATCTTTCATTCTTCTGGGTCAACTGAGTTAGTGGCTTAGCTATTTTTGAGAAATCTTGCACAAACTTCCTGTAATAGCCAGCTAATCCAAGAAAACTTCTAATCTCAGTCACCGTCCTTGGTTGTTTCCATTCCATTACGGCCTTAATCTTTTCAGGATCTACTGATATTCCTTTCCCTGAGATAACATGTCCTAGAAAAGATATTTGGTCCAACCAAAAGTCACACTTGGATAATTTGGCATATAACTTGTGCTCCCTTAAGGTTTGTAATGCCATTCTCAGATGTTCTTTGTGTTGCTCCCGTGTTTTAGAATAGACCAAAATATCATCAATGAAGACAATCACGCATTTATCCAAGAGCGGCTTATACACCCGATTCATCAAGTCCATGAAAGCAGCTGGTGCATTAGTCAATCCAAAGGGCATGACCATGAACTCATAGTGTCCATACCGAGTTCTAAAAGCGGTCTTTGACACATCCTCTGGTTTTATCTTGGTGGTATCCAGATCTCAAATCAATGCGTGAGAATACACTTGCTCCTTGTAGTTGGTCAAAGAGATCGTCAATCCTTGGCAATGGATACTTATTCTTTATAGTGACCTTGTTGAGTTCTCGATATCAATACACAACCTCATCGATCCATCTTTCTTCTTACGAATAATACCGGAGCTCCCCAAGGCGAGACACTTGGTCTAACAAATCCTTGGTCAAGCAATTCTTGTAATTGCTTCTTAAGTTCCTTGAGCTCAACAGGTGCCATTCGGTATGGTGCCTTGGATATAGGTTCTGTTTTTGGCATCAAATCGATCTCAAAATCGATTTCTGTTTTGGGGTAACCCAGGCAATTCTTCGAGAAAACATCAGAGAATTCATTAACGATGGGGATGTCGTCAATATTGGGTCTTTCCTTGTCCTCGTACTTCCCACATAGCTTTCAACTCCTTCCTCAACTTCTTCAATTACTCGAACGAACTTAACTCCAAACCTTTAGAAGTTGGTCAAAGAGATCGTCAATCCTTGGCAATGGATACTTATTTTTATAGTGACCTTGTTGAGTTCTCGATAATCAATACACAACCTCATCGATCCATCTTTTTTTCACGAATAATACCGGAGCTCCCAAGGCGAGACTTGGTCTAACAAATCCTTGGTCAAGCAATTCTTGTAATTGCTTCTTAAGTTCCTTGAGCTCAACAGGTGCCATTCGGTATGGTGCCTTGGATATAGGTTCTGTTTTTGGCATCAAATCGATCTCAAAATCGATTTCTGTTTTGGGGGTAACCCAGGCAATTCTTCTGGAAAAACATCAGAGAATTCATTAACGATGGGGATGTCGTCAATGTTGGGTCTTTCCTTGTCCTCCTCCGTACTTCCCACATAACTTTCAACTCCTTCCTCAACTTCTTCAATTACTCGAACGAACTTAACTCCAAACTTTTAGAAGTTGCGGATTCTCCAAAAATGTAGCTTTCTTCCGTCTTGTCCCATGAATTCCACCTTTTTATTTCTACAATCTACCTTTGCTTCCACCATGGACAACCAACTCATTCCGAGAATCACTTCGTACTTGCTAATTTCTATTACTATAAGATCGGTAGTTGCTTCATGGCCTTGTATCTTCATGGGGCAATTCCTTATTACTTCTTTGGTAGTCACCACACTACCGGTGGGGGTTTTTATACGAAAACTTGTTGTGATTGTGGTGATAGGTAAACCGGTCTTCAAGGCTATACTAGTGGCAACAAAGGAATGTGTTGCAGGTATCGAAGAGGGTATAAGCGGTTAGGTCCCCTATTTGTATGGTTCCTGCGTTCAAGACGCGCGTGTTACTATTCTTATTGTCCTTAAAGGTTCCCTAGATATCTATTATTTCCAACATACATCATAACTTTATACTCAACAGATATCAAAACAGACATATTTTAAAGGTTGAGGCTAACCTGTAACCAAGCTATAGTCATACTCCTCTCCATGGTCCAGGGCAGCCAACTCTACTCCTTCTTCGGCATCCTCCTCGCAGACCCATTGCCCTTCAAGGTTGTAAATTCTCAGCCCATGCATAGATGATGCCGAGCGACTTCCGCTTCCATTCCCACTCCTTGTCGGGGCAAGTCCTGAGGATCCAACAGGTCGGTTTGCTGTGAGATTCCTTTGGGGACACTCGTTAGCAAAATGTCCCATTGCTTGCATACGAAACAAGTCGTAGAAGCTTTCTTTGGGCAATCGGAATCTTATGGCTCGGGTCACCACAGAAATAACACTTGTTCTGGAGAAGGGGGCATCTCTTCGGTAATGCCCCTTTGCATTTCCAACAACTTACTGCTGCCTTGGAATTATCCTTCTGTCCACTGAAATTTCCCTTAAAGTTGCTAATTGGTTTAAACCTCTTAGAAGGGAAATTGGAGCTTGTTCCTGGTTGAAATTTCCTTCCAAACACACTGCACTTTCTTCTCAGAAGTCCCAGCTTTCCTTTTCTTGGCCCCTTCAACAATTCTTGCTCTTTCAACCAATTCCTGAAGGTGCGAATGTCAAACTCTTCTAACCGCATCCTTAAGTCCTCATCTAACCCATTCAGGAACACTTGTCGTTTCAGCTCCTCACTATACTTATAAGAATCCGGAGCATACTGCAGGAGTCGGCTGAATTCCGTCTCATATTGTTCTATGGATTTTCCTTTCTGGGATATGTGCAAGAAATCCGCACTATACCTTACTCTTAAACTTCCAGGGAAATAATTTTCCAGAAACTCATTCCGAAACATATCCCAGGTGATAGGTGGCGGCAATTCCCTACTCTTGGACTCCCACCAGATGCGGGCATTAAACCTCAACATATAAGTACCATAGCTTATTCGCAGATGATGAGGAACTTCATAGGCGGCAAAAGATCGTTCTATCTGCGCGAGCCAATCTTCTGCTTCATCTGGTTTCCCAAAAGCTCCGTCAAAGTAACGGTTACTTTTGATAAAATCTGTGAGTGAAGTTCTGTATGGTCGAGGTGATGGCGGAGGCGGCAGGGGTGCTATATGTGATTGAGCATCAGGTGCTGCTGGTCCATGTACAGATGCTTGGGGTGCTTGAGCTGGTGCCGGTGGTGGCATATTCCTCTGTTGTTGTTGAACTAACACATTAAGAAGCTGTGTTAATTGACCCAGAGTGGCTTGGAGATTGCCTTGCTGGTCTGGGGCAGGAGCCACAGGGGGTACTTCTGGTTGGTTAACTTCTTCAGGCGGGTTATTCGATGCCTGCCTCATCCTTGGTCGTCCCCTTCTAGGTCGGCTGTTTTAATTGTTTACGTAAATACTAGATTATTAAGTCTTTTACATACTAAGTTACGGAAATTGCGGAAGCTTTTAAGAAATAAACATATGAAGGGAAATATCACACAAGAGAAATTTAAGCAACTAAATCAAGAGATGAAATTTGTTTAAACCAAAATATTTAATTAAAAAGCATAGAAGGGAATAAAATCTTATAAAGAAATCAAGGTAAAAGAAATTCAAAATACAACAAATATTAAACACTTTTTCGAAAACATAAATTAAACTACTAATCGATCCTATATCCTAAGTCGATCTGGTTACAAAATTCTTGTTGGACACATGGGATTGCTCATGTGGATCCTTCCTTCTTTCTTTGATCTTTTCTTCCTGGTGGGGAGTTGCATTACGGTGGTTGGGTCTAGAAGTCGTCCTTAGCCATCTTAGTTACGAACAGCTTCAATTGCTTCGGTCCATCATTCTTTTTCCTTTACGGGAGGGTTGATTTCTAACGTGCTTGGCTCCCGTTGATCAAACTTCGTCTGCGCTGCATGCTCCTCATCGGATACTTCCGTCACTTCTTTCTCGATCAGGTTTTACGCGAGATCGTCTTCGATTCGGGATATTCTCATCAGGCCATTTGAATTGACTGGCTTTACGTTGGTTGGAAATATCCTTATCTCGTCCATGATCTGCTGGCTCATCGGGCATAGATATATAATCGTATGGAATTCCAATTCAAAAATCGGGAAAACTAAACATCTATTATTTCGGAAAAGAACGTAGCTTTTTGGAGCATAGGGTGTGGTTGTAATGGCACGTAAGACATTCCATATCGTAAGAAACTTCTAAGTCATAATAGGGAAAACTCCTTACATAGGCTTCTTACTTAATCGGTATCCACAAGGGTTTCACCATTTCTTAAGTTCAAACATTGGGCCTTAACTCTAACTTCTCCAAGAGTAACTATAAAGGACAAGGGAGGTCATTAATTCTCCTTTTTGAGAATTTCTAAACTTGTCTAATCCTATCTAAGTCCTTTCGTAAACATATCTATCTTTTTCTATTCTAGATTTATTCCTATTACCTTTATTTCTATAAACTTGTTGCTCTGATACCAACTTAAACTGTCACGCCCGAAGGGTACCCTAAACGTGGCAGTCCGCCACATATAATATCAAGGCTTAAGAATGGCTACCTTAGTCATGCGAAAGCCTTAGTATTATATGTAAGGCGTCTAACACGGTAATAGGAGACGCTTTTGGGAAGCATAGTTTAAGCAAGTAAAGATAAACATACAAGAAATAAATATATCATATCATATCATTAATAACCAAAGGTCTGTTACATAATTTCTTAGGGGCATACCCCCGCTAATTCCAAGGATCGAGATAAACTTCATAACATCCAAAATACTACATTAAAGATTTCAAAGGAATTCTAATCTAAGTCTTCGAGTAGATTTCCTCCAAAAGCTTCAATATAAAACGTACGGATACGGGAAGACCTCGGGCACAAAATAGGTGTTCCTGAGAATACAAATATCTATAGGGGTGTAAGCTTATGGGCTTAGTGAGTAAATCCCAAAATTCATACTCGAAGAAAATTATCAATCAAGTTTATTATTCAAACATATGAAATGCAACAACCACGTGAGCATACAAGACATATGACTTTCCGGGAATCATATGTTGAATGAATTTACGCCCTTCATTCGGGGTTGGGTATTCAGGCCAATTACAGCCACAACTTTTAAAAACACTTTTATAGATCTTACCGGCTCCTATACGCCATCAAAAACTTGTAGTTATTACAGGCTCCTACTAGCCACCAATTTAAGTAGTTCTTACTGGCTCCTACTCGCCACTTACATGATATACCGGTTATGTCTACCACCACTATTATACACTTGTCCCACCAATTGTATAGTAGTGAATGCAATGTGACTCAACATATGAAGTGCATGAATAATTTCTTTAATTAAAGTCTAGTAGTTACATTTAACTTCTTTCAAGTGATCAACCAATTTCAAACATTCAAGATATTAATGCACATACAACTTTATTATAAACAAATCGAGTTTCGATATACTTAGTATTCTTTCAACATATTATCATACACTTCCTTTTGATTTTTGCTTAAATTCTAGTGCAACTAATTTTACAAGCACAATCAAGAGTATGAAAATTAACGGGAAGTAACTCACTCGGCCATGATGACACCTTTCTTGAATGGATGAGTCGTTCGGAATTTCCACTTAATCGTAGTAATCCTCGGGATACGAACAATCCTCCTCGTGATTATCTAATCAAGAAGAATACCCAAAATGAGTATTTCATGAAATTCTATCTTGAAGATTCTAATCTTTTCTTAAAATCGTGGTAAAATCGTATAAGGGGAAATTCCAACTTAAAATGGCCATAACTTGCTCATTTTAACTCGGAATTTCGCGTATAATATATCGTTTTCTACCTACTCGAAAAGATCTACGCATTTCTAAGCTTTTTCATAAAACTAAGTCGTTTGGGTTCCGAAAAGGTAGCGACCAGATTTGCCACGAATTTGCAAACACTTGTTTTTCTTGTAAACAAAGCTCATTTGAAAAGATAAATATTTCAATTATTTTGTAAACTTTTGAAAGGTATTATATATATTTGTAATGACTCATAACAAATGTATGAAGTAAATGAAGTTGTCTCAACTTATAAAAAGTAAGGTTTTAAAAGACTTTGAACTTGAGATTCTATTGAATATTTATTTTACTTTTGAAAGATCTTGAGTTATTGAGATGAATATTCTTTTTCTAAATTTAATCTCTTGTAATTTCTTTAAATTCCTAAGGTGTGGTTTTATTTTCAAAACTTGGATTCAAAAAGTAATAAAATGAATTTTTGTTTCTTGTAATGATTCCAAAAGAATTTCTACTTCTTGATGAAAGATAAGTTTTCATAAAACCTTTTGTTTATGTAAGAAAAATCATTTCCAAGCATGTTCATGGTTTTTAGGAAATCTATTTTATTTTTATTTAACAAGAACCTTTAGTTTTAGAAAGACACTTCTCTTATTTTTGTTGAGACAAAAACATTATGTTCATGCATGAATATGAATCATAACTATAGAAATATAAAGAAATAATAACTTGAAAGCTTAAGTAAATAATAAAGTAAATCAAGTATTGGGACCTTAGCTTCATCAAGGTACCCCGGACTAAGAAAAGACTAGTCCCGAAAAAGAAAAGAAAGAATTGTTTTGACTTGATGAGGACAAGTCTAAGACTAGAATGACTAGTCTTAAAATCAACTTGAAATTAAATAAATTGCAATAAAGTAAATAAATTGCATGAAAGATAAATAAATTGTAAGACAATGAGCTTATATGCTCTAAATAATATATATAGTTATATAGATATATTAGATAGTAAAGAACATAAAAGAAACATAAATGAACATAGAGGAATTATGTTTATGAACAAAAACAAAGCATGAACCTAATGTTGCTTTCTTAACCTTCATGGTTTTAGAAAACACACACTAAGCTCATACTAAGTAGATGAACATGAAGAATTCTTGAGAAATTTCTTACCTAAAGGAAGCTAAACTAAGAAGACTTCTTGAAAGAACTCTTGAGAGAAATTGGAGAGAAATTTTTGTAGAGTAACTTTAGAGAAGAAGAGGTGTGAAAGAAGTGAAGGTATGAGGGGGTATTTATAGGAAAATGTGGGAGATAATTTGTGTTAATTAAATAATTGAAAATAAAAAAATTGAGGATGGGAGGGGCCGGCGCTAATTTGTGGGGAGAGGAAAATTAATTTTTTTGTATTTTGTTAATTAAAAGTAAGAAATGAAAGATGTGAAATTGTATTGGAAATGAAAATGTGTAAGAAATAGGTGTATGGTTGTAAGAGTAGGTTGTAAGAAAAAGTAGAGATAGATGAATAGTGTAGAATAGTAGAAAATAGTGTAATGTAAAAGTAGACATGACAATTAATATCGGTAGTAAGAAAATACGCGTATAAAAGCGATATCTGATATTTTTAGCTATCGAAAAATTACGAAATTGATATTTTTGGAAATCATATTTTTACGAGTCTAACGGTATATTCGGAATATTTTTCCTATTCCGGGCTTCCGGACATTTTTCAAGAACTATGTCCGATCGGGTTCAAAGGACACTCGAATTTTGAAAAAAGATATTTTTATAAAACCTATACTATTACGAACTATTAACTAATTTTTCCAACTTCGTTTTCTAGGGCTTGAGAAAACGGCAATGCCGGACTTAAGCGGTTACGGTAAACTAGGGTTTGGTTGACTCTGGAAATTGGTTGACTTCTTTTGGCAGATTTTTTGACTTCTTTTGGCTGCCATTGTCATTTAATTTACTCCATTTTGACTAAAATAATTATATTCCACTCCTTCTTAAAGAAGCAACACATACATATTAATTACACAATTTAATTTCAAGTCAAATTTCAACAAATTTCTCCCTCTCACTCTTCCCTCATTCACGTGAACTCCCACTACCCCCCCCAAACATTCCGCCTTGTTTTATTTTTTTTTCTTTCATTCATTAATACAATCATTTTCTCTCTCTCTTTCATTTACTCCTCTTTCCCTTTTTCATTCCTTAACTTTCTCTCTCTCTTTTCTTCTTCATTTTGTTCTTGTTTCTTCAAGAACACAAGCTGCCTCCTTCTTCTTCTTTGAGCTCACATTTCTTCAAGATTTTTGAATAAAACTCATGTCCAAAGCTTCCATAGGTGATATAGGTAAAGTATAATGAGAGTTTCATGCATCAATGACATTCCATGAGCTTAAAGCTAAGGATGATGATGCCAAAATGAAACACTCTCTTCTCCATGATTATTCACTTGTATTATTATTATTTTCTTGTTTAAAGTAGTTTATATCTTGTAGATCTAACTTTTTTTAGCTTTGATTTTTGTTTATCCTTAGATTTGTTATTTGAGTTATTATTTTTGTTATTGCTTATGATTTATGCATATATTCCTCATTCACATGTGTTCATGCATATAAAACTAGTATAGAAAACTAGATCTAGTGTTTTGGAGTTCATAAATGCGTTAGACTTTTGTTTTATGTTCATAAACAATTGTAGTAGCATGATGATAGTAGGAATGTTTTAGAAAACTCAAGATCTATTTTATTTTCAAAAAAATCATTTTTGAAAATTAGGATGAAAATAGAACCATATTTAGAAAAGTTGTTTTTTAACTTCAAAATGTGTATTTTTCATTAAAAATGAAGGGCTTAGGGTATAGATAACATAAATGAGTGATTTCGATGAGTAAAGTTTAGATCTATGAGTTTATAGTTTACTACCATGGGTTTCTTTTAGATTTATGTCCATATTAGTATTGATCTTGGTTTTAAACTTAAACAAATTGTGAAATTGTATTGGCAATACCTCTATTTAAAAACACTTTTCAAGTGTCAAAAATGAAGTTTTTACTTAAGATAATGAAGGCTTAATGTATGTATATCATCAAGACTCTTTTTTATAAGAATCAAAGGTGATTTTCAAAAGTTATTTCAAAATAAAAATCTCATTTTCGGATTTTGACCAAGGCATATTTTAAAAACATGTTTTCCACTCAAAAATGACTTTTTTATTCAAGATATGGAAGGCTCTAAGATATGATGTAAGGAATAGATTTTCATAAGTTTAGATAGATTTTATCAAAAGGAATGTCCAAGAATAAATTGTGTAAATTCGGATCTCAACCAAGACCAATTTTGAAAAACCCATTTATCACTCCAAACTCATGATTTATGTCAAAAATGAAGGATATAGGTAATAGGTATATTAAGTAGTGATTTTTACAAGTTGAAATGAGTTTTGATGAGTTTAATGTGTAAAACAAAAGTAGAATCAAGAAGGAAAATTTTGAGTCAGTGTTCAACTTATAAAATTCGTAACTTTGGATGATGCCTATGTAAACACCCATTATCCAAGTTCAAAATAAAAGTTTTATGTATTATATGCAGTCCTTAAGTAATAGGTACCATAAAGTCTTAAATTTTAATGCATTAAACTCCACCATAGTCTTCATTCCTCTTGGTGAGGTCTGGCTTTCCCTAGTCTCACCCAAGGAGACCTACAACATATAAGACTCCTAATCAAACTTAGCAAGAAAACGTTTTTAACTCCATTTGAACCTATTAATTAGATTTCTAAGTCCGGTTTCTTTTAATTCTATTGTCTTGTTTTATAATTTAGGGCTCTGATACCAACTTAAACTGTCACGCCCCATAGGGTATCCTGAACGTAACAGCCCGCCACATACTATATAAGACTCTCGAATTCCCTATCTGAGCCTTCGGGAGTCTTGTATAGTTGTAAAGATCCCTTTACGACAATAGAATACTCAACCAATGGAGTTAAGTAGTTTAATGTGGCATTCATTAGCCATAGATAATAAACCAAAACGCATAAATATACTTTACAAAATTTAAGGAGCATTCCCCCGCAAAATAATATCAAGTCCATTACAGTCATCCAGAGTCCTTTAGTTTCTAACGGAAGTCTATACAAAAATGGAGTAAACTTCTATGGGAAACTCCTATCTCCGGTACCTGAGTTGTGGCTTGCCTCGGTCTAAGCCAGATAAACTCGTGCTGCAATAAGTAAAAACTATGGGGGCGTAAGCTAACTAGCTTAGTAAGTAAGAACTTTCATATCACAATTAAGTACAATTCATTCAAACAAGTGATTATTCACGCAAATGTATGCATCAAACAAATGAGCTCAACAAACATATGACCAACCGGAAATCATATATGGATGGACTTACGCCCTACATCCCGGGTTAGTAGATTAACGAATCCTGCGGTACGACGCCGTTTAAGCTCACGGTCAACTGAACAATAATTCGTTTTATGGATCATGATTAACCAACAATTTCGTTTTATGGATCACAAAAAACCAACAAATGCTAATGCTCCATCCCCATCGTGATATGAATGAATCAAATTACAATTGAAGTCAAATATACATTAATTCAATTCTTTTAGGGGCCAACTATTATTCGCAGACATTCAATATAATACTAGCTAATCAATCAATAGCTTAACACCGGTTTCGATATTCCTTAAGTTCCATTTCACACATCAACAGACAATTATATAACTCCCATATACCCCATCATACATATCCATTTTTATCTTTGCCTACACCACTAGTGCCACTACATTACAATCACAACCATTAATTGAGAGTGGAAGTAGTACTCACTCGGCCATTGGACGCCGGTCTTTCTAGTAGTAATAATCGGGCGGTTAAGGTGTGTCTGCTCGGGATCACCTACCAAGTAAGAATAATCCTAATAAGATTCTCATCATGTAACTAATCCAAGCTATGCATCTAAACTAGATGAATTCGGAATTCTCGCTATTTGCGAAAGTTCCGACTTAAAACGGCCATAACTTGGTCATTTTAACTTGGAATTTCGCAAATTTTATATCGATCTCTATCTACTTCGAAAGATCTATCTATTTGTAATATTATTTTCAAGTTTTGAAAACATTAAGGTCACGGAACAGTGGGATCAGTTCTGTTCTGTCACTTTCTCAATTCCGAAAAATTGTTTCGCTTTTGATAAAAATGTTCTTAATTGATGATTCATGTATAGATGTATATGAATGTGATGTAATGAACTCAATACATGCATGGTCTTGATGACTTTTGATGATGAACTCTTAGGAACTCCTAATTGTTATAAAATTCGACAAAGGTTATTCTTAAAGAGTTATCCTTCCCAATTTTACATTCCCTAGGGTTCCTATGATTTTATTCTTGAAATTCACTTGTTATCTAAATAAAAGTAAGTTCTCAAAATCTATATTAATCATGACCTTCATTTATGCATAAAAATCCACATTCTTTATTTGGTAAACATGTTTTTAAACAAGCCACTTGTAAAAATCCGAATTTTGTAAATTTCATTTCCTTGCATTTTCCTTATAAGAAAACTTAGTTTAGGGCATCAAAAATTGAAGCTCCAATATATCTATCATCTAAAGGATTTATTTAACTCATAAAACATGCCATCTAAGCTTGGATACTAAGTGTTCATGTGGGCATCACCCAAAAATACGAATTTGACTATACATCCACATATCCATATTTTTCATTCTAACTTTACTACTTGTTTTACATTTTCCTCATGCCTAAACTCATCTAAACTTATGAAAATTATTTCTTCAAGATATCTATTGCACATACCCTTCATTTTTCATGTGAAATATAAGTTTAAAGATGGTTTTGGTGGTTTTTGAAGTAGGGTTCTAAATCCATCCGAATTTCCAACAAACCATTTCTAACAAAACCTTTTCTTTTTCAATCTTTTTGCCTTCTGTACATAGAGATCTACTACCTAACATATCTATACATAAACAAGGCTATATTTTTATGATCATCAATGCATGGAAATCAAAATAACTCTATGATCATACATGTAGATGAAGATGTGGATGTCTAAACATTAGATCTACTAAATATAGTGCATGAATCATAAACTTCATGGCATGAACATCAATATATATGCAAGATCTCTACTTTACATGCATGAACAAGAAGATATCTTAACATAAACTCATCTAAACACTAGATCCATGTCTTGTGATGGCTTGATATTCTTGCTCAAGTGTTTTCATGTCCCTAGCATGAGTTCATTCGGATTAAACAGGAAAACACACAAGAGATAGCTTTGCCATTACAAGATTTAGGAAGAACAAAGCTTGAATCAACATACCAATGGAGATCAAAGGTAGAAATGAAGAAGATTTGAGTTGGAAATGTGAGAGGAAGAGGGAGGGGGCTCACGGCAACTTAAGGAGGGGAAAGAGAGAGTTTTTCTCTTTTGAAAAAAAATGAACAAGTAGAAATGAAGAGAGAGAATGAACATTTAGTATATATATATATATTAAGTGGATTAGGGTTTTATTTAAATTAATTGAGTAAAAATAAATCAATTGGGAGAGGGAAAAAGAGGGGGGGGGGGGGGGGGGGGGGGTTGCGCCGGCCTTAGGATAGTGTGTGGTGTGTGTGTGTGTGTTTTGAATTTTGATATTTTGTAATTTAAGTAATTAAAATGTAATAAATAGAATAATTAATTAAGAGATAAAATTTCTTGGAAAGAAAATTGAAATGAGTAGTTGTAAGGATATAAGAATATGGTATGGGTAGTGTGTAGTGTAGGTTGTACTTGTGAATAGTAGACAAGACATCTACTTTACCGGTTGTATCGAAAACACGGGAAAAGGCTATAACTGTAATTTTATAGCCCGGAAAATTATAAAATTGATATTTCTGGAATCCTTATAAAAATATGGTTCTAATGAATATTCCAGAACATTTTTTTGAGTTCGTGTTCCAGGGCACGCTTTTCCTTAATTGAGCTCGGGAAGGCCCGGAATTGAAAAATTCCCGAATTTAAAACTTTCAAAGGTCTAAAATATACTTTAGAACAATAATTCAATTTCATTTACTTTATAAATTTTCTTTTATTATGAAACCGAAGGAAAGCCGGATTTAGGGTTCCTAAGCTTCTCTTACTAGACTCAAATGGACCGGATTAGGGTTTCGCTTCCAATTCCCGGGGTTTCTTAACTACTGAGAATACCGGGGTTTACAATAATCCTCTGGATTTCCAATATCCTTGATTAAAGCTTGTGATTGTTCTAGTTTATGATCTAAACGTAAATATCCTGCACACTTAATAAAATAATTAGATTTCTTAAACTATTTTGTTATCATCAAAACTTAATTATAGGGAATAACATTCTCCCCCTTTTTGATGATAACAAAACCAGTTTACTTTCATTATAAAATCCAGAATAAGAACATAAGTGTATAGAACATCAGATTCAGGATATTAGCTCATAACAATCAAGCACAGAACCAATATTATCCAATCAATCCATTCAATCAACATTCATTAGAACTTTTGCTTTGTATGCTTTGTATTTTCTCTCCCTTTTTGTTATCATCAAAGTAGAGTAAAAACATATGTGAAAGACAAATATAAGTGAAATATTACCATTCATTCTTTCAAAAGATATTCAAAGACAAAAGTTCATCATATCCGCGAAAGATAAAAGATCGAAATCTGAAAAGCTAGAAACTAATAGAAAGAAAGATAACTAAGGATATTTGGGATAGGTCATAGAAAAGGATTGTGATAGTAAGGAACAATGGCCCAAGAGTTAGAATTGGCAGAAGGAACATAGGGCAAACTCTTACAAGCAGCAACTTCTGTGCAGGAGTCGGCAGCAGGTAAAACTTGCTCTATTGTGGCTATGTTGTCCTTGTTCACTTCAACAGTTGGGGCAAGATCTTCCTCACTATTCTTATCCTCAGCAGCAGTAGCCTCTATGATTAGACTTGCAGCAGAAATATGTGGATCAATATCACATGCCTCTTCTTCTCCAATCACATCATTGATGGCAACAGTTTCATCTTCATGCAGATTTTCATTTCCATCACCAAAAACAGGAGTATCAGGAACATTTTTCTCAATAGGAATTTATTGAGCATATTTAGTTTGAAGGATTTCTTTGATATCATCTAAAAGGCTTTTGTGCATCATTTCAAACTTTTCATCTATCATCTTCATTAACTGTTCCTTGACTTCTCCAGTTTGAACATTAATCTCCCCTTAAATTTTAGATTCCTCCTCTTCTCCTTCGTCATCAAAATGTCTTTCCACTTCACTGTCTAGCATGGATTGTACCTTTTTCCAAGTGATTTTCCTCACCCTATGTCTTTTATGAACATAACAACTTCCATCAATTGAAAACCAAAACTTTTTATGAACATAGATTCCCATCCTCTTAAAATTATATTGCCCTATCTGCTTCAATGGAATAGGGAATCTAGCTTCACTAGGAATAGAAATTTCTTTGTACTTTAGAATCTCAATAATCATCCCTCCATAAGGCTTGTTGTCACGCCTCAAAAGGGGGCTTAGTAGGATTAATTTAAAGTTATCATATCACGTGTGCACCCGAAATATGAGAATCGTCTTGTAAGTTAGAGTGTAAAAGACTCTATTTATTTATCAATATTTATTATATAAATGATATATTATATTACTAGATTTCAACTATGGAATCCGATTGTCAATTCTTTACCAAGATCGCAGAGAATCGGTATCCCCTATCAAATAATGAAATTGAGTTCTAACTTACAAAATATAAAGTCTCATTTGTTTATACCAATTATAAATTTTACATTCTAAGTTCAGTGCCACTTATATATTTAACTTCACTATAGTTTGATAGAGAAGCACTCTTCACACATCCCTATCCCAGTCCTAATTAGCGTTATACCTGTATAGAAACTATTGGGGAGTGAGCAAAACCACAGGCTCAATGAGTTCATTAATTATACATTCATGTAAATCTATCTACACATGATATCAATACATACGTGATTGTAAACCCCTAAAATTTTCGGTTAATTTTAAAATTGATCTTAGAATTAAAAGTCAACCGAAACCCTAAAGGTCAATAAAGTCTAGTACAAACCCTAGAATTTAGATTCGGCATTCTCGTATTCTTTATCCCTAAAAAACAAAGTTGAGTTAATTAGTGATAACAGTTTGTAATAACTTGAGGAAACATAAGTGTCCTTCGAACTCAAACGGGATCAATTCTCGAAAAGCGTGTCCCGAAGCCTGGAATAATAAAAATATTCTGATAACACTATTAGGACCGATTTAATACATGGATTTAAAAAAATATCAGTTTCATAATTTTTCGGTAACTAAAAATAACATATATCGCATTTATACGCGTATTTTCTTACTACCAGTTTTTTACTAGTTACATCTACTTTACATTACACTATTCGTTACTATTCTACGCTATTCTTTTATCTCTACTTTTTCTAACACCTACTCTTACAACACCATAACCTATTATCTTTACCTTTTACCTTTCCCATAACTTTATATCATATCTATCTTATATATTATTACTTTTAATACACAAAAATCCAAAAAAATTACATCTCACTCTCTCTTCTCTCCCTTAACCGACGCACATCCCTCTCCCTCTTCCTCTATTTATTTTCAAATTTTCTTTAATTAAATCACTCAAAAATCACTCCCTATTTTCCTATAAATACCCCCCATCTTCATTCACTTCATTCACACATCTTCTACTCATAAATTTCACTCCCAAAACTCTCTCCAATTCCCCTCGTAATTACTATCCCAAAACTCTCCAAAATTCTCTCCATAAAACCTTCTTCTTCTTCTTCTTCTACAAACACTTTAGGTAAGAATTTTCTTTAGGTTTCTCTTACCATGTCATGTAACTTTACATGACCATGGTGCGAGTTTCCTAAACTTAATGTTATGGAAGCTATACTATGTTCATGTATTGTTCTTGTATATGAAAATATATTCAAGTATTTCTATGTTGTTATTTTACTTTTGCTCATATTATTATTGATTTTATGTTAATCTCTTATATATATGTAACTAGATATAATTATGTACTTATATATAATCTTTAGAGCATATAAGCTCATTGTTATTTATTTACTTCCAAGTTATGCAATTTATTTATTTATTTCATGTTATTTTAAGACTAGTCTCTAGTCTTAGACTTTTCCTCATCAAGTCAAAACAATTTTTGCTTTCTTTTTCTTATTTTCTTTTGGGAGTAGTCCATTCTTAGTCCCGGCATACCTTGACGAAGATAAGGTTCCCAATACATGGCATATTTCTTTACTTGCTTATTTCATTAATTATTATGTCTTTCTCATGTTTTCATTTCATATTCATGATCATGCATGAACATATTGATTTTGTCTCAACAAGATAAAGAAGGAAATGTTTTATTAAAATAGAAGTTCTTCTCTAAAAATAAATATTGTTATGAAGGAAGTAATTTTTCATAAAAAATTAGGAATTTATCTTAACGAATCTTTTTTTTTTTAAATCAAGAGGAGTTCATTATAAATTTTAAGAACATAGGAATTTTTTTTATACATACATACACTTTACAAAGTCATAAAAAAGGAAAGGAACTCTGGATTAAACAAAAGTTTTACTAAACTTTACTTTTCATCAATACTTTGAATTTCAAATAGACTAGTTTGACAAACACTAAGAAATTTCCTTTAAAGTGATCTTGAGAAGTAAGATTAACAAGCAACTTAGGAAATCATTTCTTTAAATTTAGAATTATTACTACTTTCAAAAGTATTAGAAACTAAGCTATAAGAAATTTATAAAATGGAAATCATTCTTTTAAAATTTAAAGAGACTAAAGAAATGGAATTCCATTCAAAATGATTGGAGAAGGTTTTTTCAAAAGTTTTACTTTTCCAAAGTTTTAGAAGACTTTACTTTTACTAAAAATTTATGGTCGAGACAA
Organism: Combretum micranthum; assembly: GCA_024138025.1. Lineage (NCBI taxonomy): Eukaryota > Viridiplantae > Streptophyta > Magnoliopsida > Myrtales > Combretaceae > Combretum > Combretum micranthum. Next base: position 302,973 of record JAMXBD010001447.1, on the reverse strand, counting down.
CTTCATTAATTTCATGCATTTAACATGAGTGAATGAGTAAATATATATATACTTTTCAAAGGTCTTACAACTATTTCTATCTATTTGATACAAGTTTTTGTAAAAAGAAGAAATTAAGTTTTGCAAAATTCATGGTGAATCTGGTCGCCATTGTTTCGGAGCTCAAACGACTTAGTTCGATGAAAATAGTTTTAGTATTTAATAGATCTTTTTGAAAAGGTAGAAAACGGTATATTATATGCGCAATTCCGAATTAAAATGACCAAGTTATGGCCATTTTAAGTTAGAATTTTTCTCTATACGGATTTTAATGATCTTATAACATAAGTTTTGATAAGTACCATAGAATCAAAAAGAAATACTCATATTGGGTATTCTTCTTGATTAGGTGATCTCAAGGAGGATTGTTTATACCCGGAAGATTATTACAATTAGTGGAAATTCCGAACGACTCATCCATTAGAAGAAAAGTGTCATCATGGTTGAGTGAGTCTACTCCCATTTAATTCTCATACTTAAGATTGTACTTGTAAATTAGTTGCATTAAAATTTAGGCAAGATAAAATGGAAATTGTATGATAATATGTTGAAAGAATATTAAGTATATCGAAGCATGAATTGCTTGCAATAAAGTTGTATGTGTTTTATTACATTGAATTTTTTGAAATTGATTGCTCACTTGAAAGAAATTAAAATATTGCGACTAGACTTTAATTAAGAATCTATGCATACACTTTGTAAACCCCGGTTTTCTTAGTAACCGAGTAAACTTCGGAAATCAGAAACCAAAACCCTAAACAGGATTAGTATGAGCAACCTAGGAACCCTATATCCGACTTTTCTTCGATTTCAATTTAAAAGAACCTTTATAGAATAATTTAATGTGGATTATTTTTTAAAAGTATATTTCAAACCATAAAAAGTTCTGATTTCGAAGAATTTTCTATTCCAGGCTTTCTCGAGCTCCATTACGGAAAAGCGAGTCCCGGAACTAGAAATTCAGAAAAATATTGCGGAATACTCTTTAGAACCGAAATTTTATAATGATTTCAAAAATATATGTTTTATAATTTTTCGGGTTATAAAAATTACAGTTATAGCATTTTTCTCGTATTTTCTTTACTACCAGTAAAGTAAATGTCTTGTCTACTATTTATTACTATTCACAAGTACAACCTACTACACACACAACCCATACCCTAGTCTTACAACCTTACAAACACTCAATTATATTTTCTTTTCCAATAATTTTTGTCTCTTAACAAATTAATACATTTAATACTTTTTATTACATATATTACAATTTAAAACAATTTCAAATCTCTCTCTCTTTTCCCCATTGAGGCCGGCGCAACCCCTCCCCTAATTTAACTCCAATTTGCTTTATTTTATTTCTTTTTATAATACAAACAAACCCCAGTTTCACTTAATATAAATAGTCTTTTATTTTCTCTCTCTTTTACTTTATTTCATTTGTTTCAAAGCTCACAAAACCCTCTCTTTTCTCTCCTTATTGTCGTGACTCTCACCACCATCACACACACACACAAAAGCTTCATTTCTTCTCCATTTCTCATCTATATCAAGCTTTAGGTGATGAATCTTAAGCCTCTCTACCATTTAATCTTATAATGGCAAGATTATTCATGGGCATTTTCACTTTAGGTCCTCATGAGCACTTGCTAGAGATAGGAAAATACTAATACATGAATAACAAGCCATCAAAAGAGTGGATCTTGTGTTTGATTAAGTTTTTGTTGCAATATCTTCATGTTCATGCATGTAAGAGTAAATGAGATATCTAGCATAAAAAAATCCATGTTCATGCTTTTAAACTTTATTTCATACACCATAGGTAGTAGATCTAGCTTTTAGATGCTTATACCATACTTGACATTTAAGATCTTATGGATAATTTATGTTTTCATGAATTAATGCTCATAAAGGCTTTGTTTTGTATATATAGATGTTGTTGGTAGATCCTTAGGCAAATAAAACAAGGAACTTACAAAGGAAAAGTTTTTGTTTGAAATGTTCAAAGACAAATTCGTATGATTCAAAGCCCTATTTTAAAAACCCTTTTATCAACTCTAAAACTCATGTTTTATGTGAAAAATGAAGGATACAGGTAATAGATATCATTGAGTAATGATTTTTATAAGTTTAAATGAGTTTTGATGAGATTAATGTGTAAATCAAAGGGTAGAAACAATATAGAAAATGTTGAGTTACTACTCAATTTAAGAAATTCGTAGTTTTGGAGTAATGCCATGAAAACACCTATTTTTCAACTCAAAATGAAAGTTTTATGTAATAAATGATGTCCTTAAGGAATAGGTATATTAAAGCCTTAAATTTTAATGCATTAAACAAGTTTTTCCCAAAAGAATCATCCAAAAATTTAATTTCTAAAAATTCGGATTTTTGAATAAATCCTATTTGAAAACATATTTACAAAGTGTAAGATGCAAATTTTTATGTACGAATGAAGACTTAAGTAATAGGTATAATGAAGACTCAATTTAAACAAGGATAATTTGATTTTCTTAAGAAAATAAATCCAAAACAAAGGGGATGGTCAAAGTTAAGAAACTAGTTCTCTTGAAAGTGAATAGTCATGGAGTATTACAAATAAAAAGTTTCTTAAATTTCCTTTTGGTAAATAATGTCAAGAGCATGCATGCATCAAGTTCATAACATGCCATTCATGATAGGAAATCATCAATATTGCATGTATGGTTGATCTATATGCTAGAAACATCACAAACATCCACAAAACTATTTTTCGGAATTGAAAATTTCGATCAATCAGAGCTGATCAGATTATTTCGTGACCTAAACATTTTCAAAACTTGAAAATAATACTAGGAATAGATAGATCTTTTGAAGTGGATAGAAATTGGTATATAATATGCTTAATTCCGAGTTAAAATGAGTTAGATATAGTCATTTGAAATTGGGACTGTAACTTATAAGAAATAATCATTCTGGCTATTCCTTGTACTTAGGTGATTTGGAGGACGGATTTCCACTCCCCGAGGACTACTACGACTAGTGGATTTTTCTCCATGGCCGAGTGAGTTCATTTCTTAAATAGTTGTGCTCAAGTATGTGCTTGTAAACGTAGTGGCATTAGAATTAGGAAAAGATAAAATGGAGATGAGTTGTGATCTAATCTTGGGTGAATGAATGTTAAGTATATCGGAACGAAACTTGTGGTAAATATTGTATGTGCTAGTATAGAATTAGTTTGTTTGAAATTCTCTATGATCACATTTAATCTACATAATTAACATGCCACGATTATATGAATTAACTATACATGCATATCACGTAGTGAGTCACATTGCATTAGCTAATATACCTTTGGTGGGACAAAAGTATATTAGCGGAAGGCAAAGGGGCCTATGTTAACATTAAGGATGCGAGATCGCTTAAGTTAACGGATGTGGAGTAGGCACATAAAACTACTACAATGAAATAACAGAGGTCGTATATCTAAGAGAAAGAGATCGGGATTATGGTTGCATGACTTATGGACAACTCCATTCAAAAATTAGAATTTATGGTTGCATGTCTTATGGACCATCCAAACTCCGAATGGAGGGCGTAAATCCATTCACATATGGCTCCCCGGAAAGTCATATGCTTGTATGATCATGTACTTGTGCATTTCATATGGCTGCTAATAACTTGTCTGTTATATACTTTTGTTGAGTATTAAATATTTGGGAATGAATCTCACTAAGCCTGTTAGCTTACACCTCGATAGTTTTGTTGTGGTGTTCCCATTTTTGGTTGTTCAGAGAGAACACTTTTCACAAGGTTATCTTTTGGATGAGGGAGCTTTTGAAGAAGTCGGAACACTTTTCACAAGGTTATCAACACTTGTTTATCTTGTTGTGATTTCTATTCTTAATGCTATTGTATGCCTTCTTAAGACTATTCAATTGAAAATGTGATCCTAAAAATTGTGTAAGCACACCTTACATCGATATGTAAACTTATGGGATGACTAAGGATGTCATACTTAAATTTAAATATTGAGTGTGGTGGACTGTCGTGTTTTAGGTACCCTTTGGGGCGTGACACACTTTATATGTTAAGTTACAGCATTCGCTATTATACAATTGGTGGGATAAATGTATGATAGTGGTGGTAGGCATAACCGGTATATCATGTAAGTGGTGAGTCGGAGCCAGTAAAAACTGCATAAATTGATGGCTAGTAGGAGCTTGTAATAACTATATGTTTTTTATGGCATATAGGAGCCAGTAAGATCTATAAAAATGTTTTAAAAAGAAGTTGTGGCTGTAATTGGCTAGAATACCTAACCTAGAATGAAGGACGTAATTCATTCAACATATGATTCCCGGAAAGTCATATGTCTTGTATAGTCATGTGTTTGTTGCATTTCATTTGCTTGACTAATAAACTTGGTTGATATTTTACTTCAAGTATGAATTTTGGGATTTACTCACTAAGCATGTAAGCTTACGCCCCTATAGGTATTTGCATTCTCAGGAATACTTATTTTTGTACCCGAGGTCTCCTCATATCCGCATAAGTATTCTTTTGGAGCTTTTGAAGGAAGTCTACTTGAAGAATTAGATTAGAATTCCTTTGAAATCTTTGATGTAGTATTTAAATATTGTAAAGACTATTTCGATCTTTGGGTTTTAGCGGGGGTATGCCCCTAAGAATCATGTAATAGACCTTTGGTTATTAATATTATGATATATTTTATTTCTGGATTCTTGTATATTTATTTTTACTTGCTTAGACCACACTTCCCAAAAGCATTTTCTATTACCGTGCTAGACGCCTTACATGTAATACTAGGACTTTCGCATGACTAAGGAGGTCATTCTTGAGTCTTGATATTATATGTGGCGCGCTGCCATATTTAGGGTACCCTTCAGGGCGTAACAGTTTAAGTTAGTATCAGAGCAACAAGTTTAAAGGAATAAAGGTCATAGGATTAAATTTAGAAAAGAAAAAGGTAGATGGATTGAAATTAAGTAGACAAAGGTCTAGATAAGTCAGATAAGCTTAGAATTTTCAAAAAGGAAAATTAATGACCTTCCTTGTCTTTTATAGTTGACTCTTGGTGAAGTTAGAGCTAAGGCCCAGCGTTTGAACTTAAGGAGTGACGAGACTCTTGTAGATTACTGGTTGAAAGTAAGGAGCTTATGTGAGGAGTTTGCCCTAGTAGGATGACCTAAGTCCGCTTGAGAAATACATAACATGTGGAGGAGAGGACCCCGTGATACTATGTGGGATCATGTGATAGATGGGTTAAGATATGATGCCATAAGATGCACCAATTAAACCGACATGGAAGTTATTTATGGAATGGAACGGCTCATGTGCCACTACAACCATACCTTTATGCTCCAAGAGGCTATGTTCATTTTCTGAAACGACAGATGTCCAGTCTTTCTCGATTTTCGAACTTAGAATTCTATAGGCCTGTTATATATCTATGCCCACGATGAGCTAGCAGATCACACCAACTGGGGATGAGCAGACGGACAGTCTTACTTCTTTTGGTATGGAGTTTATCAGAATTTGTGGCCACACCCTGATGAACCACCTCCACTACCATCATAGGAAAGAGAAATGCATGAACAAGCTGAATGGGGGAAGATATGAATCAAGGAATGGAACACGGAAAGCCACCACCAAATCATGGATGGGACGAGGATGTTTCCAACCAATAGAAAGATAGTTAAGATTTTGGATGGCTGATCGAACCAACCCTAGAGGGGAACATTCCAAATAGAAGCCGGTCTCACATTCCCCTAATAAGAGACCTAATTGAGGATGAAGTGATGGAAGCTGATGTGCTATAATTAGTATTGAATTTTCAAAGCATCTTATCCAGCAAGCGTGCTGGGCCTTATCTTGTAATATAGCATGAGTCAAGTGTCGATCCCACGGAGATCTATTAACTACCAGACAGTTATCAACTAATACTAATATCTAGGCAATTGATCTTTTCAAATGATTAGATTAAGATTAAACTAAATTATCTAATTAAGTATTTATATGAATGCAATGAGCTTTTGAAGAGAGTGATATATTAGAAAAATGTAGGAAGGAGTAGAATCCACTTTAAACTATTGCCAATCAACTTGAAGTCATGTTATAATGATAATTAGATTCATCGATATTCATAAGAAATTGTCAAGATTTATAAATAGAGTTTAAAAACCTTTTAAACCACAAAAACAATTCAATAGCTTCCGCTAAATAAATTATTAGTGAAATCAAAATTACAATTATAAACCTTCTGATTCTATAATTGACTAATACTTTATATTAACATCCCCTAATTCCTTAGTTAGAAATCAATATAAAACATTACATTAATATTCATGGACAATTTCTAAATTAGATTAAACTCCTCTGCTTCCGCAATTGTAATTTAATCTCAATTTCTGAATTCATATGAACCCTAATTTCCCTTCCGAGTTATCAGAATTCTTATACACCAAAGATATGATGAATAATCAGAACTCAATATGAATTTCATGATTCTAACTATCTTATAACATGGTTTCAAAGATCATTTTAGCGTGTTTAAAGCTTCATCAACTTCCCACAAAAAGAATTTAGCTACTCATGGATGATGATTCAAAAATCAGATAAGAAATTGCAAATGATTTCATTATGATCAAAATATTCAGATATATGAATTGCATAAAAGGAAAAAGATCAGATATCACCAATTCAAAATATCAAAGCTTCACTTGCAAATTCTTGAACAACTTCAATATCTCTTCACAAATCTCTATGGAATGCTTAATTCTAATCTATGTATTGTAATGTAATTTAGAGCTACTTGGGTTGATACTGAAAGTGAGGAGAAGACCCCCTATTTACAGAAAAAATTTCGTGCAAGACATTAAATGAAATTTGCTGTTTCACTTCGTACGCCGGCAGTTATGGATCCTATGCCGGCAGCTTACAGGCGGTGTATCTTCAATTTATCTCTTGCGCAGGCAGTGCACTGGTAGCCTTCAATATCGGTTACACCTGTAGGCCGCTTCTACACCGGCGGCTTAGGTGTAGATCTAGCCGGCGTATGTGATCAGAAATGAAGCGTTGGGCTGATTTATAACGAATGCCGTTCCAAAGCCGGCGACTTTCACACCGTCGTAGACATTCCAACAGATTTATCTCTTCAATTTCCTCCAAGCGTTTGATATCTTCATGTCGCTTCAGATCTATGATGTATACTGCCTCAACGCCGGTGGCTTAGGAGCCGGCGTATGCTGTAACTCCTTGTGCGCTGGTGACTTTCCAATTCTGAGCTGCCGGCCTTCAAGTACGCTGACTTCTTCATCTTCTATGCCGACGGCTTTGAGACGGCTTACAGTGTGGTTGAGACATATGCTTGGCAAAGCTGGCAGTGTTGGTAACGGCCTTGGGTGTAAGCCGTCTGAACGCTGGCGACTTTGAATGTTGAAATGCTGGCCTTGACTTCAATTTTTCCTATTTTTGATTCAAAGTCTCTTGTTTTGATTTCTTTGTCTAAATTAGTCCTGAAACATAAAATTTAATCAAAACAAATATCCATTCTAGCTCTTTTAAACATCAACAAATTGTATAAAATATGATCTTATCAGAAGTATCCGATGGAGAGCATGCACCGCAAATGGAGTATGATCAAGGAGAGCCGAGTACGTCCAGGAATCGACCCTCCTACAAAGGAAAAAGAATGACAGTCCGAAGCTCCTTGAAGCAATTCATAGCTAAAAGGCCAAAGATGACTCCTAGCCCCAACCACCATGACATGAGTCCCTCACCATGAAGGATGACCAAAGAAGGAAGGAAGGAAGGATCCACCTGAGAAATCCCAATGTCCAACAAGAATTTTGTAACCAAATCGACCTAGGATATAGGATCGATTAGTTGTTTAATTTATGTTTTTGGAAAGGTGTTTTAATGTTGTTGTACTTTGAATTTCTTTTGCAAAGCCTTGATTTCTTTATGTACGAGTTCTATGCCCTTGAACACTTTTTAATTTAATGAAATATTTTGGTTTGAACAAACTTCATTTCTTGATTAATTGCCTAAATTTCCTCTATATAATGTTTCTCTTTACATGTTTATTTCTTTTAAAATTTCCGCAATTTCCGTAACTTAATTTGTAAAAGACTTTATAATCTAGCATTTACGTAAACAAATTTAAAACAATCGACCTAGAAGAGGACGATCGAGAGTAAGGCAGGCATCGAATAATCTGCTTGAGCAAGTTAACCAAACAGAAGTGACCCCTATGGCTCCACCTCTGAATTCGTAAGGCTATCTCCAAGCCACACTTGGTCAATTAACACAGCTTCTTAATGTGTTAGTTCAACAACAATAGATGAACATGCTACCACCCGCACCAGCTCAAGCACCACCCCAACAGGCACCTCAAGCCTCTGTACACGGACCAGCAACACCTGATGCTCAATCACATACAACACCTTTGCCGCTTCCACCACCACCCCGACCATACAGAACTTCACTTCCAGATTTCATCAAAAGTAACCGTTACTTTGATGGGGCTTTTAGGAAACCAGACGAAGTTGAGGATTGGCTCACACAGATAGAAAGATCTTTTGCTGCTTATGAAGTTCCTCATCATCTTCGACTAAGCTATGGCACCTATATGTTAAGGTTTAATACTCGAATTTGGTGGGAGTCTAAGAGTAGAGAGTTGCCACCTCCTATCACTTGGGATATTTTTCGAAATGAGTTTTTGGAAAACTATTTCTCGAGAAGTCTAAGAGTGAGTGTTATGCCCCAACGGGTACCCTAAACGTGACAGTCCGCTACACTCAATATTGAAGCTTAAGTATGACAACCTTAGTCAATCCCAAAAGCTTTTATATTAAGTGTAAGGCGTACTTTCACAACTTTAGAGAACCATATATGGAATTATAAAGCTTAAGGAGATATAAAAACATATTAAGAAAAGAGGATTCATAATAAACATTTATTCATATCAATGGTTTTACAAACTTAGGGACATTTCTCCCAAGATCACTATTCTATTACAAGATATTTGTACATTTTCTTTAATACTAAACTTCATCTAACATTTCTTTATCTAACAGGATTTACTTGCCCGCATGGTCCTCGTGGCCTTAACCATAAGTAGGGAAACTGCAAAAGATATCTATTGGGGTATAAGCTAATGGGCTTAGTGAGAACTATTTCCATAAATAACTTCTTATAGCAAGATTCAAACAAGTTGATTTAAACAATCATATGAAATGCAACATACACGTGAGCAAGCAAGCATATAGTTTTTCGGGAACTATATGTTGAATGGATTTGCGCCCTCCATTCGGGGTTTAGTGATACTTAACCTCAAAACAAGTAGTTTTAGTTAAAAAGTATTAAGCTTATGAGCACTTGTCACGCCTCGAGGGTATTCTAATAATAATAATCAAGAATCACTCGAATACCATTATTAGGTTACCTTCTAGGAGTGACATGATTTCTAAAAACAGGATCTTTTAGTTGCTTAGATGGAATAAACAAACATATATAAGATGTAAACTAGTAAACAACTCTTACAAACTATAATATTACAGATCATATGCTTTATAAGTCCTTACCACTATAGCTGATGATTCTAATGCACTTTAAATGCATCACAAGTATATTACAGATATAGATATTCTAACCCTATACTAAACTTTAAACTTCTGGCTTCTAATTTCTTACCGGGACCATGCTCCTGCTAGTATTGAGCCAGGGTCGCAAAGTGAACCTGAAAGGACTGTGGGAGTGTGAGTGTAAACCCCGGAAATTCTCAGTAGCTAGAAAACCCTAGGAGTTGGAGACGAAACCCTAATCTGATCAGATTGAGTTTAGTGAATGGAGCCTAGGAACCCCAAATCCGGCTTTCCACCGGTTTCATAGTAAAATAAATATTTTGGAGTAAATGAATCTGAATTGTTGTTCCAAAGTACATTTCAAACCTTTGAAAGTTTTAACTTCGGGAATTTTTCAATTCCGGGCCCTCCCAAGCCCAATTACAGAAAAGCGTGCCCCGGGCCACGGATTCAGAAAAATATTCCGGAATATTCACTAGAACCGTAATTTTATAAGGATTCCAAAAATATCAATTTCATAATTTTCCGAGCTACGAAGATTACAGTTATAGCTTTTCCCGTGTTTTTGGAACAACCGGTAAAGTAGATGTCTTGTCTACTATTCACAAGTACAACCTACACTACACACTACCCATACCCTATTCTTACATCCTTACAACTACTTATTTCAATTTTCTTTTCCAAGAAATTTTGTCTTTTAAATAATTATTACATTTATTACATTTTCATTTACTAAATTACAAATTTCATTTTTTTTTCAAAACTCTCACACACACACACACATATGGCCGGCGCCCCTCCCTCCTATTTTCCCCTCATTTGTGTTATTTTTACTTCTTTTAATTAACTAAACCCTAAATCACTTAATATATATACTAAATGTTCTCTCTCTCTCCTCATTTTCTTCTTGTTTCAAAGTTTGAAAAGAGAAAAGCTCTCTCCCTTCTCTTCTTCTTGTGCCGAGCAACCCCCTCCCCTTCCTCACATTGTCCACTTTGTTTCTTCTCCATTTCACTTCAAGACTTCATTGGTATGTGTATTTAAGCTTGTTTCTTCCTACTCTTGTAATGGCAAAGCTATATCTTGTGTTTTCTCATTTAATCCCAATGAGCTCATGCTAGGGACATGAAAACACATGAACAAGAATAACAAGCCATCACAAGACATGGATCTAGTGTTTAGATGAGCTTATGTTAAGATCTTACCTTGTTCATGCATGTAAAGTAGTGATCTTGCATATATATTGTTATTCATGCCATGAGATCCATGTTATATACATCATTTGTAGTAGATCTAAAGTTTAGCTACCCACATTGTCATTTACATGTATGATCATAGAGCTATTTTCATTTTCATGCATTGATGACCACAAAAATGTAGTCTTGTTCATATATGTGAGGGATTGTAAGCCCCGGAAAATTTCAGTAAATAATTTCAAAATGAACTTCGAAAATAAACCTTAAAAATCACTCCAAATTAAAACCGAATTTCGATAAATCCTAAATTACGAACGAATCCAAAAATTTCTCAATCTTGAGAAAATCTAAAATAAAAGGACTACAAAAGTCCTTAAGTCCAAAAACCATTACGTAAGATAAACTTCTTACCTAATCTATAATTCATAAAAATCGGGATAAAAATAAAACACAGTGATAATTTGCTAAAAAGCAAGTTAATCCATAACATGACAATTTGAAGGATCAGGAAATCACCAAAGGCCAATTCCATAATAGGCTTTGGCACGATTAAGAAAACTTTATCTGCCAATAATAAAATATAGACTTTGGAAATTCCCCAAACGACCAGACTAATAATCCTAAGAGACGGAAATCACAATAAAGCCCTAACGATCAAATCAAACTCCAAGAATCATAGAACGAGTTAGAAATTGAAATCTCGTAATCTTAAGAAGGAAGAATTCAAGAAACAAAATAACAAATTAATAATCCTTAAGTTAACCAATTGTTCATAAAACCTTAAATCGAAGCAAAAAAAATTCGAAAACAAAACACTATGAAGATCCTTTTTCAAAGCAAATTATAAAATCAAGATTTCCCCAAAATCATTCCAAAAATCGATATTGACTCAAACTCAAGAAAATCATATCTGGTAACCATTACCGATATAACTCCGGATATAATAATTCAATTCAAGATTTCCGAAAGCAGTAAGAGATATTAAATGCTTATAAAAATAAAATTTAAAATAAATTTCTCAAACTAAATACGTTGTATAAACAGAAAATCTCAGTTTCCAATTGGCAAAGGTCTAAACCGGAAAATCATCCGGAAACCCTAACCGGAATACAATAGTTAAGTCCGGCAATCTAGCGCCCTTAACTCTAGAGGCCGAAAGATGTAGTTTAAATAAGTAGAATAGCTCGTAGTAATATAAGTTTGTTCACAAATATCAGATTGGTAAATTTTTGACCTATCTCGAACCCGTTCGGATACAGACTTCGAAAAGCGTGTCCCGGGACTCGAGATATCAAAAATATACCATTAGTACCGTTAGACTCGTAATTCCACGAGATTTCTAAATATATCAGTTATATAATTTTTCGGGTTATAAAAGTTACAGTTATAACCTTTTTATCGTATTTTCATTTCTACCGGTAATTGATTATTCTTTTGCACTATTCATTTTATTTCATTACACAATTTTATTATTATTATTATTTATTATTATTTTTATACCCTGGGTTTCCTAGTAATCAAGTAAACTTCGAAAACCAGAAAATGAAACCCTAAATCAGTTTAGTTCAAGCTTTGTGAGAAAGACTAGAAACCCTAATTCCGGCTTTTCCTCGATTTCCAAATAAGAAACTTTTATAAGCAAAATTAATTTTGATATAGTTCTTGATTATATTTCAAACCAAGAAAAGATCAGATTTTGAGAAAATTTCAATTCCGGGTCATCCCGAGACCCATTATAGAAAAGCGTGCCCCGGAACTAGAATTTCAAAAATTTCTTTATGAATACTCATTTGAATCGAAATAAAATAAGGATTTCAAAAATATATTTTTCATAATTTTCCGGCTTAGAAAAATACAGTTATAGCCTTTTTATTCGTATTTCCTTACTACCGGAAATCAAATTGTCTTGTCAACTATTCCTACTATTCAAAAAGTACACCTACACTACCTATTAGCCACCCTACAAGTCTAACCCTTACCATCACTCAATCAAACCCTTCTTTCCATAACTTTTGTCCCTTAACTTCTCTTACACTCTTAACAATTTCACATCAAGTTAAATCAATCAAAACAAAGTCAAATCAAACTTTTTCTTCCCCCCTCATGAATAGTGACCGACGTGAATAGTCCCCCCCATGCTCCATTTGAAATTTTCTTCTTCTTTTAACCTAAATCCACTCCTATATAAGCTATCTTTTCTCTCTCTCTCCTCATTCTTTCACTTTCCAAATTTACAAAGTGAAAAAAAAAGCTCTCTTTCTCTCTCCCTTTCCCCCTTGGCCGAAACTTTAGCCCCCACACACACACACAACTTCCATTTCTTCTTCATCTCCATTTACTTCAAGTAAGTAAGTTCCTTACTTCCACTCATGAAACTTTGTTATGGCTAAGTGATTTTTGGATATTCAACTCCATGTTCCCATGATCTTTAGTAGGAACAATGAGATATCAAAACAAAAATCCCGAACCATTACAAAGTAGATCTAACTTTTAAAGGAGCTTTCATACCAAAAGCTTTATGTTTCCATCAAAAAGTCTTTTAAACAAAGATCTTTTATAAAAATATAGTTTTTATGTTTTCAAAACTCATTTAAATTTGATATAGTAGATCTATCATTTTACTACTCATATCATGTAGGCATTTAAGATCTCATCTTTATTTTGTGTTTATGTGCATTAATAGTCTTTAATGCTTTTGTCTTTAGTAAATCACCTTCCTAGTATGTAGATCTATGGTTAGATAAGTTAATAAAGTCAAAAAGGAAAACACTTTTCAAAATATGAACTTGTGTAAATTCGGATCACTTTGAAACCTAGGTCAAAAACACTTTTATCAACTTCTAAACATGTATTTTACAAGAGAAATGAAGCCTATGGGTAATAGATAATGTTTGGTAGTATTTTTCATGAGTCTAAATGAGATTTTTCTAAAGAAAATGTTGGAAACAAGAAATGAAGTCCAATAGAAGTTTTGAACTAAAAGTCATATAGATGAAATTCGTAATAATGGATGTAGGTTAGAAAACACTATTTTTCCAACTTCAAAAATGATATTTTCTTAAATAAATGAAGTCCTTAGGATATAGGTATAATAAATACTTAAAGTTTTGAGTATAAAATATATTTTTCTAAAGGAATCAACTTGAAAATGGACTTTTCTAAATTCGGATTTTTGGAAACCCCTAGTAAAGACCCACTTAAAAGTTTATAAATGAAGATTTTATTAAAGAAATAAAGGCCTTAGGATATAACTAATATAAGGGTCAAAATTTCTTTAAGCAAAATAGAGTTTTCTAAAGAAAATCCTTGTAATATGTAGTGTGACAAGTGTAGTAAATTCACTTACTAAACATTGGTATGAAATGGTTTCTAAGAAAAGTTTATTTAAATTCTTTAAACTAAAAAGTTATAAGAACATAGACTCATTAAGTTCATATCATGACATTCATGATAGGGAAAATCATTACCATTGCATTTAGTTTCATTTTACACTTAGGAATCTCAAGTGCATTCATGAAAACCGCATTTTCGGAATTGATAAACCGCTGTACAGATCTGATCCCTCTTTCCGAGGCTTAGATATTTTCAAAACTTGATTTAAACTTCGTATTTAGAAAGCTCTTCCGAAGTAGATAGAAATCGATATAAAATTTGCGAGATTCCGAGTTAAAATGACCAAGTTATGGCCGTTTTAAGTTGGAATTCCCGCTTAGGACGCGAATTACGAATTTGATAAGTTCGTATGAAGTCGTTGGATTAGTTTGAGTTGAAATACTGATTAGAGTATTTCTTCCTTTTTAGGTTATCCCGAGTTCGACGATTCCCTACCACCGGATTATTATTACTAGAAGACCGGTGATCCAATGGCTGAGTGAGTTTTTCTTCCCAATTCATTTATTGTATGTGCTTGTAAAGTAGTGCACTAGAATGTAGGTCAATTGAATGGAATATGAATAATGGGGATTATGGGAAATTATATGTTGATGATGATGTGAGAAACAAATTAAGAATATCGAAACCGGGTGATAAACTTTGATTGTATAGTTAGCTATGATGGATTGTCTGATAAATTGATTGATCGCCTAAGTAAATTGGCTTAATCAACTACTTGAGTAATGATAAATTGACATGTGCATATCACAAGGGGATGGAGCATGAGCATTTGTAGGTTAGTCGTGAACCATAAACGACATCGAATAATCGTAGGTTAGTCGTGAACCATAAACGACATCGAATAATCGTAGGTTAGTCGTGAACCATAAACGACATCGATAATCGTAGGTTAGCCGTGAGCCATAAACGATATTGTTAGTACCGCAGGATTCGTTAATCTGCTAACCCGGGATGGAGGGCGCAATCCATCCACATATGATTTCCGGTTGGTCATATGTATGTTGAACTCATGTGTTTGATGCATACACTTGCTTGATTAATAACTTGATTGAATTGTTGTGACATAAATGTTTTTGTGGAGATTACACTCACTAAGCTAGTGTAGCTTATACCCCAATAGTTGTTTAAATGAGCAGGTATACCATGAATGCTAGGGGGACCGAGATGGTTGAAGTCGAGAATGATTCGGGATTCCGGCAAGATAAGAATGTGTGAAGTTTTTGGCTAAGCTTTACGTTGCCTTGTAATAGTTTTATGTAGTAAGTCTTGATAGGAATGAATTGAAGTTGATGAACTTATTTTGAAGTATAGTGTTTTGTATTTGGAGTATAGTGGATTGTATTTCCTTTACATTGTTACTCAATTGTATCAATATAAAATGTATCTTCCGATTTGTCTCCTTTATGTGTTAGACGCCTTGTACATAGTATGGAAGCCTTCGCGTGACCGAGGTGGTCATTCTTAGGCTTTAATATTGTGTACGGCGGACT
Organism: Combretum micranthum; assembly: GCA_024138025.1. Lineage (NCBI taxonomy): Eukaryota > Viridiplantae > Streptophyta > Magnoliopsida > Myrtales > Combretaceae > Combretum > Combretum micranthum. The sequence goes on along the minus strand of JAMXBD010001447.1, from coordinate 287,274 downwards.
GCCACGTTTAGGGTACCCTTCGGGGCGTGACAGGGATAGTATGTCTTGACATGTAGAAGGCAAGACCATTGAAAAAGGAAAGACTTTGTTGTATATGGAAAGTTGAAAATTCGGATGAAATGGAAAACCCTACCCTAAAGACCTCCAAAATCAATTTTAAACTTATATTTCATAAGAAAAATGAAGGGTATGTGTAATAGATATGTTGAAGGAATTATTTTCATAAGGTTAGATGAGTTTAGGCATGATAAAAATAAGGAAAACAAGAGGTGAAGTTAGGATGAAAAATGTTGACTTTAAATGTGTAGTCAAATTCGTAACTTTGTGTAATGCCTATATGAACACTTAGTATTTAAGTCTAAAATGGATGTTTTATAAGCTAAATGAAGTCCTTAGATAATGTATACATTGAAGCCCCAATTTTAATACATTAGACTAGATTTCCCTTAAGAAAAATGTAAGAAAAGAAAATTTGGAAAATTCGGATTTTTATAACTAGTTATTTGAAAACATGTTTACCAAATGAAAAATGTGAATTTTTGTGCATGAATGGAGGCCATGACTATTATAGACTTTGAGAACCTAATTTTAGTCAAATAATAAGTAGATTACAAGATTAAAAACCAAAGAAACCCTAAGGAGTATAATGTGGGAGAATAACTTCTTAGAATTAGCCTTTATGAAACTTTCCCCAACACTTAGGAGTTCCTAAAAGTTTATTACTACAAAAATCATCATGACCATGCACAAGTTGAGTTCATTACATGGCATACACATTAGTAGTTCATTCCTAAATCATTCATGCATGAATCACTAACTAGGAACATTTCTTATCAAAAGCAAAGCACATTTTCAAAGTTGGATCAATTGCGGGACAGAACTGATCCCACTGTTCCGTGACCTATTATTTTCAAAACTTGGATTTAATACTTGAATTAGATAGATCTTTCGAAGTAGATGAAGATCGATATAAAGTTTGCGAAATTCCGAGTTAAAATGACCAAGTTATGGCCGTTTTAAGTCGGAACTTCCAAATATAGCGAGAAATCCGAATTCAACTAGTCTAGATGTATAGTTTGATTTAATTTACATGGTGAGAATTCATAGGGATTATTTGATTGGTAGGTGATTCGAGCAGGACGACTCTCTACCACCCGATTATTACTATTAAGGAGTTTGGTGACCCATGGCGAGTGAGTTACTTCCACTCTCAATTAATGCTTGTGAATGTAATGTAGTGGCACTAGTGATGTAGGCAAGATAAAAGAAATTGTACAGCATGATGGGGTATGTGGGAATTATTTGTGTTGTGAATTGTTGATATGTGAAATAGAACTTAAAGCATATCGAAACCGGTGGGTGTTAAGATATTGATTGTTTATTTAGAATCATATGATGAATGTCTGCGTATATTGTTGGTCACTTAAAAGAATCGAATTAATGACTATTCGACTCCGACTATAACTGAGTCATTCATGTCACAATGGGGTTGGAGCATTTGCATTGGTTGGTTTTTCGTGACCATAAAACGAATGTGAGGTTAATCGTGATCCATATAAAACGAATGTGGGTTAATCGTGATCCATAAAACGAGCTTTTAATCAGTTGACGTGAGCTTAAACAGCGTCGTACTGCAGGATTCGTTAATCTGCTAACCGGGATGGAGGGCGCAAGTCCATCCACATATGATTTCCGGTTGGTCATATGTTTGATGATTTCATTTGTATGGTGCATGCACTTGCTTGAATAATCACTTGTTTGATGATTGTATTTAATTGCGTTATGGAAGTATTACTCACTAGCTAGTTAGCTTACGCCCCGATAGTGTTTATCTTTTGCAGCATGAGTTTATATGGCTTAGGCCAAGGCAAGCCACAGCGCAGGTACGGAGATAGGAGTTTCCCATAGAAGTTTGATTCATTTCTTTTGTATAGACTTCCATTGGAAACTAAGGACTCTGGATGACTGTAATAGACTGTTATTTTTTGCGGGGGAATGCCCCTTAGATTTTGTAAACCTTAAAGATTTATGCGTTTTGATTTATTATCTATGGCTAATGAATGCCTTGTTAAACTGTTAAACTCCATTTGTTGAAGTATTCTATTGTCGTAAGGGAACGCTTTACATCTACTTAAGACTCCCGAAGGCCCCGGTTAGGGAACTCGAGGGTCTTACTTAGTATGTGGCGGACTGTTACGTTAGGATACCCTACGGAGCGTGACAGTGAGCTAAAACACAAGCTTAGTGAATAACCAGAACTTATTACATATAACACACAAGTTATTTAACAATCATATGAAATGCATCAATCACACAAATGAACATTACAAGCTTGGATAACCCGGAATCCAAACAGGATGAAGATTTACGCCCTCCCATCGGGGTTGAAGGATCACAATCTATGGTCCACCTACCCAGGAGAGACTTAAGCTTTCAGGAAGTAATAATATCCAATTTAATTATCTCTTTAGCTTATCATGTTTCATTATTTATTTTCCTGTTTTAGCTTTAGAAACTCCACTAAGTGTTAGTTATTCCCATGTAATACCATAAGCGGCGTCCTTCGTTTACCATGTAGTTCCTATGGTATTAACAGAACAAAAGTAATCTTGCAATTAACTAATAGCTCTCTGGCCTAGATAATTCAAGTATTACCAGAGATCCAGAGAAATTAACATGTAGTAGGCTACCACTAACTCCAATGCTTTTTATGCATAGTATGTAATGCATGATTTTTTCCATTATGGTACCAGTAGTTTTTAATCAATTTGGAGGTGATCAAGCAATACAGACACTCAATTAGATACTACATACATTATCAGGATACATGCATTGTGTTATCACTTATTCTAGAGTGACATGGCAATCAATGGAATACAATACACAACTTTCATATTTCAAACAGTTCACCAATTTTCATTATCTCTTTATTTAAGGTTCACTACTAGTACAAGCACAACCAATGTAATAAGACTGAGTTACTCACCTGCCCATTCTATTTAATCGTAGTAATCTTCAGGTAGGTCTTCCCTAATACCCGAGTCACCTATTGAGATAAATCATATAATTATTAAAACTTCCAGAATATACAATTTAGTTCCTATGAATATTTAAGTGTCCTATTGGTTTGTTGGGTTTTTGTTTTATTTCTAACTAATTCTTTGGAAATAGCCCTAAATTTTAAACCATTGTGATCACAGTTTTATTTAATTAATTCTTGTTGGATACCTGAATCTATTGATTGGGTATTTAGAAAGTTTAATAACTCAGTTAATTCATTTTTATTGTCCAAAACTATTAATTTTTTTTTAATTTACTTAATAAATTTTTCTTATAGAGTATAGATGTTCCTATACTCACAAATTTGGATTTTTAAATTTCCATTGTTATCTATTTAGTACAAATATTTAAATATATACCCAGTATTTACTAAACTCATAAATTATATATATTTCTATAGATTAGTTAAATATCACCTTTATGAAATATATTTACTAAATAAAGGATTTATTGATTTTATTAAAACTAATTTCGAAAATTTCTACTTTTACCATAAATAATAAGAATATTAATAATTATTATCAATAATAATACTAAAAGTAATTATAACATCAATAGTACTAATAACAATGATAAAAGTAATAACAACAATTACAATAATAATATAATAATAATAATAATAATAATAATAATAATAATAATAATAATAATAATAATAATAATAATAATAAATTTCCGAAATAGCTAAGATAGTAATTATATTTCATCACATTAGTAATTATAATAATTGTTTTACACTCTAATTCATATTATTACTAAAATAATTTTAGTCTTATATTCATATTACTTTAAATACTTTCGAAAATTTTAACAAAATTCTTTTAATAATATTAAAAATATCAATAATTATAGTTAGAAAATCCATTATACTTAAATTACTTACTAGAAGTAATTTATATTTCAAAAAGATTCTTTTTGGATTAATACTAATAGATTAAATATTTAAACATCACATATTTAACAAGGTCAGAAAAATAATTTTATTTTTAAATTTAAATAAATAATTTCTGATTTAATATTATTATGCTATAATATTATTATTACTATTCCCAGAAAAATAAATAAATGCAGAAATAATAATAAAAATTCTAAAATTACTTATATTATTATTTATTATATAATTATATTTACTTAGTTTCGTTTTTCTTTCCTTCTTTTTTTTTTAAATTGATTGAGAGGTACACGGGTTAAACATGCCCGTGTACCCAGCCGTGCTCATCGGGGTTTCACTATTCATTGTCTTCCCCGATGAGCCGCGGCCTATTTTGACGTCGGGATTTTGGATCCAAATGACTCCTAGGAACCTAATTAACTTAAATATCCAAGAAAAACAACATAAAAACAACATGTTATTCACGATTTTGGATCATCAAGCTCGGCTAGGGTTTGGGAAAATCACCTTCATCGTGACTTCTCGATGAAATCCGAAGCTCCTAATGGATTTGGTTAGCTTCCTAAGATGTTTAGAAGTCAGTTTCAATCCTTAGAATTGAAAGAAAACTCACGGAATAAAATCAACTTACCTCAGTTCGTTTCCACGCGTTTTTTTCTAGTTTTTGTTCGAATTTTCGAACTGGGTTGATGTGATGGTTTAAAAATCATTTTCTGGGTTGGTTCGACTCCTAATAAGTTATAGTTGTATTCTGAAAAGTTTGAGAGAGTTTGGAGTTCATTTGCTTATCCATCTAAGTTCGTTTGCTTATATATATATATATATATATATAACGAAGTGCAAAGTTTTGGCCGTGTTTCTTCCTCAAATCTGAAACGAATTGCTCTTGTTTGTTGTCCATTTGTTGGTTTATAATTAATGTGGGGGTGATTTGGCCGATTTGTATTGGCTTAGGTTAGATTTACATTGATTTTAATGTAAATTATTGAGGAAATTCCGGCTCACTAATTTTAAGAGAATCACAGCCCTTCAAATCCAATATCACGTCTCCTGCAAGTTGTATTATACTCATATATTAATTATATATTAGTTAGATTTTATTTAGTTGAGTTTTCGGGTAGTTTATTACACTATTAGGGTATATTTTAGCTTATATATGTAAATATATATGTACAAAGGTCTTAAATGAATCCTACAAGGTGTTTAGTTTAACAAAAAGTACAAATTTAAGTTTTAATAGTACGTATTTATTTGTTTAAGAAAAGTTTATCCTACGCGATTTAAGTTTTATAAGCTTTTCGGGTCAATTTTCGTTTCAGGCTCCAAGAGCTTTAGAAAACCCTAATTTGATTATTGGTATGATTCAATTCTGTATTTGAGGTCTAGATCTCAAGATATACATCAGTTTATGTTTTTATTAGGTATTTATAATCCTAACAGTTCATCTTAAGATCAAACTTTTCTAACTAAAACCTATCGAGTCATTTACTTAATATTACTACTAATATAGGTTAAATTAGTTATATATATTAGATTTGGATACTCACTATGAAATCTTATCAATGTAGTTTATTACTGACTAGAAATCTCAATTTTTAGGGTTCCAAAGCAAATATAGGTTTGTTACTATACCTTGTTTTAATTCCAGGTCTCTATTGAATACTACAGTAATCACTTAATACCCATATTTAGGTTTTCCTAAATAACCTGTCTGTTTGACAAGGATTCGGGTTTGGGATTTGAAGTTTCCTTTGATCACCATCTTGAATTATCAACTAAGAATACAAAATCTCGTTTTTGGAATCTATTGGGGTCAAAGAAGTTCTTTTATAAAGTTTACGAGTCCCAAACCGATCAAATTTAAAGTGTCTATCTAATCTAGAGTTTCTGTTTAACTCCTAGGGTTACTAGTCAGTTTCTCATTTCTACTCTAGAGTCGTATCGTAGGGTGGAAGTTTTCGGGGTTTACAGCACTCATCGCCAAGCATTCCGAATCTACTTGATTTGACCTTGCTTTCTAATCCTCCGCCAAGCATTTTCCTTAAGTCGCCAAGCAATCGCTTTCGGATCTCCCACCAAGTGTTGCTTTCGACATGAGCTTACTATCCTTCTCACCCAAGGATATAACCTAAAATGTAATGTGATTCACTTCGTGGTATGCATGAAATCATTTATTTATAAAGTCATAGCATAATTATTTTTGAATTTTAGGCGATGAAGGAATTTCACACAAATCAAATGTTATACTAAAACAAACATTTAAAACAATTTCGGCTTCGATATTCTTAAAATTCTTTCAAAGAATTATTTTACATATGCATCGGTTTATCTTTTCCTAATTCTAATGCAACTAATTTACAAGCACAACAAGTATAGTATTAAATGGAAATAAACTCACGATGCCATGTCTACTATTCCTCTAAGCGGATGAGTAGTGCACACACTCCACTTAATCGTAATAATCCTCGGGGTAAAGGAATCTCTCCTCGGGGTCACCTAGCCAAAGAAAATACCCACAATGAGTATTCCTTGATGATTTTCTTGAAATTTGACAAAACAATGTCAAAAGAACGTTAAAGTTCGTATAAAGGAATGTTCCAACTTAAAATGGCCATAACTTGGTCATTTTAACTCGGAATCGCACATATAATATACCGATTTCTACCTACTCGAAAAGATCTACCCATTTCCAAAATTACTTTTAACAAACAAGGTGATATAGGCCCCGAAACAGTGGCGACAAAGTTCACCACGAATTTTCCAACATAAAACAACTTTGGTTCAAGAAATCAAAATTTGTTTGATAAATACTTAGTTATCTATATAGTTGAAAAATTCTCTTTTTATAACTATATAACTCATATTTAATTATACTCAAGTGTTTTGTTGTCCAATTATTTTTCTTGAGTAAAATAATGTAGGTTTGAAGTTTTTAGAAAAATATGGTTTTCTAAAATTGTTTTTGTAAATTTTCTTGAAATGAATACTTTGTTTCCTTTTGTTTTCTAAAAACGCTTTATGTTGGTTTTATTATTTTTCCCAAGTAACTTTTGAAAATAAAAATTTTCCATTTTCTAAGTTTTCTACACTCATACTATTTTAGAGTTTTATTTTTTTTACTCTATTATCACTATTCACTTTTCTTGTACAAATTCCTTTGTCCATTTGTTTGCGAAAATCTTTATTTGAAAATTCCTCATTCTTTCCTCATATCTCATGTTTTTCATAGAGTCATCCATGCATAAAAATTTGTTTTCTTTTATAAAAACAATGTGGAACAATATGTGACTTAAGAACTTTTTATAGTAAAAGTAGTTTATAAATTCTTAATGGTTTTTCTTGTAACTTGAAAAGAAATAATTTTATTTTTGTTTTTAAACCATAGATTTTCTTCTTTACATAAACTTGTTTCTAATGTGTTAAAATCTCCTTTTGTCAATTTATTTTTAGAACTTGAAACTTTGGACAACAATTTAAATGAACATGAACTATGAGAAAATACTAGCAAGTAAAATAATATAAGTAATAAAGTCAAGTATTAGAGTCTTAGCTTTTTCAAATCTCTCGGGACTAAGAAGTAGACTAATCCCAAAATAAAATGAAAGAAAGAAGGAAAGAAAGAAAGAAAGAAAAACTTGTTTTGACTTGATGAGGATAAGTCTAAGACTAGAGACTAGTCTTAAAATAACAAGGAATAAGTAAATAAATTGCAAGGAATTAATAAATAAATTGCAAAGGAAAGTAAATAAATTGCATTGCATAAAAAGTAAAAAAATTGCAAGTGAGCTTATATGCTCTAAAGCATATGTAGATATATATATATAATAATATTTAGATATAGTAGCAATAATATGAACAAAAATAATAACATGAATATAAATAGATTTTTCATGAACAAGAACAATACATGAACATAATGTAGCTTCCATAACTTTGTAGTCTTTGGAAACTCACACTATGATCATGTAAAGTTACATGATATGAAGAAGAAGAAAATAAAAGAAGGTAGTTTCCTAAAGAAGACTTTGGTATGGTTATGTGGTTATGGGTTTTAGATGTTGGTAGAAGTTGTTGTGGAAATATTTTGGGAGAGTTTTGGGATGGTATTTTGAGAGAGTTTTGAGAGGAGAATTTGAGAGACTTTTAGTAAGAATTTGTGGGTAGTGAAGGTGTGAAAGAAGTGAAAGAGGAAGGGGGTATTTATAGAAAAATGTGCAGTGAATTTTGTGTGATTGAAATAAAAGAAAATAAAACAAATTGAGGGGTGTAGAGGGAGGAGGGCACCGACCATGTGAGATAGAGGGAGAGAGATTTTATTTTTTTGATTTTTGTTAAATAAAAGATGTAATCTGTAAGGTAGATGTGAAATAAAATTATGGGAAAGGTAAAAAGTAAGAATTATAGGTTATGGAGTTTGTAAAAGTAGGTGTAAGAAAAAGTAGAGATAAAAGAATAGTGTAGAATAGTAATGAATAGTGTAATGTAAGATAGATATGACTAATAAAGTACCGGTAGTAAGAAAATATGCGTATAAATGTGACATCTGTTATTTTTACTTACCGAAAAATTACGAAACTAATATTTTTGGAAAACTTATATTTTTGCGAGTCCAATGGTGTATTCGGAATATTTTTACTATTCCGAGCTCCTGGATACGTTTTTCAAGAACTGTGTCCGATCGGGTTCAAAGGACACCTGAAATTCGCAAAACTGATATTTTTATAAAACCTATGGTTATTACGAACTATTCTAGCTAATTATCCCAACTTCGTTTTCCAGGGCCAAGGAAAATGGCAATACCGGACTTAATCGGTTACAGTAAACTAGGGTTTTATTGACCTTTAGGGTTTCGTTTGACTTCCGGTTTAGGGTTTTATGCTAAATCGATTCCAACAATTTGGGGGTTTACAGTGAGGTATAGTACGGATTTCTTACACATGTCTCAGAAAGGAAGATCCATAGAACAATATGAGACGGAGTTCAGCCGACTCCTACAATTGCTCCTGATTCCTATAAGTATAGCGAAGAGTTGAAACGTTAAGTGTTTCTGAATGGGTTAGATGAAGATTTGAGGATGCGGTTAGAAAAATTAGACATTTGCACCTTCAGGGAACTAGTTAAAAGAGCAATAATTGTTGAAGGAGCCAAGAAAAGGAAAGTTGGGACTTCTAAGAAGAAAGTTCATGTGTTTGGAAGGAAATTTCAATCGGGAACCAGCTCCTATTTCCCTTCTAAGAGGTTTAAACCTATTAGCCACTTTAAGGGAAATTTCAGTGGACAAAAGGATGTCTCTAAGGCAGCAGAAACTTGTTGGAAGTGCAAAGGAGCGCACTACCTGAAGAGATAGCCCCTTCTCCAGAACAAATATTATTCATGTGGCAACCCGAGTCACAAGATTCCAGATTTCCCAAAGAAAGCTTCTCCGACTTGTTTCGTGTGCAAACAAACTGGACATTTTGCTAACGAATGTCCTCAAAGGAAATCCATGATGGATCGACCTATTAGATCTTCAAGAGGACTTGCTCCGACAAGGAGTGGAAATGGAAGTGGAAGTTGTTCGGCATCATCTATGCACGGGCTAAGACTCTACAACCTTGAAGGGCAATGGGTTTGTGAAGATGCTGCCGAAGAACCAGTGGAATTGGCTGCCCTGGACAATGGAGAGGAGTATGATTATAGCTTGATCACAGGTTAGCCTCAATCCATAAATATTTGCTTAATTTGATATCTGTTGAATATAAGTGATAAGAAATGATATGTGTTGAGAAACAATAGATGTTTAAGAAACCCTATAAAGATGATAAGGATAGTAACACACGCGTCTTGAACACAGGACCAATACAAATAGGGGACCTGACCGCTTATTGTAAGCCCCTAGATTTTTTTATAATTTAAGCAAACCTTAAGAATCGAAAGTCGAACTGGAACCCTAAAGTTAACTTAGTTCTATGTTTAGTTTATTGGATCCAGATCCGGTAATCCCGTATTCTTAAACCCTAGAAAACGAAATTGAAATAATTGTAGAAAATGGTTCGTAATAATATAGGAAATCTTAAAAATATCAGATTCATAATTTTCTAGTGTCTTTCCGATCTGAACGAGATCAATTTTAAAAAACCATGCCCCAATGTACTGGATAGTGAAAATATTCCAACAACACTAATAGATTCGTAAAAATATAAGGTTTTTAAAATTATCAGTTTTAATATTTTTCGGTAACTAAAAATATCAAATATAGGCCGTTTATGTGTATTTTCTTTACCACCTGTAATTTGATTGTCTAGTCTACTATTCATAATACTTTTCTACTATTCATTACTATTAATCTATCTTTACTTTTTCTTACTTCTATTCTTACACACTACCATACCTATACCTTACAATTTACCTTTCCCATATAACTTTAATCACATCACACTTTACATATTACTTCTTTTATTACAAAACAAGAAAATAAATTAATTTCCACCCCGGCACCCCCCCCCCCCCCCAAGTTAGAACTAGTGCCCCTCTCTGTCCATCCATCCAATATTAATTTCTTTTCCAATTTACTTAATTACATCTAATTTCCACTCCAAAACTCTATAAATACTCCCTTCTTTCTTTATTCTTTCACACAACTTATTTCCTACTAAAACTCTACCAAAATCACTCCATAAAAATCTCTCTTAAATACTCTCCCAAATCCTCTCTTCTCTTCATAAAACCATCTCCCACATATTGCTACAAACCATTCCATTCCTCTTCTACAAACACATAAATCTTAGGTAAAAATCTATTTTATTCATTCATCATATTCATACAACTTAGCATGAGCTTAGTGTATGTTTCTTATACTCATGAGAGTTAAAAAAGCAACAATATGTTCATGTTTCTATTCTTTCTTTATGTTATTATTATGTTGTTATTGTTATTGTTATTATTATTTGTTCTAATCTAACTTATATAAAGTATTATGTATATTATGTATATATATTTATTTAGAGTATATAAGCTCATTTGTTATTTATTTATGTCTTGCAATTTATTTATTTACTTGTTTTTATGCAATTATTAAGACTAGTCTTTCTAGTCTTAGACTTGTCTATATCAAGTCAAAACAATTTTATTTCTTTACTTTTCTTTTCTTTTGGGACTAGTCTATTCTTAGTCCTGGGATACCTTGATGAAGCTAAGGTTCTCAATACTTAACTTTATTTTTATGCTCTTAGTTCATTTATCTTATTATGTTGTTTTATTATATATCTCATAGTTACATATTCTCATTCATGCATGAACATATTGATATTGTCTCAACCATAATGAAAATGAGTTTTCTTAAGTAATAAAAATAAACTCTCTTTAAAAATAAATTTTGTTACATAAGAAATTATTTTTCCATAAAAACTTAAAGTTTTATCTTGACAAATATTTTCTAAAAGTTAGATAAGTTTAGCACAAGTTTTAGTAATAATACTATGTGGTATTTTATCAATGAATACATAAAATAAAGTTATCACAAACTCTCTTTTAAACCAATAAAATAAGAAAGTTTCTTTAAACTTAATTCTTGATTTAACCAAGAGTTTTCTTAAACTCATTTATCAAAGTTTTCTACCAACACTCTAGAATACTAAAGTCTAGACAAGTTTTACAAAATTAAAAAAAAAACCTTTCTAAGGATAAGTCTTACTTAGGAAATAAAAATAATAAATAACTTATAAAATTATTGATGTTATTCTTTAAAAGTGGATCTAACTTTAGAAAAATCTTTAGAACACATAACCAAGAAATATTTAGAAAACTACATTTTCTAGCCATTAGAAATAAAGTTATGGGAATCTTAAAAGATCAAAATTTCTTTTTGAAAATGTAATTATTCTCAAAATTAAGAAATTGAGTTAAAAGAAGGAAATACTTACTAATAAAATTTCCAAACAAAACTAAAAAGGAGATTTTCAAGTCTTAGCTTTTCTCACTTTCAAGACACATTGTTTTACAAGATCATTGTTGAGACAACACCACTAAATTCATGCATATGGTTTGAGTCTATATATATGTATTCATAGGATTTTTCAACCATACAATTATCCATATTTTTGTACATGAATTCTTGAATGAAGAAAAGTTTGAAACTTAAGTTTTGAAATTGGAATGTTCGTATCAAATCTGTACGTTACTATTTCATGACCTAAATAACTTCTTTTGATAAAAATAATCTTAGAAATGGATAGATCTTTTTGAGTAGGTAGAAATCGGTATATAATATGCGAAATTCCGAGTTAAAATGAGTAAGTTATGGCCATTTTAAGTTGGAATTTCCATTCATAAGATTTTGACGAATCCAATAAGATAGAATTATAGAGTTTGAATAGATCTTAGATGAAATACTCATTTCGGGTATTTCTTTTGTTTAGGTGTCGAGGACCAAGATCTTCTCTTCCTCGAGGATTACTTCGACTCCTAGAAAAACGCTATGGACGAGTGAGTTTCCTTTACGTTTATGTATTCGCGCATGCGCTTGTAGAATAGAGTACTAGATGTTAGGAAAAGATAAAATTGATATGCATGTGGGATATCAGGGGAATTATGTATGTGAATTATTATGTACGATCAATGAATGATAAGTATATCGGAATCCAATCTGTGATTGATATAATTGTTTCTATGTATGTATTGCTATATGTGCAATTATTGCTTGATCGATTTAAATGATTTAATATCATATTGAAATCCCCATATAATAAATTGCTCATGCATATCATTTAGAATATCATTTCGAAGTTTTGCTACTACTCCTCAACGTAGGACCGGAAAGGCAAGTTGCCTTGCTATATCTTGAGAGTTTAGGACGTTCGAGGAATACGGTCTCAAGTTGTAGCTGAGCTGGATCAATCGCTTTGGGTAAGGAAAGCTCGAGGACTAGTAGTACGGTTTGTTAGAACCCCAAGACGCGCGCAACTTTTAAGGAGGTCATTTGGGGCCTAGTTCAAAGCATTCCCTAACCACCGATGGAGAAGTAAATCCATCACTCATACGAAACTGGATAGTCATATGTACTGTTTGATCATATGGTTGTTGCATTTCAAATGCTTGATTAATAAACTTGGTTGATTGCTTGTTATGAGTACTTTTGCGTAAGGAATATCTCACTAAGCTATTTATGCTTATACCCCTATAGACTTTTGATATTGTAGGATTATCTTTTTGCACCCGAGACCATCTTGATTCCCCGGGTAGAATCCTTACTTTGGGAAGCTTTTGAAGGAATTCTGTTTTGAAGTCGTAGAGTAGATTTCTTCTAAAATCTTCTAGCTTTTGTTATTTATCTTAGTGAAACCATGTTGTTATCGAATTATCAGGGGTATGCCCCTTAGAAGTTATAAGACTTTATATTTCAATGAAATATATTAAGTATTATTTTGCATGTTCCACTGCCAATATCTTAAAATGCATTACTTCATCGGTTTCCCTTTGATGTGAATGTATGCCTTGTACCGATATGGAAGCTTTTGAGTGATTGAGGTAGTCATTCTTAAGTTTTAATATTGCGTATAGTGGGCTGTCACGCTTAGAGTACCCGTTGGGGCGTGACACTTATACCCTCTTCGACACCGGTGCAACACATTCCTTTATCGCCGCTAGAGTAGCCTTGAAAACCGATTTACCCATCACCACAACCACAACAAGTTTTCATATAAAAACCCCTACGAGTAGTGTGGTGACTACCAAAGAAGTAATAAGGAATTGCCCCATGAAGATACAAGGCCATGATGCAACTACTGATCTTATAGTTGTAGAAATCATCAAGTACGAAATGATTCTCGGAATGAGTTGGTTGTTTGTGGTAGAAGCAAAGGTAGATTGTAGAAATAAGAAAGTGGAATTCATGGGACAGGAGGAAGAAAGCTACGTTTTTGGGAGAATCCACGGCTTCTAAGAGATTGGAGGTAAGTTCGTTTGAGTTAATTGAAGAATTTGAGGAAAGAGTTGAAAGCTATGTAGGAAGTACAAAAGAAGAAAAGGAAAGGCCTAACATTGACGACATCCCCATCATTAATGAGTTCTTTGATGTTTTTCCAGAAGAATTGCCTGGGTTACCTTAAAATGAGAGATTTATTTCGAGATTGACTTGATGTCGAAGACGGAACCCATATCTAAGGTACCATATCGAATGGCACACGTTGAGCTCAAAGAGCTTAAAAAGCAATTACAAGAATTGCTTGACCAACATTCATTATACTAAGTGTCTCGCCTTGAGGAGCTCCGGTGTTATTCGTAAAGACGAAGGATGGATCAATGAGGTTATGTATTGATTACCAGGAACTCAATAAGGTAACTATAAAGAATAAGTATCCATTGAATGATTGATGATCTCTTTGACCAACTACAAGGAGCAAGTGTGTTCTCATGCATTGATTTGCGATCCGGATACCACCAGCTAAGGATTAAACCAGAAGATGTATCAAAGACGCTTTCAGAACTCGGTATGGACACTATGAGTTCATGGTTATGCCATTTGGATCGACTAACGCACCAGCTGCTTTCATGAACTTGATGAATCGAGTATATAAGCCGCTCTTGGATAAGTACGTGATTGTCTTCATTGACGATATTTTGGTCTATTCCAAGACATGGGAGCAACACAAAGAACATCTAAGAATGACATTACAAACCTTAAGGGAACACAAGTTATATGGAAAAATGTCCAAGTGTGATTTTTGGTTAGACCAAATATCCTTTTTAGGACATGTTACCTCGGGAAGTGGAATATCAGTAGATCCTGAAAAGTTAAGGCTGTGATGGAATGGAAACAACCAAGGACGGTAACTAAGATTAGAAGTTTCCTTGGATTAGCTGGCTGTTACAGAAAGTTCATACAATATTTCTCAAAAATAGCCAAACCGCTAACTCGGTTGACCTAGAAAAATGAGAAATTTATCTGGAATGAGAAGCGAGAACAAAGTTTCCACGAGTTAAAGCAACGATTGGTATCTGTTCCAATTTTAACCCTACCAGATCCGAAAAAGCCTTATACCATCCATAGTGATGCGTCAAGGAATGGCTTAGGATGCGTACTTATGCAAGAAGGGAAGGTAATTGCATATGCTTCATGACAGTTGAGGTCGCATGAGTAAAATTACCAACACATGATCTTAAGTTAGCTGTTGTTGTCTTTGCCCTCAAGCTTTGGAGGCATTACTTATATGGACAGAGATGTGAGATATACATGAATCATAAGAGCCTCAAGTATTTATTTACACAAAAGGAATTGAATATGAGGCAAAGAAGATGGTTGGAGTTAATCAAGGACTATGATCTCGGGATAAACTATTGCCTTAGAAGAGTAAATGCAGTAGCAGACATTTTGAGTTGGAAGAACCACAGAGAACTTGCAGCCATGCTCACAAACTAAAAAGAACTTATAAAGGAATTCGAGAGATTGAGCATGGAATTTGTGAGAAAAAGTGTAGAAGCAGAAATTTCCCATTTACTAATGGAGCCAACTCTGATAGATAGGATCAAGAAATCTCAGCGATATGACGAAGTTGTACAAAAATTGAAACATGAGATACAAGGAGGAAAGTATGATGATTTTGAGATAGATGAGGAGGATGTAGTAAGAATGAAGGGAATATTATGTGTGCCAAATGACGAAGAGATGAAAAAGGAAATTATGAGTAAAGCACATAACTCGGGATATACCATGCACCTTGGTGGAGCCAAGATGTACCAAGATCTTAAAAGTCACTTTTGGTGGAATGGTATGAAAAGAGATGTAGCTACATTCGTAATGAAGTGTCTTACATGCCAAAAAGTAAAGATTGAACATCAAAGGCCATGAGGACTTTTGAAACAATTGAACATACCAGAATGGAAATGGGATTAAATCACAATGGATTTCATATGTGGTTTAGCCCGAACATCAGCAGGATATGATGCCATATGGGTAATAGTGGATCGACTTACTAAGTCAGCACATTTCGTCCCCATCAACATGACCTACTCGATGGAGAAGTTAGCCCGGCTATATGTAAAGGAGATTATGAGATTACATGGAGTTCCAGTGGGAATTGTATCGGATTGAGATCTTCGATTTGTATCAAAATTCTGGATGAGTCTTCAAAAGTGTGTGGGAACTAAGTTACATTTCAGTATAGCTTATCATCCACAAATCGATGGACAGTCTGAGCGAACTATCCATACCTTGGAAGACATGTTGAGAGCATGTGTTATGGAGTTCAAAGGAAGCTAGGAAGCACATTTACGTTTGATAGAATTTTCTTACAACAACAACTATCATTCAACAATTAAGATATCGCCGTATGAAGCTTTATATGGAAGAAGGTGCAGATCACCCATATTCTGGGATGATGTGGAGAAGTTGGCAATTGGACCAGATCTTATCCAAGATGCCGCGAACAATGTCGGGATTATTCAACAAAGGATGAAAGAGGTCTAGGACAGACATAAAAGTTGGGCAGATAAAAAACGTCGAATCCTTGAATTTGAAGTTGGCGATCACGTGTATCTAAAAGTAAATCCGATAAAGAGTATTCATCATGTACGAGCTCAAGGAAAGCTAAGCCCAAGATATATCGGACCATTTGAGATTCTCGAATGAGTGAGAGATTTGGCTTATCGCTTGGCATTGCCACCAAACCTATTGGGAATACATAATGTCTTCCATGTCTTAGTATTAAGAAAGCATGTGTCCAACACTTATCGGATTGTGGAGCTTGAACCAATAAGATTAAGGGAGAACTTAACTTATGAAGAACACCTTGCTCAAATTCTAGATTGGAAGGTTCAGAAATGGAGAAACAAAGATATCCGATATGTCAAAGTATTATGAAGAAATCATTCACAAGAAGAGGCTACTTGGGAAGCCGAGGAGGAGATCTGAAAGAAATATCCGAATCTCTTTGAAAAATCAGGTACGAATTTCAAGTTTTGAGGACAAAACTTTCTTTAAGGGAAATAGGTTGTAAACCCCTAAAATTTTCGATTAATTTTAAAATTGATCTTAGAATTAAAAGTCAATCGGAACCCTAAAAGTTAATAAAAGTCTAGTACAAACCCTAGAATTTAAATCCGGCATTCCCGTATTCTTTATCCCTAGAAAACGAAGTTGAGTTAATTAGTGATAACAGTTCGTAATAACTTGAGGAAACATAAAAATATCATATTCGCAAATTTCGAGTGTCCTTCGGACTCAAACGGGATCTGTTCTCGAAAAGCATGTCCTGGAGCCCAGAATAATAAAAATATTTCGATAACATCGTTAGGAACGATTTAATAAAAGGATTTCAAAAATATCAGTTTCATAATTTTTAGTAACTAAAAATAACAAATATCGTATTTATACGCTATTTTCTTATTACCGGTATTTTACTAGTCATATCTACTTTACATTACGCTATTCATTACTATTCTACACTATTCTTTTATCTCTACTTTTTCTAACACCTACTCTTACAACACCATAACCTATTATCTTTACTTTTTACCTTTCCCATAACTTTATATCATATCTATCTTACATATTATTACTTTTAATACACAAAAATCCAAAAAAACTACATCTCACTCTCTCTTCTCTCCCATGGCTGGTGCACATCCCTCTCCGTCTTCCTCTATTTATTTTCAATTTTTTTTAATTAAATCACAAAAAAATCACTCCCTATTTTCCTATAAATACCCCCATCCTTTTTCACTTCATTCACACATCTTCTACTCACAAATTTCACTCTCAAAACTCTCTAAAATTCTCTCCACAAAACCCTCTCTTCTTCTTCTACAAACACTTTAGGTAAGAATTTTCTTTAGATTTCTCTTATCATGTCATGTAACTTTACTAAACTTAATGTTATGGAAGCTATACTATGTTCATGTATTGTCCTTATACATGAACATATATTCATGTATTTCTATGTTTTTATTTTACTTTTGCTCATATTATTATTGATTTTATGTTAATCTCTTATATATATGTAACTAGATATAATTGCGTCCTTATATATAGTCTTTAGAGCATATAAGCTCATTGTTATTTATTTATTTCCAAGTTATGCAATTTATTTATTTATTTCATGTTATTTTAAGACTAGTCTCTAGTCTTAAATTTGTCCTCATCAAGTTAAAATAATTTTTGCTTTCTTTTTCCTATTTTCTTTTGGGACTAGTCCATTATTAGTCCGGGGATACCTTGACGAAGATAAGGTTCCTAATACTTGAATATTTCTTTACTTGCTTATTGCATTAATTATTATGTCTTTCTCATGTTTTCATTTCATATTCATGATCATGCATGAACATATTGATTTTGTCTCAACAAGATAAAAAAGGAAAACTTTATTAAAATAAAAGTTCTTCTCTAAATATAAATTTTGTTATGAAGGAAGTAATTTTCATAAAACTTAGGAATTTATCTTAACAAATCTTTTTTTTTTTAAATCTAGAGGAGTTCATTATAAATTTTAAGAACATAGGAATTTTTTTAATACATACATATACTTTACAAAGTCATAAAAGAGGAAAGAAATTCTAGATTAAATAAAAGTTTTACTAAACTTCACTTTTCATCAATACTTTGAATTTCAAATAGACTAGTTTCATACACCAAGAAATTTCCTTTAGAGCAATCTTAAGAAGTAAGATTAATAAACAACTTAGGAAATCTTTTCTTTAAATATAGAATTATTATTACTTTCAAAAGTATTAGAAACTAAGCTATAAGAAATTTAGAAAATGGAAATCATTCTTTTGAAATTTAAAAAGACTAAAGAAATGGAACTAAGGAAAAGAAAATACCCATTCAAAATGACTTGAGAAGGTTTTTTCAAAAGTTTTACTTTTCCAAAGTTTTAGAAGACTTTACTTTTACCAAAAATTCATGGTCGAGACAACTTCATTAATTTCATGCATTTAACATGAGTGAATGAATAAATAAATAAATATTATATATATATATATATATACTTTTCAAAGGTCTTACAACTATTTCTATCTATTTGATACAAGTTTTTGTAAAAGAAAAAGTAAGTTTTGGAAAATTCATGGTGAATCTGATCACCACTGTTTTGGAGCTCAAACAACTTAGTTCGATGAAAATATTTTTAGAATTGAATAGATGCTTTTGAATATGTAGAAAACGGTATATTATATGCATAATTTCGAGTTAAAATGACCAAGTTATGACCATTTTAAGTTGGAATTACTCTATACGGATTTTAATGATCTCATAACATAGTTTTTGATAAGTACCATAGAATAAAAAAGAAATAGTCATATTGGGTATTCTTCTTGATTAGGTGATCTCGAGGAGGATTGTTTATACCCGGAAGATTATTACGATTAGTGGAAATTCCAAACGACTCATCCATTAGAAGAAAAGTGTCATCATGGCTGAGTGAGTTTACTCCCCTTTAATTCTCTTACTTATGATTGTGCTTGTAAATTTAGTTGCATTAGAATTTAGGTAAGATAAAATGGAAATTGTATGATGATATGTTGAAAGAATATTAAGCATATCGAAGCATGAATTCCTTATAATAATGTTGTATGTGTTTTGTTACATTGAAGTGTTTGAAAATGGTTGCTCACTTGGAATAAATTAAAATATAACGATTAGACTTTAATTAAGAATTTATGCATACATGTCATATGTTAAGTCACATTGCATTCGCGATTATACAATTGATGGGATAAGTGTATAATAGTGGTGGTAGGCATAATCGGTATATCATATAAGTGACGAGTAGGAGCCGGTAAAAACTACATAAATTGGTAGCTAGTAGGAGCCTGCAATAACTACATGTTTTTTATGGCGTATAAGAGCCAGTAAGATCTATAAAAATGTTTTAAAAAGAAGTTGTGGCCGTATTGGCTGGAATACCTAACCTTGAATGAAGGGTGTAATTCATTCAACATATAATTCCCGGAAAGTCATATGCCTTGTATGCTCATGTGTTTGTTGCATTTCATTTGCTTGATTAATAAACTTGGTTGATATTTTACTTCAAGTATGAATTTTGGGATTTATTCACTAAGCTCGTAAGCCTATGCCCTTATTGGTATTGCATTATCAAGAACACTTATTTTTGTACCCGAGGTCTCCTCATATCCACGTAAGTATTCTTTTGGAGCTTTTGAAGGAAGTCTACTTAAAGAATTGGATTAGAATTCCCTTGAAATCTTTGATGTAGTATTTAATATTGTAAAGACTATTTCGATTTTTGGGTTTTAGCGGGGGTATGTGAAATAGCTATGAATTCCTTAAATTGCATATCAATGTGATATTGGAATGAAAAAATATATGTGTGTGCTTAGTTAATATAATTATGAATGTGTTTATTTATATGAAATGATCTAGGTTCAAAGTCTATTTAATTTCCATTAGTTTATTTATTTATCTTAAGTCTTGAATTGAATGAGCATGGTTGTGTTGCTAGTAGTCTAAAATGTATTATTTGTATATATCTATATATATTGAAATTAATATCCTTGTTTTATATGTATTAATGTGTGTGTGTAATAAAATTATTAAATATGTCTTTTATACATTAAGGTGTTAGTTAAGTCAGATTTATAAAATCAACTTTGGTTTTCACAAGATTAGTGATAGAATTTTATGTCCTTAGTTAAGCTAGCATTTATGCCCCAAATGAAGCCAAATGAGACTCAAATTCACCCAAATTGCAAATTAAAGTTGCATATGCCTTCAAGGGTAAATTTGGAATATGTTTTAAGCATAATTATGCTTAATTGAACTCCCTTTTTGCAGCCCTAATTTTCTATACGAATTTTGCTTTTCTTTCTTTCTTTTCTTCTTCTTTCAATTCAAAATTCCAAGTCCAAACCAAGAGCAATAGCAAGTTTTGAAAATCAAGTTCTCTCAAAGGCAAAGCATTTACATGTGAGTTGCTTTAAGTGTGGCTTATGCTTTGTTTTCATTTCTTGTTGTAGCTTTGTAAAATCTTGGATGAAATGAGATTAGTGTTATCTAAATTGCTTATTCATGTATTGAGATGAGCTAGGAATGAGTTTGTGAGTGTGTGAGTTTGTGCATGTATTGTAGAAGTGAATGAAGTGTTGGGAGGATTGAAGAGGATTTGTGTAGGAAATTTAGAATGGATTGAAGTGGAATTGGAAGTGTTTAAATGTGTTGATTTCATGTTTTGAGTTGCTAGGATTGAGTAGTATAGATAGGAGTGAGTATATGAAATTGAAAATGAAGTTGAAGAAGGTTTTAAAGTGTAATAGGATAGAATTTTCGAAGTGGAAAAAAAAGGGGATTGTATTATGTCGTTTAGGTCTGTTTTAAGCGTACGCCGGCACCTGGGAATTCAACACCGCCGGCGTAGAGGCAGCGTTGGATTCAAATTTCTTAACGCCGTTTTGCTACACTACCGGCTTTTATGATAAAAATTGCCAGCGTTTGTTCTTCAGAACGTACACCGGTAATTTGAGTTTCTACGTCGCTGGCTTTCGTTAGAAAGTCAGCTGGCGTTCTTTCATTCATATTTACGCTGGCCGCTGGGAATCAAGGCCGCCGGCGTATGTGTCAAAGCTGCTCGCGTATCTGGTAAGCGGACGGCTTGGACCTCTCTGGACGTTTTGAAAATTTTGGGTTTTGGATTCTACACCGGCTCAAGGCCACCGGAGTAGAATGAAGGCAGTCGGTGTACCCTTGAACACTGCCAGTGTTGGCAGTGTTGATTTTCAGAGTATCAAACACCGGTTCAAAGCTGCCGGTTTTGGCTGCCGGCGTATCCCCTGCACTTTTGAATTTTAAAAACTTTTTCTAAAATTTTCCGAAGTTTGTTATTTGAGCAATTAAGTATTTATTAAGCGATTTAGGATATAATAGAATGATTAAATGCTTATTTATGACTTTGTATCCAATTATTTGAATTTCTTTGATTTATTTGTAATATATAGATATAATATGTATGTATAATTGTGAGAGTGAAATTTATATTTATTAATTTATTGATTATTGTGATATTCCTATTTCAGTTAAGGATTCTTCGGTTAGTTTTTCACCGAGAGATCCTAGTTATATACTAACGGGTTCAAGTACGCAGTAACTTGCCTGTCTCTTTGCTAGGGTAGGCATCAAAATTAAGTTACCTTAAATTAAGAAAATCCTATTGATATACGAGTGTTGATTGTCATTGTTTGCCATTGAATCTGGTTTGGAGAGCGGCACCCTGTTCAGATTGGGGGCAGGGTACTTCTCGTTAATGGATAGAATTGTTTAGGAGATATGAGTATCCGAGCTGCTCATATCAACCCCCTGAGCGTCGTGATGCGTTACTCAGGATCCCCTAGTATTACGGGCTACGCGGAAGGTGGGGCTGCCTAGTCTGTATGAACAGTAGGGACCACTCAGGGAGGCGGACGTAATACTAGATCCTTGTTGTCCGGAGTTTGAATACTCCCGTGTTGTCTTCTAACTAAAGACTTAATAATGAACAAGTGATTGTTGCATAATGCATTTAGCCTAAGAATGTGTGATCACTTCGCATTTTGTATTCGTTACTTGTGTACTGGGCCTTTGGCTCATATTTTATCTATTTCAGGTGATGATTCCGATGAGTTCTATACGAGTATGGGGTACCGACTTTGAAGATTTTCTTGATGGGTTGGAGGATTAGAGATGACCATGGACTCAATGGACCCTATGAATGTAATAGATTAGATGAGATTCTTTTTGGTTGATGTGTAATTATAGTGTTAGTTGGTTGTGTTTTGAGGATTTTGGTTAAGGCTTGTAAGAAGCCTTTGGATGTAATATGTATATATATGTATGTTTTAGCTATTTAGAAGTTGGTTGTTTCCTTTGCCAAAATGTGTGTAGTATATTTGCTTAAGGTTTAAAAAAAAAAAATTTATGTCTCCCATTGTATAATATTTATGGAATTAGATAAACAATTACTCAAACAATTCCTTTAGGCAACCTTACATATAATCTTAGGGGTTATATGTGGTTGGGGAACCGTTATCTCCTATTTCAAATATAGGGGTGATAGCGGGTCCTTACAGTTGGTATCAGAGCAGTTTGATTAATTGCTTATCTAATTGTAATGATTATTTAAGACTTGACCTAGACACAATTAAGTAGTATAGAAAAGAATTAAGCTATCCAAATAGTTGTGTGTAATTTTTCTTTGCTTTTTATATAATTGTTATTTGTTTTCTTGTACTAATTGCTTATTGTTTGTTGATGACTTGTTGAATTGTTTGTTCATTTATGTATGAATGTAAATGTTAACTTATAAGTTTTGCATGTGATTAGGAATTTAGATACATGTGTGAATGTGTGTTGAATATATCTATGCAATTGTAAAGATGGACAGGTTGAGGAGGTCTACCAGGCAACATTCTGATAGAGAAAGTATGCCACCACCACCACAGTCATCGTCTACATTTGCTCCTACTTCATCTTCTACACCGAGCAGTGAGACTACTCCATCGCCTGCATCGGCTTCAGCTTCACAAATTCCTCCACCGACTCAGATTCCTCCACCTCCACCTATGCCACCCATTCCTCCTATGTCACAAATACCACTGTGATCCGAACTCGATGTACAGTATGATGAGGGATATGATGGCCATGATGCAGCAATATCAGATGATGATGTATCAACAAACTCAGCATCTCATGCAGCAAGGTAACAGCAAGGGATGAGATCAAATGAGGCTACTCTGTAATGATCAATCCAATCAAATCAAATTACATGATTTTAGCAAGATGGTTCCAGAGTTTGATGGCACTAGTACCGACCCTACAGTAGCTGAAGGTGGATAGAGGACTTGAGAAAACATTTGCAGCCAGTAGAACCCGGAAGATAATAAAGTGGATTTAGCGGTTTACATGATGAAGAAAGAGGCTTATAATTGGTGGAGATTAACAAGTGGAAATCTACAACTACCCATATCATGGAATGCATTCAAGGATATATTTTTCAAGTATTTTCCGAATTCAGTGAGAGAGAGATGATAGCCGATTGGTTGAACTTGAGACAAGGGAGCAAGACTAGATGAATATCATGGTGAATTCTGTAGACTGTTGCGTTTTGCTGGAGGTGATTACCGAGATGAGAGGATGAAAGTTCAGAAATTTCAGAATGGACTGAATGAAGAAATCCAAAGTGAAGTGAAGAAATTTGAGTTGCATACCCTATCAGATACGGTGGCCAAAGCTTTGCTAATGGAGCAAATTCAGAACGATAGTAGAATTAGAAGAGCAAAGAGAGCTGCATTTCTGGGAAAGAGACCCGCTTCCACTTCATCCTATGATAATTATCGGGTGTTGGTAAAGGAAAGAAGCCATTTATGGGACGACAAGGAGATCAAAAGCCGATATATAAAGCTCCTACACTTGCATTTGAAAAGAAATGTTTTAGGTGCTATGGTCCTCATGAGTTGTCCGATTGCAAGTGGACTCCCAATGCATGTTTCTCATGTGGTCAAGTTGGGCATAAGTCTAGAGAGTGCAAGAATCCGAAACTACCACCGGTCTTTTGTGCATATTGCAAGCAAAGAGGGCATCACATTGCTAATTGCAAGGACCGACCTAATGTGAAGAGTGGAGTTGATGTAGAGAAGGGAAAGACAAATCCGAGGGTTTTTGCCTTACAACAGATTGAGGACACACCCTCAGTAGACACTTTGGCAGGTATACTGAGTGTTGCTAATAGGGATGCATATGTGCTAATTGATACTGGAGCGACTCATGCTTGTATTTCTGAAAATTTTATGAATGATTGTGAGCTTGCCTCTGAATTGTTGATTGATCGTGTTATGTGTGTGACTACTCCGTTGGTGATTGAAAATAGACATCCTTGTGTGTGTAAAAGTATAAGTGTTGTGATTTCAAATGTGAACATGCCTATTGATATGAGTGTTGCCTTTATCTGATTTTGATGTGATTTTGGGAATGAATTGGCTAAATCAATATAAGGTCACGATTGATTGTAGTAAGGCGGAGTTAAGTTTTGGCTTGATTGAAGGGAGTTTCAACATAAATTGGAAGGTTGAGACCTAGGAGTATGAAGTTTATGGAGCTGTGGGAAAAACCAGTTGTGCAGCTATAAATATTGAAGAAGTGGATATCAAAATGACGCCAATTGTGAATGAGTTTGTGGATGTATTTCCCGAGAAGTTACCTGGATTACCACCGGATCGGGAGATAGAGTTTGGAATTGAGGTATTGCCTGGAACGGTACCTATCTCTAAAGCTCCATATAGAATGGCTCCAGCTGAATTGAAAGAGTTGAAGTTACAATTGCAAGAGTTACAAGATTTGGGCTTTATCAGACCGAGTATATCGCCCTGGGGTGCTCCTGTGCTGTTTGTCAAGAAGAAAGATGAAAGTTTACGCATGTGTATTGATTACCGGGAATTGAACCGAGTTACTATCAAGAACAAATACCCTTTACCTAGGATCGATGATTTGTTCGATCAGTTAAAGGGAGCCACAGTGTTTTCTAAGATCGACTTGAGATCAGGATATTATCAACTCAAGATCAAATCGCAAGATATTCAGAAGACGGCTTTCCGAACTCGGTATGGACACTTCGAGTTTTTGGTATGCCTTTTGGGTTAACCAATGCTCCAGCCGCATTCATGGATTTGATGAATAGAGTCTTCAAGGATTATCTGGATTCATTTGTCATAGTATTCATTGATGATATTCTGATATATTCTCAGAACAAGGAAGAGCATCGAGAGCATTTAAGACTTGTGTTACGAAAACTCCGAGAGAAGAAACTCTATGCGAAATTTAACAAGTGTCAATTTTGGTTGGAAGAAATATCTTTCTTGGACATATTATCTCAAAGGAAGGTATTTCGGTTGATCCAATGAAGATTGAAGCCATTTTGAAATGGGCAAGGCCTATAATATGAGTGAGATTAGAAGTTTCCTTGGTTAGCTGGATACTACGAAGGTTTGTTGAAGGATTTTCGAAACTTGCATCTCCATTAACAAAGTTGACACGGAAGAATACTAAGTATGTGTGGGATGACAATTGTGAGAGGAGTTTTAAAGAGTTGAAAGAAAGATTGATATCAGCTCCTATTTTGGCATTGCCTGTTAGTGGAAAGGAATTTGAAGTTTTCAGTGATGCATCTATCCAAGGACTCGGTTGTGTTCTCATGCAAGATGGAAAAGTTATAGCTTATGCATCAAGGCAACTAAAACCCCATGAGAAGAATTACCCAGTGCATGATCTTGAATTGGCCGCAGTGATTCTCGCATTGAAACTTTGGAGACATTATTTGTTTGGAGAGAAATGCAAGATCTACACGGATCACAAGAGTTTGAAATACATATTCACACAGAAGGAGCTTAATATGAGACAAAGAAGATGGCTTGAGTTGATTAAAGATTATGATGTGGAAATACTTTATCATCCTGGGAAAGCTAATGTAGTAGCGGATGCACTCAGTAGGAAGAAGCAAATGGATGATGTGACTTTGATCTCTAGCCAAAGAGGAATTCAGATGGATTTCATGAAGTTAGAACTTGAAAATTACACTAGAGCAAGTTGATGTGATATTGGCTCAATTATCCTTGCAACCGACAATTTTGGAAAGGATTAAACAAGTCCAAAAGCAAGATGATGAAGTTAGAAGAATAAAGATAGCCATTGGAGAAGGGAAGAGAAAAGAGTTGAGAATTGATGAGGATGAAGTTATTAGATATGGGAATCGACTTTTTGTGCCATATGAGTTGAGAGAAGAAATCCTGAAGGAAGCTCATTCATCTTCATATTCGATCCACCCAGGAACCACCAAAATGTATAGAGATTTGAAGAAAAATTTATGGTGGGAAGGTTTGAAGAGAGATATTGCTCATTATGTATCCAAGTGTTTGACTTGTCAACAAATAAAAATCGAGCATCAACGACCCGGAGGAGAACTTCGACCTTTATCCATACCTGAATGGAAATGGGATGATATTACCATGGATTTCATATCGGCTTTACCCAAGACTGTTGCGAAGCATGAAGTTATTTGGGTAATCGTGGATAGATTAACGAAATCGGCTCATTTCATACCTTTGAGGGTTGGAGATTCTTTGGAAAGGATGGCACACATCTATATCAAAGAAATAGTGAGATTACACGGGATTCTAAAGACAATCACTTCTGATCGAGATTCTCGTTTTGTCAGCCGGTTTTGGAAAAGTCTACATGCCGTTTTAGGTACTCAACTTCAGTTTAGTACTGCATTTCATCCACAGACAGACGGACATCGGAAAGAATGATTCAAATCTTGGAAGATATGCTTAGAGCATGTGCTCTAGATTTTGGAAATAAGTGGGATACTTATTTGCCACTTGTTGAATTTGCCTATAACAATAGTTTCCAAGTAACAATTCAGATGGCACCCTATGAAGCGCTTTATGGTAGAAAATGCTATCTCCAATACATTGGAATGAAGTTGGAGAAAGAGTTATTTTGGGTCCAGAATTGGTACAACAAGCAGTGGATAAAATCCAAGTAGTTAAGCAAAGGATGAAAACGGCTCAAGATCGGTATAAAAGCTACGCCGACATGAGGAGAAGACCATTGGAGTTTGAAGTGGGTGATCATGTGTTTCTTAGAATTTCTCCAACAAAAGGGATTATTAGATTTGGAGCTAGAGGCAAATTGAACCCAAGGTACATTGGTCCGTATGAGATTCTAGAAAGAATTAGACCATTAGCTTATCGATTAGCTCTACCACCAAATTTGTCGGAAGTGCATGATGTATTCCATGTGTCACAACTTCGAAAGTGTATATCAGATCCCGAAGCTATCATTTCTACACATCAACCGGAGATTCAACCAAATTTGAGCATGGTAGAGAAACCGATCAAAGTCTTGGATAGGATTGATAAAGTGTTGAGGAGAAAAGTATCCCTTATGTGAAGGTTTTGTGGACGGGACAAACAGAGGGAAGCGACATGGAGCCCGAGAACGAAATGAAGCAGTAGTACCCCGAGTTATTTGAATAGTGTTAAGGTAAGCTAAGTTTCGAGGACGAAACTTTTTGAAGGAGGAGAGAATGAAATAGCTATGAATTCCTTAAATTGCATATCAATGTGATATTGGAATGAAAAATATATATATGTGTGCTTAGTTAATATAATTAATGAATGTGTTATTTTATATGAAATGATCTAGGTTCAAAGTCTATTTAATTTCCATGAGTTTATTTATTTATCTTAAGTCTTGAATTGAATGAGCATGGTTGTGTTGCTAGTAGTCTAAAATGTATTATTTTGTATATATCTATATATTGAAATTAATATCCTTGTTTTATATGTATTAATGTGTGTGTGTAATAAAATTATTAAATATGTCTTTTATACACTAAGGTGTTAGTTAAGTTAGATTTATAAAATCAACTTTGGTTTTCACAAGATTAGTGATAGAATTTTATGTCCTTAGTTAAGTTAGCATTTATGCCCCAAATGAAGACAAATGAGACTCAAATTCACCCAAATTGCAAATTAAAGTTGCATATGCCTTCAAGGGTAAATTTGGAATATGTTTTAGGCATAATTATGCTTAATTGAACTCCCTTTTTGTAGCCCTAATTTTCTATACGAATTTTGCTTTTCTTTCTTTCTTTTCTTTCTTCTTTCAATTCAAAATTCCAAGTCCAAACCTAGAGCAATAGCAAGTTTTGAAAATCAAGTTCTCTCCAAGGCAAAGTATTTACATGTGAGTTGCTTTAAGTGTGGCTTATGCTTTGTTTTCATTTCTTGTTGTAGCTTTGTAAAATCTTGGATGAAATGAGATTAGTGTTATCTAAATTGCTTATTCATGTATTGAGATGAGCTAGGAATGAGTTTTGTGAGTGTGTGAGTTTGTGCATGTATTGTAGAAGTGATATGAAGTGTTGGGAGGACGTGAAGAGGATTTGTGTAGGAAAATTTAGAATGGATTGAAGTGGAATTGGAAGTGTTTAAATGTGTTGATTTCATGTTTTGAGTTTCTAGGATTGAGTAGTATAGATAGGAGTGAGTATATGAAATTGAAAATGTAGTTGAAGAAGGTTTTAAAGTGTAATAGGATAGAATTTTCGAAGTGGAAAAAAAAAACATGGGATTGTATTATGTCGTTTAGGTCTGTTTTAAGCGTATGCCGGCACCTAGGAATTCAACGCTGCCGGCGTAGAGGCAGCGTTTGATTCAAATTTCTTAACGCCGCTTTGCTACACCGCCGGATTTTACGATAAAAATTGCCAGCGTTTGTTGTTCAGAACGTACACCGGTAATTTGAGTTTCTACACCGCCGGCTTTTGCTAGAAAAGTCAGCCGGCGTTCTTTCATTCATATTGTACGCTGGCCGCTGGGAATCAAGGCCACCGGCGTATGTGTCAAAGCCGCCCGCGTATCTGGGTAAGCGGACGGCTTGGACCTCTTTAGAAGTTTTGAAAAAATTTTGGGTTTTGGATTCTACGCCGGCTCAAGGCCGTCGGCGTAGAATGAAGGTAGTCGGCGTACCCTTGAACACTACCAGCGTTGGCAGTGTTGATTTTCAGAGTATCAAACACCGGCTCAAAGCTGCCGGCTTTGACTGCCGGAGTATCCCCTGCGCTTTTGAATTTTAAAAACTTTTTCTAAAATTTTCCGAAGTTTGTTATTTGAGCAATTAAGTATTTATTAAGCGATTTAGGATATAATAGAATGATTAAATGCTTATTTATGACTTTGTATTCAATTATTTGAATTTCTTTGATTTATTTGTAATATATAGATATAATATGTATGTATAATTGTGAGAGTGAAATTTATATTTATTAATATATTGATTATTGTGATATTCCTATTTCAGTTAAGGATTCTTCGGTTAGTTCTTCACCGAGAGATCCTAGTTATATACTAACGGTTTCTGGTACGCAGTAACTTGCCTATCTCTTTGTTAGGGTAGGCATCAAAATTAAGTTATCTTAAATTAAGAAAATCCTATTGATATATGAGTGTTGATTGTCATTGTTTGCCGTTGAATCTGGTTCGGAGAGCGGCACCCTGCTCAGATTGGGGGCAGGTTATTTCTCGTTAATGGATAGAATTATTTAGGAGATATGAGTATCTGAGCTACTCATATCAACCCCCTGAGCGTCGTGATGCGTTACTCAGGATCCCCTAGTATTATGGGCTACGCCGGAAGGTGGGGCTGCCTAGTCTGTACGAACAGTAGGGACTACTCAAGGAGGCGGACGTAATACTAGATCCTTGTTGTCCGGAGTTTGAATACTCCCGTGTTGTCTTGCTAACTAAGGACTTAATAATGAACAAGTGATTGTTGCATAATGCATTTAGCCTAAGAATGTGTGATTCACTTCGCATTTTGTATTCGTTACTTGTGTACTGGGCCTTTGGCTCATATTTTATCTATTTCACGTGGTGATTCCGATGAGTTCTATATGAGTATGGGCTACGGAACCGACTTTGAAGATTTTCTTGATGGGTTGGAGGATTGGAGATGACTATGGACTCAATGGACCCTATGAATGTAATAGATTAGATGAGATTCTTTTTGGTTGATGGTGTAATTATAGTGTTAGTTGGGTTGTGTTTTGAGGATTTTGGTTACGGCTTGTAAGAAGCCTTTGGATGTAATATGTATATATGTATGTATGTATTTAGCTATTTAGAAGTTGGTCATTACTAGCAAACTGTTCCTCTAGTCCTAACGGTGTTGTAAACCCCTGAAAATTTCATAATTCTTAGAAAATAATCCTAAGAGGCAAACATCGGAATCGAAACCCTAAAAATCAATCCAAGTTAAAACTTAATTCTAAATAAGATAAAAAACGAGACTTCTTAGTCTTGAGAAAATGAGAACCCTCGAAACCAAATATAAAATCCAACTATAGGTTGAATCAACATCTGTACGCCAATCAAATCATCTACCCCATTCCTAAAATGAAAATCAAAACGATATATTCAAATAATGCTCGACAACGAAATGCTAAGATCTTAAAACCCTAGGTGAATTTTGGAATTAGAAATTTCAATTTTCACCAAAAGTCAAATTAAGTCAACTCATAACCCTAGACTCGGTTAAATGATCCCGAGAACTGAAAACTATTATACACACAAATGAAATGAGATAAACCATAGATACCGCACTAAAAATATAATACATTTAAAACTCTAAAATTTTGTTTTACAAATGACTCAATAAAACTAGAAGTCAAACCGGAACCCTAAAAGTCAGTAAAACTTACAACAAACTCTAGTGTTTAAGATCCGACATTCTTGCGCTCTTAAGCCCTAAACAACAAAATGAAAATAATTATTGATAATAGTTCGTAATAATATAGGAAAGCTTAAAAATATCATATTCGCGAATTTCTAATGTCATTCGGATCCGAACGGGATCAGTTTTCAAAAATCGTGCCCTGGTACACCGGAAGGCAAAAATATTCCGTTAATACCAATAGACTCGTAAAAATATAAGATTTTCAAAAATATCAGTTTTAGAATTTTTCAGTAACTAAAAATTATAGATATCGCATTTATACGCGTATTTTTATTACTACCGGTATTTTAATTGTCTAGTTTACTATTCATAGTACTTTTCTACTATTCATTACTATTCCTCTATCTCTACTTTTTCTAACTACCTATTCTTACACCTACATACCTATTTCTTACAATTTTCTTTTCCCATAAAAATTATACACCACAAATTATCAAACTTCTATTACACTTTTCTTCTAAAATTAATTTTTTATCACTTCTCTCTCTCTCCTTTGGTGTTTCCGTCCACTCCTCCCTCTCTCTTCATCCTCATTTAATTTTTTTTTTCAATTAATATAATTACATCTAATTTTTACTCCAAAATTCTATAAATACTCCATTCCTCCTTCATTCTTTCACACAATTCATTTCACTGCCAAAACTCTCTCAAAATCTCTCTACAAATCATCTCTTCAAATTTCTCTCTACCAAAACTCTCTTAAACCAATTCTTCACAATAATCATTCCTTATACACAAACTATCTACCACATATCACTACTCACATAATACCCCCTTTCATCTACCATCTTCATATCACATAAACACTTTAGGTAAACTTCTTCCAACTATTTATTTTCCCATGCATGTAACTTAACATGACTATGGTGTTGTTTTGAAACTCATATGAGTAGTAAAAGCAACAACATGTTCCATGTTTTGTTCTTGCAAATGAACTTCCTATTTTATTATGTTTATGTTGATTTTATTATTCATATCTAACTAAATATATTTATGTATTTATATATAATCTTTAGAGCACATAAGCTCACTTGTTATTTATTTAATTTCATGCTTTATAATTTATTTGTTTTATGCTATTTCTTTAAGACTAGTCTTTCTAGTCTTAGACTTGTCCATATCAAGTCAAAACAATCTTTTCTTTATTTTCTTTATTCTTTTTTAGACTAGTCTATTCTTAGTCTCGAGACGCCTTGATGAAGCTAAGCTCTCAACACTTGACCGGGATATCTTAATGAAGCTAAGGTTCCAAATACTTGATATTTTTATTATTTTGCTTCTAGTACTTTCTCATGTTCTTATTTTTTTACATTCTCATAATACTTGCATCTACATAATGATATTATCTCAACTAATTCAAAATAGAATTTTACTTTATTAAAGGAACTCAAAACTAGATTTTTCTATATGTGACTTATCATAAAATAATGGAGTATTATCAACAACATATATAGAGTATCACAAGTTTCTCAAAGTTTTTCTTAAATAATAAAGATAGCTTACCATGGAAACATAAGAAATAAATACTTTCTTTGTATATTATGGTAACCTAAGTTTTAGTAAAATAATTTGTTAATATTCAAAATTTTTACAAAAGCTTAAGATTAAACTCTTTTTAACTCTATAAAAAAACTAAGAAACAAACTAGTTTTCAAAGTTAAGATGAATTCGACCCATAAAGTTATAAACCCACTTAGGAAAATAATGATTTTCAAGTTTCTAAAGAAGAAACTTATTTTCAAATAATAATAAATAAGATAGGATTAATAACAAAAGATTTTATCAATAAAGATGATTCTTTTCAAGGAATAAAGAACAAATTTTAGAAAATAAAAACTTATATTTTAAAAAATATAATAAGACAAGACTCATTTTCTAAAACCATTCTAAATACAAATTTATAAAAAGGTTTTCAACAACTCAATACACTTTTGATAAATTTTATCTTTTATCACTAGAAGTAAAATTTATGAAAGACTAAGGTTAAAAGAAAATTTACTTGTTTTGGAAAAAGGACTAAAGAAAATAAAATAAGAATATACTCATTCTTCAAAATACTTGAAAAGAAATTTGTCAAAGTTAAAGTTTTAACAACTCAAAATGGATTGTTTTATGAAATAACTTATTGAGACACTATGTCACGCCCCATAGGATACCCTAAAGTAACAGTTCGCCACATACTATATAAGATTCCCGAATTACCGCCTTAGTCTTTCGAGAGCCTCATATAGATGTATGGTGTACCTTTACAGCAATAGAGTACAAGTCTGAATGGTGATAAAAGCTTAATTTGGCATGCATTAGCAGTAGGATATAATTCATGAAACATAAGTAAATATTACAAAATCCAAGGGGCATTCCCCCGCAAAAAATAATTAACGGTCTTATACAGTCATCCAAGTCTTAGAAGTTTCCTATGGAAGTCTAAAACATAAATTCCAACTTCTAGGGGAAACTCCTAGCTTCTGTACCTGTTCAGCGGGTCACGTCGCCTAAGCCACAAATGGGAAAGCTGCAAAAGGAATGGACTGTAGGGACGTAAGCTAACTAGCTTAGTGAGTGTAATCTCCCACAATAACATTTATGTCACAACAATTCAATCAAGTTATTAATCAAGCAAGTGTATGCATCAAACACGAGGTTCAACATACATATGACCAACCAGAAATCATATGTGGATGGAATTGCGCCCTCTATCCCGGGTTAGCAGATTAACGACTACTGCGGTACTAACAATATGCCGTTTATGGTTCACGGTTAACCTATGATTATTCGATGTGTCGTTTATGGTTCACGACTAACCTACGATTATTCGATGTCGTTTATGGTTCACGACTAACCTACAAATGCTAATGCTCCTTCCCTTGTGATATGCACATGTCAATTTAGCATTAGTCCAAGTAGTTGATTAAGCCAATTTACTTAGGCGATCAATCAATTTTTCAGACAATCCATCATAGCTAACTACACAACCAAAGTTATCACCCGGTTTCGATATTCTTAATTTGTGTTCTCACATCATCATCATCATATAATTTCCCATTAATCCCCATCATTCATATTCCATTCATTTGACCTACATTCTAGTGCACTACTTTACAAGCACATACAATAAATGAATCGGAAGAAAAACTCACTCCGCCATTGGTTCGCCTTTCTTCTAGTAATAAAATCCGGAGGCAAAGATCAACGTCCACGGGTTCTCCTATTCACATAAGAAATACCCTAATAAGTATTCTACCAACTTAGGACACTAAAACTCTAAGAAACTTAGTGAAATTAAATTCGCGTCATTTTCGAAGTTCCGTTTTAAAATGGCCATAACTTGGTCGTTTTAAGTCGGAATTTCGTAAATTTATATCGATTTCTATCTACTTCGGAAGAGCTTTCTAAATATGAAGTTTAAATCAAGTTTTGAAAATATCTAAGCCTCGGAATTGAGGGATCAGATCTGTACAGCGGGTATGATTCCAAAAATGGGTTTTCATGAATGCACTTGAGATTCCTAAGTACAAAATGAAACTAAATGCATGGAATGATTTTCCTATCATGAATGTCATGATATGAACTTAATGAGCCTAAGTTCTTATAGCTTAGATTTAAAGAATTTAATAAACTTTTTCTTAGAAAACCACTTCATGTATTGTTTAACAAGTGAGTTTACTACACTTGTCACACCTACATATTACAAGGATTTTCTTTAGTAAAACTCTACTTTTTAAAGAAATTTTGACCCTTATATTAGTTATATCCTAAGGCCTTTATTTCTTTAAGAAAATCCTCATTTAAAACTTTTAAGTGGGTCTTTACTATGGGGTTTCCAAAATCCGAATTTAGAAATTTCCATTTCAAGTTGATTCCTTTGAGAAAAATATATTTTGTACCCAAAACTTTAAGTATTTATTATACTTATACCCTAAGGACTTCATTTTAAGAAAATACCATTTTTGAAGTTGAAAAATAGTGTTTTCTAACCTACATCCATTATTACGAATTTCTATATGACTTTTAGTCAAAACTTCTATTGGACTTCATTCTTGTTTCCAACATTTTCTTTAGAATCTCATTTAGACTCATGAAAAATACTACTAAACATTATCTATTACCCATAGGCTTCATTTCTCTTATAAAATATATGTTTAGAAGTTGATAAAAGTGTTTTTGACCTAGGTTTCCAAAGTCATCCGAATTTACACAAGTTTTATCTTGAAAAGTATTTTCCTTTTTGACTTTATTAACTTATCTAACCATATCTAATATTAAGAAGGTTATTTACTAAAGACAAAAGCATTAAAGACTATTAATGCACATAGACACAAAATAATAATGAAACCTTAAATGCCTACATGATTATGAGTAATAAAATGATGGATCTACTTTATCAAATGCTTAAATGAGTTTTGAAAACATAAAAACTATATTTTTATAAAAGATCTTTTGTTAAAATACTTTTTGATGGATAAACATAAAGCTTTTGGCATGAAAAACTCCTTTAAATGTAGATCTACTTTGTAATGGTTCGGTATTCTTGTTTGATATTCATTGTCCCTACCAAAAGATCATGGGGACATTTGGTTGAAATATCCAAGAATCACTTAGCCATAACAAAGATCTATGAGTGGAAGGAGTGGAAGGCTTACTTACTTGAAGTGGAAAGAAGATGTAAAGAGGAAATGGAAGTTGTGTGTGTGTGTGTGGGGACTTGGAATTTTAGGCCAAGAAGAGGAAAGGAGAGGGTTTTTGAGAGCTTTTCACTTTGTAAAAGTTGAGAAATGAAAGAATGAAGAGAGAGAGAGAGAAAAGTAGT
Organism: Combretum micranthum; assembly: GCA_024138025.1. NCBI lineage: Eukaryota > Viridiplantae > Streptophyta > Magnoliopsida > Myrtales > Combretaceae > Combretum > Combretum micranthum. Next base: position 251,262 of record JAMXBD010001447.1, on the reverse strand, counting down.
ATATATATGGAATGGGATTAGGTTAAATGGAATTAGATTAAATGAAAAAAAAATTGCAAAATGGACATGGGGAGGGAGGCCAAAATCACGCCGGCCATGAGCTTGTGGAGGAAGGGAAACTTTGAAAATTTTTACTTTAATTGATTGATTTAACTTGATGTGTAATTGTTATGATTTGTATAAAAGTTAAGGGACAAAAAGTGTAGAGAAAAGTGAGTGATTTGAGTTATGGTAAGAGTTAGAGTTGTAGAGTGTGCTAATAGGTAGACTAGGTGATACTTTATGAATAGTGAGGAATAGTAGACAAGACAATTTGATTTTCCGGTAGTAAGGAAATACGAATAAAAAGGCTATAACTGTATTTTTCGTAAGCCGGAAAATTATGAAAAATATATTTTTGAAATCCTTATTTTATTTCGGTTCAAATGAGTACTCATAAGTAAATTTTTGAAATTCTAGTTCCGGGGCACGTTTTTCTATAATGGGTCTCGGGATGACCCGAAATTGAAATTTTCTTAAAAGCTGATATTTTCTTGGTTTGAAATAAAATCAAGAACTATATTCAAAATTAAATTTTCTTAAAAAAATTTCTTAATTGGAAACCGAGGAAAAGCCGGAATTAGGGTTCCTAGTTCTCACTCTAGACTTGAGCTATTCCGGTTTAGGGTTTTGGTTTCCGGTTCTAGGGTTATCTTGGCTACTTGAAAAACCGGGGTTTACAACCTACCCACCTTAAAAAGAGTTTTGTCCTCAAAACTGAACTGACGTACCTTGATTCTCAAACAACTCGGGGTATTTCCTTCGGATTTCCTCTTCAGCTTCCCAAGTTGCTTCCTCAGAAGCGTGTTTCTCCACAATACTTTAACATATCGATCTCTTTATTCCGAAGCTTCTGAGTTTTCTTATCCAAGATTTTTACTGGATGCTCCTCATAGGTGAGATTTTCCTTTAACCGTAAGGGTTCCAACTCCACTATCCGCTCAGGGTCAGGTACATACTTCCTTAACACAGATACGGAACACATTATGAACTCCCGACAAGTTCGGCGTAAGGCTAGCCGATAGGCTAAATCCCACTCTTTCCAAGATCTCAAAGGGTCCAATATACCTTGGGCTTAATTTCCCTTGAGCCCGCATTCTTTTTATGCTCTTGATTGGGTTTATCTTCAATAGACATGATCGCCTACTTGAAATTCCAGTTCTCTTCTCTTCAGATCAGCCCAACTCTTTTGTCTGTCTTGAGCCTCTTTCATTTTGTGTGAATAACTTGGACTTTATCAGCTGCTTCTTGAACCAATTCAGGACCAATAGCTAGCTTCTCCACATCATCCCAAAACAGAGGGGACCTACAACGCCGTCCATATAAGGCTTCGTATGGGGCATCTGAATGGTTGAGTGGTAGCTATTGTTATAGGCAAACTCGATTAGGGGTATATGATTATCCCAACTTCCTTTGAATTCCAATATGCAAGCCCTTAACATGTCCTCTAAGGTCTGAATGGTTTGCTCAGACTGTCCATCTGTCTGAGGATGGTAGGCAGTACTGAAATGAAATTTGGTGCCTAGGCTCTTTTGTAAGCTTGTCCAGAACTTCGAAAAAAACCTTGGGTCCCGATCTGAAATGATTCCCGCTGGAATACCATGGAGTCGCACAATCTCCTTGATGTAGATCCTAGCCAATTTGTCCAACGAATAGGTCATATTAATTGGTAGGAAGTGTGCTGACTTCGTCAAACGATCCACTATTACCCAGACTGCATCACATCCAGTGGAGGTTCTCGGGAATCCGCACACAAAGTCCATTGAAATCTGATCCCACTTCCATTTGGGGATAGGTAGTGGCTTTAATAACCCTCTTGGCCGTTGATGTTCCACTTTGACTTACTGACACACGGCGCACTTCATAACATAATCCGCCACATCCCTCTTCAATCCATTCCACCAGTAGTGACTTTTTATGTCTTGATACATTTTTGTACCTCCCGGATGTACAGTGTAACCGGAGTTGTGAGCTTCGCTCATGATTTCTTTTCTCAATTCCTCATCTTCCGGTACACATAATCTCCCTTTTATCCTAACCACCTCTTCATCGTCCAGGGTAAAGTCACTATACTTCCCTTTGAGCACTTCTTCTTTGATCTTCCTTATCGCCTCATCATATCTTTAGGCTTCTTTAATCCTATCGATCAAGGTGGGTTCCATAACCAAATTTGCTATCTCCACTTCGACATCTTGCCCTATGAACTCAATTCTTAACCTTTCGAATTCCTTTAGCAGCTTTTTTTGCTCTGTGATTAGGCCTGCTACTTCTCCATAATTCTTTCTGCTCAAGGCATCAGCCACAGCATTTACCTTTCCCGGACAGTAATTGATTCCCAAATCATAGTCCTTTATGAGTTCCAACCACCGTCTCTGCCTTATGTTTAACTCCTTTTGTGTGAACAAGTATTTGAGACTCTTATGATCTGTGTACACTTCATACCTTTGTCCATACAAATAATGTCTCCACAACTTCAAGGCAAAAACCACAGCGGCCAACTCCAAATCATGTGTTGGATAGTTCTGTTCATGAGGCCTTAATTGCCTGGAGGCATAGGTAATGACTTTTCCCTCTTGCATCAGCACACATCCGAGACCATTCCTGGAGGCGTCACTATGCACTGTATAAGGTTTTTAATGGTCAGGCAATACCAAAATTGGGGCTGACACTAAGCGTCGTTTCAACTCTTGGAAACTTTGCTCCCTTTTATCTGTCCATTCGAATTTTTCATTCTTTTGTGTCAGTTGTGTAAACCCCAAAAATTTTCATAATTCATAGAAAATAATTCTAAAGGTTTAGAATTTAAATCCCAAAAAAAAATCGACTCAAGTTAAAACCAAATTCAAATCAAGACAAGTGCCAGAAACGAAACCCTAAAACGCGAACCAAGTTAAGACCTAATTCTAAATAAAGATCAAAAACAAGTTTTCTCAATCTTGAGAAAACGAGAACCCTTGAAAGAAAATATAAAGTCCAATTAATCAACGTCCGTACATTAATTAAATCACCTAACCGTTTCTTAACATGCAAATCAAGACAATATATCCAAATAACAATCAACAGCAAAATCTTAAAACTTTCGATAAATTTCAAAAATCACAAATTTCAAATTTTTACCAAAAGTCAAACTGAGTCAACTCATAGCCCTAGACTCGGTTAAACAATCTCAAGAACTAAAAACTATTAAATAATCACAAATAAAATAAAAAAAAACATAAATTTCGAGCTAAATTTTTAAAACGATCAAAACTCGAAAATTATATGATATTACCAATATCTCGACAAAAATCGAAAATCAAAACGAAACCCTAAAAGTCAACAAGCCTATAACGAACCCTAGTGTTTAAGATCCGGCAATCCCGCATTCCCAAACCCTAGAAAACGAAATTAAGTTAATGACCTAGAATAGTTCGTAATAATATAGGGTAACATAAAAATATCAGATTCGCGAATTTCGAGTGACCTTCGGACCCAAACGGGATCGGTTCTCCAAAAGCGTGTCCTGGAGCTCGGAATATTAAAAATATTCCGTTTATACCAATAGACTCGTAAAAATACAAGGGTTCCAAAAATATCAGTTTTAGAATTTTTCGGTAGCTAAAAATTACATATATCATATTAATACGTGTATTTTTATTACTACCGGTACTTTAATTGTCTAGTCTCCTATTCATAGTACTTTTCTACTATTCATTACTATTTCACTATCTCTACTTTTTCTTACACCTACTTCTTACATCTACATACCTATTTTCTTACTTTTTATATTTCCAACACAACTTTAATCACATCAACCTTACACATTACTTCTTTATTACACAAAATTAAATCAAAGTTGTACAATTGGCCTTCCCCATGCCCAAAACCTGCGCTCATCCTCCCTCTTTCACATCTATTTTATTTTATTTTTTTTATTCAATTCACTCTTAATTCCTTCACAAAACTCTATAAATACCACCTCTCCTCTTCTCATTTCTTCACACCTTTCTCAAGTAAAGAATTTATGCAAAAATTCTCTCTAAACACTCTCTCCATACTCTTACAAGAACTCTCTTCTTGTAAGAAGAAAATCTCTCCTACCAAAACTCTTATGTAATATAATACAACTACCATCTCTCCATAACCACATAACCATACATTCACTACCATCTTCATACCTCTTACCATACCTTAGGTAAATATTTCTTCCATCTATTATTCATCCATGTCATGTAACTTAACATGACTATGGTGTTGTTTTGAAACTCATATGAGTGTAAAAGCAACAACATATTCATGTTTTGTTCTTGTACATAAGCTTCCTATTTTATTATGTTGTTATTATTGTGACTATTTGCTTATATATATAGTATTTATGTACATTATGTATATATATTTATTTAGAGCATATAAGCTCATTTGTTATTTATTTATTTATAAGTCATGCAATTTATTTATTTTATGTTGATATTAAGACTAGTCTTTCTAGTCTTAGACTTGTCCATATCAAGTCAAAACAATATTTTATTTATTTTCTTTAATCTTTCAGGACTAGTCCATTCTTAGTCCCTGGATGCCTTGATAAAGCTAAGGCTCCAATACTTGATCGGGATTCCTTGATGAAGCTAAGGTTCCCAATGCTTGATATTTTATTTTCTTGCTCATTATTTATTTCTAGTATTTTCTTATGTTCCTATTAGTTTATATGCTCATAATACTTGCAATTACATAATGCTAATGTCTCAACTAATCTAAAAATAGAATTTTACTTTACTAAATAAACTCAAAGCTAGAATTTCGATTAAGTGATTTATCACAAAATCATGAAGATATTATCAACAACATAGAAATGAAGTTTTCTCAACGTTTTCATAAATAACAAAGATAGATTTCCAAGGAATCATAAGAAATGAATATTTTCTTTGTATATTATGTTAACCTAAGCTTTTAATAATATAATTTATTAATATTAAAAGTTTTTACAAAAAGCTCAAGATTTAAATTCTTTTAAACTTCGAAATAAAACTAAGAAAACAAACTAATTTTCAAAGTTAAGATAAATTCATAAGGTGATGAACCCACTTAGGAAAAATAATGATTTTCAAATTTCTAAAAAGAAGGAACTCATTTTCAAAAGAATATAAATAGATTAAACAATAATGGGTTTTAGCAATAAAAGATGATTCTTTTCAAAAGAGATGAAAGAACAAGTTTTGGAAAGTAAAAGCTTATATTTTAGAAAGGAATATAAGAAAAACAAGACTCATTTTCTAAGACCATCTTAAATAAACAAATTATGAAAAGGTTTTCGACGACTTAATGTACTTTTGATAAATTAATCTTTTTATCACTAGAAATGAAATATATGAAAGACTAGGGTTAAAGGAAAATTTTCTTGTTTTGGAAAAAGGAATGAAGAAAATAAAATAAGATTATAGTCATTTATAACAACCTAAGAAAAATATAAAGTTTCTTTAAATACTTAAAAGGAAGTTTTCAAAGCTAAAGTGTAAATGAATTGTTTTATGAAATAAATTGTTGAGATACTACCATTAGGATTTTTGCATATAAAGTGAGCTTGCCTATATATTCAAAGTGTTTATCAAATATATATTTATATTGTTACAAAAGGATTTTCTTTAGAATGGAGTTGAGTTAGAAAATGGATTTTTGCAAAAGTTTAGAAAATTCGTTTTAAATCTGTACCTGACGTTTTCGGAACCCAAATGACCTTTTATGACCAAGATAACCTTAGAAATGGATAGATATTTTAGAATAGGTAGAAAACGGTATATTATATGCGAAATTCCGAGTTAAAATGAGCAAGTTATGGCCATTTTAAGTTGGAATTTCCTCTTATACGATTTTACCGCGATTTTAAGTAAAGTTTAGAATATCCAAGAATAGAAATTCATGAAAGACTTATCCCGGGTATTTCTTTTGTTTAGGTGACGAAGGATACGAGAATACCCTACCCGAGGATTACTACAACTAAGAAGATAGCGAAATGGACGAGTGAGTTATTCCTTCTAATTTCGTTACCTTGCTTGTGCTTGTAATGTAGTAGCATTAGTACACTAAGAAAAGATAAAAACAAATATATTTAGGGATTTCGGGATTATGCATATATATATGATTCTATGCTTATGCATGAATTGAGAATTAAGAATATCGCAACTTCGATCTGCTTGTTAAATAATTTTGTTTACTTACTTGTATGATTGTTTATTGTTGCTAAATTGATTGATCGCCCTAAAAAACCTTAATAAGGCTTGACCTAAGAACGATAAAACGTTCACGCATAGTATCCATCGAGTCACATCTATTTCGGAAGGCTGCTACTCCTACGCGTAGAGTTGGATTGGCTGTGATCGTGCGGTGCCACGGGCCATGTTCCTTCATGGAGAATCCAAATCGCTCGGGGAAAGCGACTCTAGGTTTGGAGCTGAGCCAACCAAACGCTGTGGGTGAGGACCTGAGGACTAGCAGTAGAAGGTCGAAGACCTTCAACCCCGATGCCCTAACCTTTGATACGGAGGGGTAAATCCGTTCTATATATGGTTTCCGGATGACTATATATATTCACATAATCATGTGATTGTTTCATTGTATGCATAGCATATGTGTGATTAAATAAATAAACTTGTTTGAAAATGTGGTGCGAATAAAAAGGAATATCTCACTAAGCTAAGTTGTAGCTTATACCCCTATAGATTTGATTGAAACAGGTATATTCGGGGATTAAATTTGAGGATCACGACATTAAGGAAATCATGGACGGATGATTAAAGATATGGAATCATATGATGAAGAAATCTTGTAAGGTTCTTTATATGTGCTAACCTATATGATTAGGGACGTATATCTATTTGAAGATAATCGAAGAATATGCCCTTAAGAATTGAAATGTGATATGCTTATGTTTTATATTAAGTATTCTCTTTGCCTTGTTACTTATTTATTATCAATATAAATTGCGCTACTCCGATGTGTCCCCTTGGTTGTGATGTACGCCATGTACATGATATGGAAGCCTTTGCGTGACTAAGGTAGTCATTGCTAGGCTTTAGTATTGTGTACGGTGGACTGCCACGTTTAGGGTACCCCTCGGGGCGTGACAAGTTGAGTCAGAGGTTTGGCAATCTTGGAGAAGTCCTTTACAAACTTACGGTAATAACCAGCCAAACCTAGGAAGCTTCTTACTTTGGTTACCGTTTCGGGCTGTTTCCAATCCACTACCGCTTTAATCTTTTCGAGGTCAACCGATATTCCATCTCCCGTCACTACATGTCCAAGGAAAGAGATCTTATCCAACCAAAAATCGCACTTAGATAGCTTGGCGTACAACTTATTTTCTCTTAAGGTTTGTAACGCCATCCTTAGGTGCTCCTCATGTTGATCTCTAGTTTTAGAATAGATCAAAATATCATCTATGAACACGATTACACACTTATCCAAGAGGGGTTTGTAAACTCAGTTCATAAGGTCCATAAATGCAGCAGGTGCATTGGTTAACCCAAATGGCATTACCAAGAATTCAAAATGCCCGTACCGTGTACGAAAGGCTGTCTTAGACACATCTTCCGGCTTAATTCTCAACTAATGATAACCCGAGCGCAAATCAATGCGCGAGAACACACTTGCCCCTTGAAGTTGGTCAAAGAGGTCGTCGATTTTCGGAAGGGGGTATCGATTTTTGATTGTGACTTTATTCAACTCCCGGTAATCGATACATAATCTCATAGACCCGTCCTTCTTCTTTACAAACAACACGGTGCGCCCCATGGCGACACGCTGGGTCTTATGAATCCTTGATCCAAAAGCTCCTGCAATTGGGTTTTTAATTCCTTTAATTCCACCGGGGCCATCCGGTATGGTGCCTTTGATATCGGTTCTGTACCTGGGGCTAGAGTGATTTCAAAATCAATCTCTTTTTGGTGGTAAACCGGGTAAGACTTCAGGAAATACATCTCAAACTCATTTACCACGGGTATGTCCTCTTTTCTCCTTTCTCCTCTCTAATCCAGGCATCTTCTATTGGCACAATTTCCTCATCTTCCATCATTAGTTCGAAGGAGCTTAACCCGTAATCTCTTCGCACCATGATCTCTCCAAGGAAGTCTACTCTCTCCTTCCTGTGGTCATCAAAACTTATCATCTTTCTTTGACAGTCCACAATGGCTTTAACCTTACTTAGCCAATTCATCCCAAGGATAACTTCATATTTACTCATCTCCAAGACTATCAAATCGCTTGCTGAGATATGCCCTTGGATTTCAAGCAAACAATCCTTTATTATCTCTCGGGTCGACACAACACTACCTGTGGGTGTCTTAATCCTTAAGGTTGTGGTTGTCATGGCTATGGGTAGTCCAAGCTGCTTAGCCAAGCTGGTAGTGATAAAGGAGTGGGTTGCTCCCGTATCAAACAACACATAAGCTTCATTCCCATTTACTCCTATGCGTCCTGTTACCATAAACATTTATCACTACTTGGTCCTAATCACTCAACAGCTATCTATTCCAAGGTTTCCAGATTTCAACTTTTCCTCTTTCACAGTTTTAAATTTTCCTTTTTAAAACTTGCTAAGAAAACAAAGAACTTTATTAAGGAACTTGTTACTAACCTGTCACTAAGCCGCCATCTACATCGTCGCTTGGTCCAGCGTGGCCAGCTCCATGCCTTCCTCCTCATCATCCTCGATCATCCATTGGCCTTCAAAGTTATACAGCCGCATCCCATGCATGGCCGAGGCTGCACGGCTTCCACTTGCTACCAGACCTTTGGGTGTTATCATTTCCCGGATTTCCATAAGGCCGGGTAGTCCCACTTTTCCGTTGAGGGCACTCGGAGGTTACGTGGCCCTTTTCCTTACAAAGGTAGCAGGTTATAGCCATCTTCTTTGGGCAAGCATAAACCAGATGACCTGCCTCGCCACAAAAGAAACACTTGCCCTTCAGCTGGGGCATTGTCTTGGGTAGTGGCTTCCTTTGCACTTCCAACAAGAAATGTTGGACTTGGTTTGGTTGAACTTCCCACCAGGGTTATCCTTAATCCATGGTAAGGCTTGAATCTTTTCCCTTATAGCTTGAGCTGGAGGCGTCAAAGTGCCTTTTTCCGAACACTCTTTTGTCCGATTCAACATACTTCCTCTTCTTGGCCCCTTCAATCAACCGGGCCTTCTCAATTACCTCAAGGTAGGTCGGCAATCCAGATTCCTGTATCTTCACCCTTAGGTCTTCATCGAGACCTTCCAAGAATACTTGTTTTGCAGTTCCTCACTATTTTTGTATGATTCAGGAGCATACTGCAGCAGGTGATTGAATTCCGTCTCGTACTGCTCAATCGTTCTGCCTCTTTGTCTCACATGCAAGAAATCTGCACTGTACCTACTCGGAGGCTGGGGGGAAGTAGTTCTCTAGGAACTCTCTACGAAAGGTCTCCCAGCTAATCGGGGGTGCCAAACTCCTTCTTCGATTCCCACCATACCCGTGCATTATACCTCAACATGTAGGTGCCGTACTCCAACGGAGATGTGGTGGAGTCTCGTAAGCTGCAAAGGAGCGCTCAATTTGAGCTAACCAATCTCTGCCTCATCGGGCTTTCCAAATGCCCCTTCAAAGTAGCGGTTGCTCTTTATAAAATCGGGGAGGGAACTCCTTTGGTATCCTCTTTGCGGTGGAGGGGGTGGATACGAGCATTATAGATTGCTCCTCAGGTGGTAAGGGAATCTCCGCTTGCATTCCTCTATACTGCGGGGGTGGTGGAGGTGGTGGTAGAGGTGCCGAATCCCTTGTACTTGGTTCGGGATTCCGGGGTTGGTTTTGATTTTGGTTTTGGATGAATGCAGCAAACATGTTTGTTAAATTCCCAATTGCATTCATCATTGCTACTTGGGGATCGGCTGAGCAGCTTCAGGTGGGTTAGCTTGGGGTGATCTGGCTGGTTCGCGCTACTAGCCTCGCTTGGGAGTGGTTCTTGCTCCCTATTTCGGTTTCTCCGGTTTCGACTGTTACATAATGTCTTAATAAGTTTTATTTCTTCTTCAAAGTTTTGCGGCTTATAAAACTTTGTTAAGGAATTTGCGAAAATTCTAGGAATAATTTAAGAATATAGAATTACAAAAGCTCAAAGAAAATTAAAATTCCAATCGTTCACAAAAAGGCTCTTAGAGCAAAGAAATCATAGCAATCAAAGGAATTCCAAATCAAGAAATCATAATAACAAAGATTTCTGAATCAATGATGATATGAATGAGAATATGTTTATGCAATTAAGTATAATGAATGTAGTCTACTACTAATGCAAAAGTATGATGTTTGTGAAACTTCATTCTTGGAATCAACATAATACTTCATTGATTTGATGTGCCGTACAAGAGTTGTTTTTCAAATAAGCTTACAAAATTAGACAACACAATCAAATCTTCCGATACTAGCCGATAAGTCTACCTAACAACATCTAAGGACATGGAAAGAAAAAAGACAAGGAAAGGAAAGACAACATACTAAACCATAAAGAGATCCTAAGGCAAATTGGCATCCCGCATTGCCTACTAAACAAAAGAAATACTATTGGACTCTATGGGATACTCGACTCTATTCCTCCATGGTTCACTCAGAATCATCTGGTGTGGGCTAGGGAGTCGTCCTCGACTAGAAGATCCTTCATCATCCTTTCGGATGAACTGACTCAGATAGGCCCTTACAGTCAATCTCCTTCTCTGAGCGGGCCGGGCTAGAGGCTCTGGTTCCTCCTCTTCTTCTTCCTCTTCTCTCATCTCTTGATCTCCCTCTTGATTTGTTTCCTCTCTATCAACTCTATTATTGGATTCACTCCTATTTCCCATTTCTCTATCCACTTCTCTTCCAGCTTCCTCCCACATCCTGTTCCATCTATCTCTGAATTCACCCATCATATGTCAACTTCATTATTCTCCCTACAGGTCTGGAACTACCGGCTCGGGGGCTATGGCATCAACCTCAGGGGGACGCTCGCCTACCGGGTATATGTCCTTCCACATGGTGGGGTCGAACTCGGGTTCTATCCTCCCACTATCGGGTATGTCCAGATCCCTATCAAAATCCCATACAACTGGTTCTGGTAGGGGTTGGGTTGCTCTGGAGCTATGGCTGGTGGGGTAGGAGATCTAGGTATTTCCTCTTCCTGCCAATTCGGGTCCTCCTCAGGATCCTCTTCCTCTTCAGAATCATCCATTGTTGTTCTCTTCCACATTATTTCCTTCATTTGCATCATCTTCTTCCATAAGGGGCATTAATCAAATGCACTCCTCCATTTCCTACTTGTGGGGCTGGAGCTCCTCCTAAAAATGGTACAAGATCAAGGTATCTAGCTTGCCACAATATGTGATTCCTGATATCGCAAGATTCCATTCTCTATGGTCATCAAGATCATCATGGGCATGCACATAGAGAGGTCCTATACCATGCCACATCCTAAAATCTGGGTGGGTGGGGTTTCCTTCATTCTTTAAATAAATGTAGCTTCTCTTAGCATGGTTCCAGCATATTCCACCATTACTCTTTCCAAAGTATAGATAGTCTCCATTATAGTCCATCTCCTTCTTCTAATCGGATCATATCTTAGTTGATCTATAACTGATATCCATCTTGTATACCTTAGACCTTCTTTCCACAATTTATACATCTCTTTTATAGTTCTAGGTCGTTGCACTAATGCAAAGTCTTCGCATAACACCCTTAACCTTAGCCGATATTCCACCATAGTCTCATTCAGGCTTTTTGTGAAGTTTCTAGCTCTTTCACGGGTTTCACCCAAAGAAACCTACAACAAGAAAACTATTAATTAGCCTAGCTTTAACTCCAATTTTATCCTAGTTACTTAATTCTAGGTTCGGTTTTAAACTCTATTGTCATGCTTAATAACCTAGTGCTCTGATACCAACTTAAACTGTCACGCCCCATAGGGTACCCTAAACGTAACAGTCCGCCACATACCATATAAGATTCCCGAATTACCGCCTTAGTCTTTCGAGAGCCTCATATAGATGTAAGGCGTACCTTTACAATAGAGTACAAGTAATGGAGATAAAAGCTTAATTTGGCATGCATTAGCAGTAGGATATAATTCATGAACATAAATAAATATTACAAATCTAAGGGGCATTCCCCGCAAAAGAATAATTAACGGTCTTATACAGTCATCCAAGTCTTAGAAGTTTCCTATGGAAGTCTAAAACATAAATTCCAACTTCTAGGGGAAACTCCTAGCTTCTGTACCTGTTCAGCCGGGTCACGTCGCCTAAGCCACAAATGGGAAAGCTGCAAAAGGAATGGACTGTAGGGACGTAAGCTAACTAGCTTAGTGAGTGTAATCTCCACAATAACATTTATGTCACAACAATTCAATCAAGTTATTAATCAAGCAAGTGTATGCATCAAACACGTGAGTTCAACATACATATGACCAACCGGAAATCATATGTGGATGGAATTGCGCCCTCCATCCCGGGTTAGCAGATTAACGACTACTGCGGTACTAACAATATGCCGTTTATGGTTCACGGTTAACCTACGATTATTCGATGTCGTTTATGGTTCACGACTAACCTACGATTATTCGATGTCGTTTATGGTTCACGACTAACCTACAAATGCTAATGCTCCTTCCCCTTGTGATATGCACATGTCAATTTAGCATTAGTCCAAGTAGTTGATTAAGCCATTTTACTTAGGCGATCAAACAATTTTTCAGACAATCCATCATAGCTAACTACACAACCAAATTTATCACCCGGTTTCGATATTCTTAATTTGAGTTCTCACATCATCATCAATCATATAATTTCCCATTATCCCATCATTCATATTCCATTCATTTGCCTACATTCTAGTGCACTACTTTACAAGCACATACAATAAATGAATCGGGAAGAAAAACTCACTCCGCCATTGGTTCGCCTTTCTTCTAGTAATAATAATCCGGAGGCAAAGATTCAACGTCCTCGGGTTCTCCTATTCACATAAGAAATACCCTAATAAGTATTCTACCAACTTTACACTAAAACTCTAAGAAAACTTAGTGAAATAAAATTCGCGTCATTTTCGAAGTTCCGTTTTAAAATGGCCATAACTTGGTCGTTTTAAGTCGGAATTTCGCAAATTTTATATCGATTTCTATCTACTTCGGAAGAGCTTTCTAAATATGAAGTTTAAATCAAGTTTTGAAAATATCTAAGCCTCGGAATTGAGGGATCAGATCTGTACAGCGGGTTATGATTCCAAAAATGTGGTTTTCATGAATGCACTTGAGATTCCTAAGTACAAAATGAAACTAAATGCAATGGTAATGATTTTCCTATCATGAATGTCATGATATGAACTTAATGAGCCTAAGTTCTTATAACTTTTAGATTTAAAGAATTTAAATAAACTTTTCTTAGAAAACCACTTCATGCTATTGTTTAACAAGTGAGTTTACTACACTTGGTCACACCTACATATTACAAGGATTTTCTTTAGAAAACTCTACTTTATTTAAAGAAATTTTGACCCTTATATTAGTTATATCCTAAGGCCTTTATTTCTTTAAGAAAATCCTCATTTGTAAACTTTTAAGTGGGTCTTTTACTATGGGGTTTCCAAAAATCCGAATTTAGAAATTCCATTTTCAAGTTGATTCCTTTAGGAAAAATATATTTTACCCAAAACTTTAAGTATTTATTATACTTATACCCTAAGGACTTCATTTTTTAAGAAAATACCATTTTTGAAGTTGGAAAAATGTGTTTTCTAACCATACATCCATTATTACGAATTTGTCTATATGACTTTTAGCTCAAAACTTCTATTGGACTTCATTCTTGTTTCCAACATTTTCTTTAGAATCTCATTTAGACTCATAAAAATATACTAAACATTATCTATTACCCATAGGCTTCATTTCTCTTGTAAAATATATGTTTAGAAGTTGATAAAAGTGTTTTTGACCTAGGTTCAAAGTCATCCGAATTTACACAAGTTTATTTCTTGAAAATATTTTCCTTTTTGACTTTATTAACTTATCTAACCATAGATCTATATATTAAGAAGGTTATTTACTAAAGACAAAAGCATTAAAGACTATTAATGCACATAGACACAAAATAATAATGAAACCTTAAATGCCTACATGATTATGAGTATAAAATGATGATCTACTTTATCAAATGCTTAATGAGTTTTGAAAACATAAAAACTATATTTTTATAAAAGATCTTTTGTTTAAAATACTTTTTGATGGATAAACATAAAGCTTTTGGCATAAAACTCCTTTAAATGTTAGATCCTTTGTAATGGTTCGGTATTCTTGTTTGATATCTCATTGTCCCTACCAAAAGATCATGGGGACATTTGGTTGAAATATCCAAGAATCACTTAGCCATAACAAAGATCTATGAGTGGAAGGAGTGAAGTTACTTACTTGAAGTGGAAAGAAGATGTAAAGAGGAAATGGAAAGTTGTGTGTGTGTGTGGGGCTTGGAATTTTAGGCCAAGAAGAGGAAATGGAGAGGGTTTTTGAGAGCTTTTCACTTTGTAAAAGTTGAGAAATGAAAGAATGAAGAGAGAGAGAGAGAAAAAGTAGTATATATGAATGGGATTAGGTTAAATGGAGTTAGATTAAATGAAAAAAAAATTGCAAAATGGACATGGGGAGGGAGGCCAAAATCACGCCGGTTGAGCTTGTGGAGGAAGGGAAAGTTTGAAAATTTTCACTTTAATTGATTGATTTAACTTGATGTGAATTGTTATGATTTGTATAAAAGTTAAGGGACAAAAAGTGTAGAGAAAAGTGAGTGATTTGAGTTATGGTAAGAGTTAGAGTTGTAGAGTGTGCTAATAGGTAGACTAGGTGGTACTTTATGAATAGTGAGGAATAGTAGACAAGACAATTTGATTTCCGGTAGTAAGGAAATACGAATAAAAAGGCTATAACTGTATTTTTCGTAAGCCGGAAAATTATGAAAAATATATTTTGAAATCCTTATTTTATTTCGGTTCAAATGAGTACTCATAAGTAAATTTTTGAAATTCTAGTTCCGGGGCACGTTTTTCTATAATGGGTCTGGGATGACCCGGAATTGAAATTTTCTTAAAGCTGATATTTTCTTGGTTTGAAATAAAATCAAGAACTATATTCAAAATTAAATTTTCTTAAAAAAATTTCTTAATTGGAAACCGAGGAAAAGCCGGAATTAAGGTTCCTAGTTCTCACTCTAGACTTGAGCTATTCCGGTTTAGGGTTTTGGTTTCCGGTTCTAGGGTTATCTTGGCTACTTGAAAAACCGGGGTTTACACACTACCATTAGAATTTTTGCATATCAAGTGAGCTTATCTATATATTCAAAGAATCTATCAATCATATATATATATATATTTTACTAAAGGATTTTTTAATGAAGTTGAGTTAGGAAATGGTTTTGCAAAATCTAGAAATATTCGTTTTAAATCTGTACCCAACGTTTTCGGAAGCTAAATGACCTTATATGACAAAGATAACCTTAGAAATAAATAGATCTTTTCAAATAGGTAGAAAACGGTATATTATATGCGAAATTTCAAGTTAAAATGAGCAAGTTATGGCCATTTTAAATTAGAATTTCATTCTATAAGAATTTGATGAATATAGTGAAATAGAATTAAAAAGTTTAAGTGGAATTTCTATAAAATATTCATCTCGGGTATTTCTTTTGTCTAAATGACAAAAGATATGAGATTACCCTTCCTGAGGATTCGTACGACTAAGAAGATCGTGAAATGGACGAGTAAGTTATTCCTTTTAATTTTGTTACCTTGATTGTGCTTGTAAAGTAGTGGCATTAGCATACTAAGAAAAGATAAAAATGGATATGTATAGGAATTTGGGGATATGTATATATGTGATTCTTTGTTTATGTGTGAAATGAGAATTAAGAATATCGCAGCTTCAAACTACCCGCTTAAGTATTTTTGTTTACTTACTTGTATGACTGCTTATTATTTGCTAAATTGATTGATCGCCCCCTATTAAACCGTAATAAGGTTTGGCTTAAGAAAAATAAAACGCTCACTCATAGCATCCATCGAGTCACATCTCTTTCGGAAGCTGCTGTACTCCTACGTATAGAGTTGGATTGGCTGTTATCATGTTGTGACACGGGCCATGTTCCTTCCTAGAGAATCCAAATCACCCGAGGAATGCAACTCTAGGTTCGGAGCCGAGCCAACCGAATGCTTTGGGTGGGGACCTGGGGACTAGCAGTAGAAGATCGAGGATCTTCATCACCAATTGCCTAACCTTTGATACGGAGGGGTAAATCCGTTCTATATATGGTTTCTGGATAACTATATATAATTGCATAATCACGTGATTGTTGCATTGTACGCATAGCATATGTGTAAAATTTAAATGAACTTGTTTGAAAACATGGTGCAAATGAAAAGGAATATCTCACTAAGCTAGTTGTAGCTTATACCCCTATAGATTTCAATGACACAGGTATACCCATGGCTTAAATTGAGGGTCATGATGTTAAGAAAATCATTGAAGGATGTTAAGCTTATATGAAGGCAATGGAAACAAAAGATGAAGTTATTTTGTAAGGTTCTTTATATGTAATGTATTATATGTTAATGTTTTCGAAATTCTAAGATGTATATTTATTTGAAGACAATAGAGGGATATGCCCCTAAGAATTGTAATATGTTTATGCTTTATGGTAAGTATTCTCTTTGCCTTGTTTCTTAATTATTATCAATATAAATTGCACTACTCCGATGCGTTCCCTTGGTTGTGATGTACGCTTTGTACATGATATGGAAGCCTTTGCGTGACTGAGGTAGTCATTCCTAGGCTTTAATATTATGTACGGCGGACTGCCACGTTTAGAGTACCCATCGGGGCGTAACAGGTGTAAAAAGGAAATCTAACATCTAAGGGTATGATGGTAACCTAATATTGAATCACATCTATGACTATCGTCCTCTTCCAAGGTAGTGAATTCTATTTCTTTTTGGTTGGCTTCCTCGTAAACCCATTACCCTTGTAGGTTGTACATACGTACTCTTTGTGGGGGTATTACCAAGTATCTCCCATTCCTGCTATCATTTCCATTCTTAGTGTTATCTACATCTTTCTTCTTATGGCACTGCTTGGCAATATGTCCTGGTTCATTACAGATCAGGCAAATGTCGGTGGTTTTCTTTGAACATCTTAGGACTTTGTGGTTCGGACTTCCACAGCAGTAACACTTGTGTTGTAGCTTGGGACACTGTCTTGGTTGATGTCCCCCTTTGCATTTTCAACATTCGATATTTGGTTTCTTTTTATCCTTCTTTCTTCTCAAGTTGATCGATGGTTTGAATTCATTGATTTGGAGGCTTAAGCTAGGTCCACTTATAGGTTCTTCCTCAATTATCATGACATTATTTTCCGTCCTTCTCCTTTTCTTAGCACCTTCAACAATTCGTGCTCTTTCCACTAATTTCCGGAAATCTTTAATTTCAAACTCTATAAACTTGATACGAAGGTCTTCATCCAATCCTCACAAGAATACTTGCCTCTTGAGTTCTTCGCTATTTTTATATGATTCAGGGGCATATTTTAATAACCTACTAAACTCTGTTTCATATTGATCAAGGCTACAGCCTCCTTGAGAGACACTTAAGAAATCTGCACTATATTGGACTCTCAAGCTTCCAGGGAAAAAGTTCTCCAATAATTCATGCCTAAATATTTCCCATGTGATTGGCGGTAGCAGCTCCCTACTTTTGGATTCCCACCATATCCTTGCATTGAATCTCAGCATAAAAGTATCATAAATAAGCTGAAGGTGTTGTGGTACTTCAAAAGCACTGAAAGATCGCTCTATTTGTGCTAACCAATCCTCGGCTTCATCCGGTTTCCCAAAAGCTCCATCAAAATATCAATTGCACTTGATGAAATCTAGTAACATACTCTGATAAGTTTTTGGCGACGACGGCTCAGCTGGTGCCGTTTCAATAGGTGGTGTTAGAACTTCTTGTGCTACTTCTTGCGTAGGTACAGGTGCTGGTATAGCATGAGCTTGTTGCGCAAAGTCCCTTATGAGGTTGGCAAGTTGTTCGATGTTAGCTAGGTCCACTCTTGGTTGATTTGCTTGCTGAGGTCCTTCCTGGTTCTCAGGTTCTATGGGGGGGTATTTTTGGTTCACGTTGTGCACGAGAGCGCCTCCTATTTGCTCTACAGGTTTTATTAACTTTTGAGTGAGATTCTTAAATTTCATAAAGTCCTAGATGTCTTTGGAAAAACATTAAAGAAACAAGCTAATAGCGATCGAGTACGAAAATGAATAAATATATATATATATATAAGAAATATTGAAAACTGACTAAAATCATAATAATGGAAAGGAAATTCATAACATTAAAACAATTATATGAAAGCAAAAGGAAGACTTAAATTCTTCATTTACAAAAGTTCAAAGAAAGAATACAAAACATGGTTACAATTTCAAATCATTGCTTAGACAATGTTTACATAATCGTTAATCCTTTGAACAAAAGCATTAACTATCAATACTTTAATGCTTTTACGAAAGGTTTAGCTTCCATCCCTACTTCGGATTGCTCTTCATAGAATAGGAACATCTCCTTGACATTTTGAGCCTATTGATCCCTCGTTTTCATCATCAGGAGCTTCTTCTTTTCCTGTGTGGTGAGATATTGTGGTAGGATCTCTAGACGAAGTTCCACATTCTTTCTTGGATGGGTTATCTCCTTTGGGGAATGGGATGGGGTTGTCCCATAGACCTTGCAACTTTAGATCTTCCTATGTAAACCCCCGAATTTTTTTAAAATGGTTTTGGAATACCGAATCGAAACCCTAAAGACTGACCTAAGTTGAAACCGAACCTTAAACAATTTCGATCACGGGATTTCATAAGAGAAGATTCATTAATCATTCGGCACAAAAATCCGAGCATGAGAAAGTCCATCTAGCCGATCCCTGAGGTAAAGCCCTCAATTTCTAAGGTAAAGTTGGATTAAACCCTAACCCTAGTTAAACCAGAGTTTCAAAATTCAACAAAGATCAAGACAATCAAACAATTTCAACTTCGGCAATCCCGTGCCTTCAAGCCCTAGAAAACGAAATTGAGTTAATGGCTTATAAGAGTTCGTAATAATATGGGGTTATATAAAAATATCATATTCGTGAATTTCGAGTGTCCTTCGGACTCAAACAGGATCAGTTCTCAAAAAGCATGTCCCAGAGCTCGGAATAATAAAAATATTTCAATAACACCAAAAGACTCGTAATTAAACAAGGATTTCAAAAATATCAATTTCACAATTTTTCGGTAACTAAAAATATCAGATATAGCTCGTTTACGCGTATTTTTATTGCTACAAGTATTTTATTTGTGTAGTTTACTATTCATAGTACTATTCCTACTATTCATTACCATTTCACTATCTCTACTTTTTCTTACACCTATTTCTTACTTCCTACATACCTATTTTCTTGCACTTTTACATTTCCAATACAACTTTATTCACATCAAACCTTACACATTACTTCTTTTCATTACAAAAATACAAAAAATTAAACAAAACCCTCTCTCTTTCTTCTCCATTTGTGATGGCCATCTCTCTCTCTTTCTCAATATTATTTCTTTTTCAATTTATTTTATTACATCTAATTTCCACTCCAAAATTCTACAAATACCCCCTTCCTCCTTTATCCTTTCACACATCCATTTTACATAACAAAACTCTACAAAAATTCTCTGTCAAAACCTCTCTCCAACAATTCCCTCTCCAAACACTCTCTACCATTTACTACTCTTCAAGAAAAACAATAAAAACACTACCCATTCATCTCTTCTCAAATTTTCCATAAAACCTTAGGTAAAATCCTACCTATATTTCTTTATCATGTTCATACAACTTAGCATGAGCTTAATGTATGTTTCTTAGACTCATGAGAGTTAAAGAAGCAACAATATATTCATGTTTTTTTTTTTTTTGTTCAGTTCTATTTTACTTTATGTTATTGTGTTGTTTATTATAGTTATTATTATTTTTGCTCTAATCTAACTTATATATAGTATTATGTATATTATGTATATATATTTCTTTAGAGCATATAAGCTCACTTGTTATTTATTTATTTATTTTCATACTTTGCAATTTATTTATTTAATTCATGCAATTTATTAAGACTAGTCTTTCTAGTCTTAGACTTATCCATATCAAATCAAAACGATTTTCTTTCTTTTCTTTTCTTTCCTTTTGGGACTAGTCTATTCTTAGTCCTAGGTTGCCTTGATGAAATTAAGGCTCCCAATACATGATCGGGATACCTTGATGAAGCTAAAATTCCCAATGCTTGACTATTTTATTATGTTTATTTACTTATGAGTATTTCTTTCTATCTTATTATTCTTACTTTTTCATTGCTACATAATCATATTCATGCATGATTATAATGTTGTTGTCTTAAGTAAAAATAAAATGGGTTCTTTCTTTAACAAGGAAAAGTGAACTAGATTTCTCAACAAAGGAATCTTCAACAAGAAGTCTAAATATTGTTTTTAATAAATCCTTTTCAAAAGCTTAGACAAATTGATCATAAGTTTTTAAGTAATAATGCCTAAGATTTCTTGAAATGAAAAGAACTCATCTCTTTTATAAATCAAAACAAAAAACTCCATAAAGATAGAATTTTTCTTAACATTAAAAAATTTTAACTAAGAAAGTCTCTTCAAAACTTAAATTTTTATGTTGTTATTCTCTTTTCAAAATAAAAATAAAAATTTACTAAGATCTAATATTGACAATTCTTTATTAAGAAAGCTTTTCTTGTAAACTTATCTAAAAGAATGATTCCACCACTTGATAAAGATTAAGAATAAAACAAGTTTTCCAATCAAGGTAAAATCAACTCACTATTTGAGAAACCAACTTAGAAAAATAAAATTTACCAAGAAAGTAAAGTCTTAAAGGTACACTTATTTTCTAGAAGAAGAAAATGAATATGAAAAATGAAAAGAAAACATACATTTATACAACTCCAAATATTTTACCACTCCAACAACTTAAGGAATATTTTGAAAAGCTTATTTTTCAATTACTAGAAATAAAATTGGTAGATAACTTAAAGAACCAAATTTTTGGAAATTAAATTGCTTTTGAAAAGATAGGAAATGGAATTATAATAAAAAAACACTCACTTATAACAACTCAAGAATTTTTTAAGTTTCCTTCTAACAATTCAAAAAGGTGAAATTTTCAAAAGTTTTATCTTTTAAAGACAAATTGTTTATGAAATATCAATAATTGAGACAATACTACAAAAATCATGCATACAATATGAGTGTATATGTATATTTAAAGGATTTTTCAACTATATATATATAATCCATATATTTTGCTTAAGGATTTTTGAGTAAAGTGAAATTTGGAAAAATCATATTTTGTGAACTATAAATTCGTAACTATTCTGTACCATAGAATTTTCCTCCCAAATGGATTTTTATGACAAAAATAACCTTAGAAATGGTTAGATCGTTTCAAGTAGATAGAAAACGGTATATTATTTGTGCAATTCCAAGTTAAAATGACCAAGTTATGGCCATTTTAAGTTGGAATTACCTTATATGCGAATTTTAACGATCTTATGACATAGTTTTTGATAAGTACCATAGAATCAACAAGAAATACTCATTATGGGTATTCTTCTTGATTAGGTGATCCCGAGAAGGAGTATTCATATCTGGAGGATTATTTCGATTAGTGGAATTTCCGATCGACTCCTCCATAAGAAAGAAGTATCCTTATGGCCGAGTGAGTTTATTTCCTACCTTTTACGTACTTGGTTGTGCTTGCAGCTAGAGGCACTAGAAGTAGGAAAAGATGAAAATGAATTATGTATGATAATATTGGTTGAAAGAATGCTAAGCATACCGAGGCATGAATCATTGTTAATTAACTTGTGTTTTACTATTATTATGTTGAGTGTGTGCAAATTATGTGATCATCTTTAAATTACTCTAATAATATATTATGAGTTATATTAATTGATTCATGCATATTACGTAGTTAGTTTCATTTCATGAGCTGCAACACTCGATGGGACAAGAGTATAGTAGCCGAGTTTGCACGAGCCATAAATCTGCAAGATGGGCGATTAGGAGCCTGAAAAAACTATTTCAAGATGGGCGAGTAGGCGCCTGAAATAAACTACATAAGTTAGATTTTAAAGATGGGTTTTAAAGAGCCTGAAACACTTAACCCTAAATGCAAGGGTAAACCATTCAAACATATGATTTCTAGTAGATCATATGTATTGCTTGATCACTTGCTTGATGTATTCATATGCTTGTTTAATAACTTGTTTGAAATTATTTATACAAGTACGCTGATTCAGGAATATTCTCACTAAGCTAGTTATGCTTATACTCCGATAGACCTTTATTGTAACAGGACCAATATCTTTTATGCCCAAGGTGTCACGCCCCGAGGGGCACCCTAAACGTGGCAGTCCGCCGTACACAATACTAAAGCCTAAGAATGACTATCTTAGTCACGCAAAGGCTTCCATATCATGTACAAGGCGTACATCACAACCAAGGGAACGCATCGGAGTAGCACAATTTATATTGATAATAAATAAGTAACAAGGCAAAGAGAATACTTTATCATAAAAACATACATATTACATTTCAATTCTTAGGGGCATATCCCTCTTCAAATAAATATGCATCTCTAATCATATAGGTCATTTCATATAAAGAACCTTACAACATTACTTTCATCTTATGTTTCCATTTCCTTCATAGGAGCTTAACATCCGTCCATGACTTCCTTGATGTTATGATCCTCAATTTAAGCCACAGGTATACCTGTTTCAACAAAATCTATAGGGGTATAAGCTACCACTAGCTTAGTGAGATATTCCTTTTCATTCGCACCATATTTTCAAACAAGTTTATTTAGATTTTCACACATATGCTATGCATACAATGCAACAATCACATGATTACGCAAATATATAGTTATCCGGAAACTATATATAGAACGGATTTACCCCTCCGTATCAAAGGTTAGGGAATCGAGGTTGAAGGTCCTCGACGTTCTATTGCTAGTCCCCAGGTCCTCAACCACAGCGTTCAGTTGGCTCGGCTCCGAACCTAGAGTCGCTTTCCCCGAGCGATTTGGATTCTCCAGGAAGGAACATGGCCTGTGGCACCGCATGATCACAGCCAATCCAACTCTACGCGTAGGAGTAGCAGCCTTCTGAAATAGATGTGACTCGATGGATGCTATGCGTGAGCGTTTTTCTTAAGCCAAACGTTATTAAGGTTTATTAGGGGCGATCAATCAATTTAGCAAACAATAAACATGCATACAAGTAAGTAAACAAAATTATTTAAACAAACAATTCGAAGTTGCGATATTCTTAATTCTCATTTCACGCATAAATATAGAATCACATATATACACATAATCCCGAATTCCCCAAGTATATATATCCATTGTTATCTTTTCTAAGTATACTAATGCTACCACTTTACAAACATAAGCAAGGTAACGAAATCAAGGGGAATAACTCACTCGTCCATTTTGCTACCTTCTTAGTTGTAATAATCTTCGAGTAGGGTAATCTCGTATCTTTCGTCACCTAGACAAAAGAAATACCCGGGATAAGTCCTTAATGAAATTTCTACTCTTAGAGATTCTAAACTTTACTTAAAATCGCGGTAAAATTGTATAAGAGGAAATTCCAACTTAAAATGGCCATAACTTGCTCATTTTAACTCGGAATTCCGCATATAATATATAGTTTTCTACCTATTCGAAAAGATCTATCCATTTATAAACTTATCTTTGTTATAAAAGGTCATTTAGGTTCCGAAAACGTTAGGTACAGATTTAAAATGAATTATTCTAAACTTTTGCAAATTCATTTTCTAACTCAACTTCATTTTAAAGAAAATCCTTTTGTCACAATATATGTATATAAATATATATTTGATAAACACTTTGAATATATAGGTAATATCACTTTATATGCAAAAATCCTAATGTTAGTGCCTCAACAATTTATTTCATAAAATAATTCATTTAAACTTTAACTTTGAAAATTTCTTTTCAAGTATTTAAAGAAACTTTATATTTTCCTAGGTTGTTATAAATGAGTATATTCTTATTTTATTTTCTTCTTTCTTTTTTTTTTCCAAGGACAAATAAGTTTTCTTTTAACCTTAGTTTTTCATAAGTTTTACTTTAAAATCAAATTTATCAAAAGTATATTAAGTTGTTGAAAAACCTCTTTATGAATTTGTATGTTAGAATGGTTCTTGAGTCTTGTCTCTATTATTTAAAATATAAGCTTTGTTTTCTAAAACTTGTTCTTTTATTTCTTTCGAAAAGAATCATCTTTATTGGTAAAATCATTTGTTTCTAACCTTATCTTGTTTATATTATTTGGAAAAATAAGTCTTTTCTTTAGGGACTTAAAAATCATTATTTTCCTAAGTGGGTTTGTAATTTTATTGGTTGAATTTGTCTTAACTTTGAAAACTAGTTTGTTTTCTTAGTTTTATTATGAAGTTTAAAAGAGTTTAAATCTTAAGCTTTTTGTAAAAACTTTTAATATTAATAAATTATTTTACTAAAGCTTAGGTTAACATAATATACAAAGAAAATATTTATTTCTTATGTTTCCTTGGTAATATATCTTTGTTATTTAAGAAAACGTTGAGAAAACTCTATTTTTATGTTGTTGATAATAACATCTTGATTTTGTGATAAATCATATAATCGAAAATCTAGCTTTGAGTTCATTTAGTAAAGTAAAATTCTATTTTTAGATTAGTTGAAACATTAACATTATGTAGATGCAGGTATCATGAGCATATAAAGTAATAAGAACATAAGAAAATACTAGAGATAAATAATGAGCAAGAAAATAAAATATCAAGTATTGGGAACCTTAACTTCATCAAGGCATCCTGGGACTAAGAATGGACTAGTTCCGAAAGATTAAAGAAAATAAACAAAAGATTGTTTTGACTTGATATGAACAAGTCTAAGACTGAAAAGACTAGTCTTAAAGAAATAGCATGAAATAAATAAATTGCATAACTTGAAGTAAATAAATAACAAATGAGCTTAGATGCTCTAAATAAATATATATACATAATATACATAATACTTTATATAAGTTAGATTAGAAGCCAATAATAACAATAATAATAATAACATAATAAATAGGAAGCTTATGTACAAGAACAAAACATGAACATGTTGTTGCTTTTACTACTCATATGAGTTTCAAAACAACACCATTGTCATGTTAAGTTACATGACATGAGTGAATAATAGTTGGAAGAAATCTTTACCTAAAGTGTGTAAGTGGTATGAAGATAGTAGATGAAATGGGTATTATAGGAGTAGTGATATGTGGTAAAAGGTTTATGTATAAGGAATAAGTTTTGTGGAAAATTTGTTTAAGAGAGTTTTGGTAGAGAGAATTCTTGAACAAAAGATTTGTGGAGAGATTTTGAGAGAGTTTCGGTAGTGAAATGAGTTGTGTGAAAGAGTGAAAGAGGAAGGGGGTATTTATAGAATTTTTGGAGTGAACTTTAGATGTAATAAAATAAATTGAAAAAGAAAAATAATTGAGAGGGAGAGAGAGGCTAGTAGCACCGGCCATGAAGATGGGGAGGAGAGAGTGAGTTGATTTTTGAGTGAATTTTGTAAGAAAATAATTAATATGTAAGGTATGATTTGATATAAGGTGTATTGGAAATATAAAAAGTAAGAAAATAGGCATGTAGGTAGTAAGAAATAGGTGTAAGAAAAAGTAGAGATAGTGAAATAGTAATGAATAGTAGAAAAATACTATGAATAGTAGACTAGACAATTAAAGTACCGATAGTAATAAAAATACGCGTAATAATGCGATATCTGTAATTTTTAGCTACCGAAAAATTCTAAAACTGATATTTTTGGAATCCTTATATTTTTACAAGTCTATTGGTATAAACGGAATATTTTTAATATTCCGAGCTTCGGGATACGTTTTTCGAGAATTGATCCCGTTTGAGTTCGAAGGACACTCGAAATTCGCGAATCTGATATTTTTATGTTGCCCTATATTATTACGAACTACTTTAAGCTATTAGCTTAATTTCATTTCCTAGGGTTTCAAAATGCGGGATTACCGGATCTTAAATACTAGGGTTCGTTATAGGCTTTGTTGACTTTGGGGTTTCGATTTGACTTCTGGTTTCGTCGAGATTTTCGTAAGATCGTATAATTTTTGAGTTTTGATCGTTTTGTGTTTTTAGCTCGATATCTGTGGTTTATCTTATTTTATTTGTGATTATTTAATAGATTTAGTTCTCGAGATTGTTTAACCGAGTCTAGGGTTATGAGTTGACTTAGTTTGACTTTTGGTGAAAATTGAAAATTGTGATTCTAAAATTTTATTGAAGGATTTAAGATTTTATCATTTCGTTGTTAAGCGGTATTTGAATCTATCGTTTTGATTTGCGGTTTAGGAATTGGGTAGATGATTTGATTGGCGTACGGACGTTGATTAAACCGGTAGTTGGACTTTATATTTTGTTTCAAGGGTTCTCGTTTTTTCAAGAATGAGAAAACTCGTTTTTGATCTTATTTGGAATTAAGTTTTAACTTGATTCGATTTTTTTTAGGGTTTCGTTTCTAGTGTTTTGACTCGGTCTAGAATTTGGTTTTTATCTTGAGTCGATTTTCGAGATTTGAATTTTGATATTAGACTTCTAGGATTATTTTTAAGAATTATGAGATTTTCGAGGGTTTACACAAGGACTACATATAGTCAAGTGGGATTATGTTTTGAGGAGCTTGTGGAAATCTTTTGAAGATCTTAGGCTAAATATCTTTTAATATCTTTTGGTATTAGTATTGTTTCCTTGTGTAAAAGACTAAGACGATATTATGATTGTTCGGAGATTTATAGGGGAAAAGCCCCCAAGATAATATAAGGATTATATTCTTATAATTTTGAAATGAGATGGTTATCTAGAATTCTTGTTTACTGTATTTACTATCTCGAACTATACATCCACTAGTGTCTCCTATTGTTGTGATAGACGCCTTACATATGGTGTTGAAACTTAACATGATTTCAAGAAGTCATTATTAAGTTTAAATACCATATGTGGCAGACTGCCAAGTTTAGGGTACCTTTCAGGGCGTGACATCATGTATATAGAGGTACCACACCTTGCATATGTAGCATGTTTCCTTTGCATCTCTAAGGGAATTCCTAGTCCTACAGATGGGGTGTCACGCCCTGAAGGATATCCTAAACGTGGCAGTCCATCGTACACAATATTAAAGCCTAAGAATGACCACCTATGTCACGCCAAGGCTTCCATACTATGTACAAGGCATCTAACACATGGAGGAGACACATCGGAATGATACATTTCATGTTGATATAACTTGAGTAACAATGTAGAGGAAATTCAATTCACTATTCTTCAAGATACAACTCATAAAACTTCAATTACAATACATCAAAAGATTCTACTATATAAAACTATTACAAGGCAATTAATAAAACCTAGCTAAAAACTTCAAGCATTCTCATTTCTTGCTGGAATCCCAAAGTCATTCTCGGCTCCAACCATCTTGGTCCCCACTTAGCATTCTTCAGATAACCTGTTTAATCAAACATCTATTGGGGTATAAGCTACACTAGCTTAGTGAGTGAAAACTTCCAGGATTACATTTATAACACATCATACAATCAAGTGATTAGTTAGACAAGTGATATGCATCAAACACGTGAATTCAACAACATATAAATTGCCGGAAATCATATGTGGATGGACTTGCGCCCTCCATCCCGGGTTAGCAGATTAACGAATCCCGCGGTACGAACGTCGTTTAAAGTACAACGATCAACTAAGAAGAATCGTTTAAAGTACAACGATAAACTAACAAATGCTAATGCTCCATCCCCATCGTGATATGAATGAGTTCAATTTCATCTTCAATTCCGAATACTCAATTATACCAATTCTTTTAAGTGATCAATCAATAATCACAGACAATCAATCCTAATTCATATATACAAGCAATAATTAGTCACTCGGCTTCGATATTCTTACATTCCATTTCTCATATCAACAACAAGCATGAATAGTCCTTGTTCGTCCCCATCATGCCATCCATTTTATCTTTACCAAATATCTAGTGCAACTATTATTACAATCACATACAATAAATGAATCGGAAGTAATACTCACTCGGCCATTGGATCACCGGTCTTCTAGTATAAGTAATCCGGTGGTAGGGAATTGTCGATATCGAGGTCACCTAAAAAGGAGGAAATACTCTAATAAGTATTTCATCACTTAACTAATCCAAACTATCTTATACAACTATCAACTTCGCAATTCTCGTCCTAAGCGGGAATTCCAACTTAAAACGGCTATAACTTGGTCATTTTAACTCAGAATCTCGCAAATTATATATCGATTTCTATCTACTTCGAAAGATCTATCTAATTCTAATATTATATTTAAGTTTTGAAAACTTTGAAGCTTCAAAAATGTTGGATCAGTTCTGGTCAGTAACAATTTCAATTTCCAAAAAATAGTTTTGTAAATGTTTGTAATGTTCCTACTATAGATTAGCATACATGCAATATGAATGATTTCCTAACATGAATGACATGAGATGAGCTAATGTATGCATGTCTTGATGATTTTTGCTAAAGGGAAATTTTATAACTTTATTTATAAGACTTCAAAGATACTACTTTAAGAATACTAGTTTCCTAACTTTGATTTCCATTTGTTTTGGATTTTTCTTAAGAAATATAATTATTTTATTTAAAATTGAGTCTTCATTATTATATTACTTATGACCTTCATTTCTACATAAAAATTTCCATTTTACACTTTGTAAACATGTTTTCAAGTAGGGTTGATTCAAAAATCCGAATTTTGTAAAAATTGTTTTGAGTGATTCCTTTAAGTAAAAATCATTTGGTACTTAGAAAATTAAGACTCAACCATGCCTAGCCACTAAGGACTTCATTTCTTTGATAAAACTTCTAATTTGAGTTTGGAAAATATGAGTTTTCATGCCATTGTTCCATTGTTACGAATTTCCTAAAATGACAACAACTAATTTTTCCTACTTCATTTCTACTCATTGTTCTATATATTTTTCTTAGCAAATCCCATCTTAATTTATCAAAATCATTACTTGATGATACCTATGACTTAAACTCCTCATTTTTCATATAAAACACAAGTTTTGAGTTGGTAAATGGGTTTTTAAGGCATGGCTTTGAAATCATCCGAATTTACAAGTTTTGGATAAACTCAATTTTCATACTTGATCTATAATGCATCATGCATATATGTACTACCTACAAGCTATTGTCATGAAGATTATGAGATGATCTACCTATATGTATACATATAATACAAAGAATTCTTTTTGAAAACTTTACTTTGCAAAACTTTGAATTATACTAGACTTGAGAAAAATAGTTTTCTTCTTGCAAAATCATACTTTATTTTATCAAAACTCAACCTTGATGATCTATATAACCATCACCTTCATTATTTCAATAAAAACCTTCATTTTGGGGTTAGAAAATAGGTGTTTACATAGGTGGTTTGCCTAGTACGAATTTTACAAAATTTTGAAGATGAAAACATTGTTTAACCTATTCTTGGAAACCATTGTTGTTCTAAGGTTATATTTTGATAAACTCCTTTTATCCTTATCAAAACTTGTCTTATTATATATATACCCTAGGACTTCCATTTTCCTATCAAAATTATCATTTTGGCATTTGGAAATAGTGTTTGAATTGTGGCTATTTTCAAATCCGAATTTTGAGAAATTCATTTGAGCTTGTTTTCTTTGTAAAACTCATTTAGTCTTTCAAAAATCATTTCCTAATCAAACTACCTTAAGGCTTCCATTTCTTTAATAAAAGCCTTGTTTTGAAGTTGAAAAATAGGTTTTCAAAATTGGTCTTGGTTGGGATCCGAATTTACAAAATTTATTTTTGGACATATCTTTTGATAAAATCTATCTAAACTTATAAAAATCCATTCCTTACATATCCTACCTAAGAGCCCTTTTATCTTGAATAAAAACTTCATTTTTGAGTTGGAAAACATGTTTTTAAAATATGTCTTGACCTAAATCCGAAAATAAGATTTTTATTTTGAAAATCACTTTTGATTCTTGTAAAAAGAAGTCTTGATGATATACATATATTAAGCTTTCATTTTCTTAAGTAAAAATTACATTTTTACACTTGGAAAGTGGTTTTCAAATAGGGGTTTTGCCAAAATACGAATTTCTCAATTTTTGTCTAAGTTCAAAACTAAGATCTATACTTAATATGAACATGGATCTAAAAGAAACCCATGGTAGTAAACTATAAACTCATAGATCTAAACTTCACTCATCAAAATCACTTATTTATGTTATCTATACCCTAAGCCCTTCATTTTAAATGAAAAATACACATTTTAAAGTTGAAAAACAACTTTTCTAAATATGGCTCCATTTTCAACCGAATTTTCAAAAATGATTTTTGTTGAAAATATAATAGATCTTGAGTTTTCTACAACTTTCCTACTATCATCATGCTATTACAAGTTATTTATGAACATAAAACAAAAGTCTAATGCATGTATGAACCTAAAAACAACTAAATCTAGTTATAAATGTATGAATCACTATAATAGTTATGTGAATGATGGATCTATGTATAAATTATAAGAAATAACAAAAATAACAACTTAAATAATAAGATCTATGGCATAAACGAAAATCAAAGCCACAAAAAGTTAAATCTACAAAATATATCAACTTTAAACAAGAAAATAATTATGATACAAGATAATAATAGTGGAGAAGAGGAGTTTTCATTTTTGGCATCATCATCCTAAGCTTTTAAGCTTATGGAAGGTCATTTGATGCATGAAACCTTTATTACACTTGACCTATATTACCTATGGAGGCTTTGAGAAGAAGATTTGCTTAGAAATCTTCAAGAAATATGGGTGGAAGCTAATGAAAGAGACAGGGGCAGCTTGGTTCTTGAAGAAACAAGAACAAGAAGAAGAAGAAAAGAAGGAAAATAAGAGAGAAAAGTTAATGAATGGAAAAAGGAAAATGTGTAAATGAAAGAGAGAGAAAATGTGTATAAATGAATGAAGGAAAGAAGAAAAAAAATAAAACCAAGGCAGCCAAAAAGAAGTATGCTGCACGTGAATGCGTGGAGTGAGAGAGAGAGAAATTTGTTGAAATTTGACTAAAAATTAAATTGTGTAATTAATGTATGTGTAGCTTCTTTAAGAAGGAGTGTAATATAATTATTTTAGTCAAAATGGAGTAAATGAAAGGACAATGGCAGCCATAAAGGAGTCAAAATCTGCCATGAATAGATATAATGAAGTGTAAAATGATTGAAGTAAAAAGAAGTAATATGTGTAAGGTGTACTTGAAGTATGGGTTGTAAAAGTACTTTCTTAATAAATAAAATAAAATTAGAAAATTTATTCCAAATATTTGTGTTAGATTTTTCATAATTAAAATTAAATAATTATTTGAATTATTTTAGTATTTTAACAAATATGTTACCGGTATGATCAAAATACGCGAATATGGGCTATAAATGATATTTTTATAACCCAAAAAATTCTAAAAAAATTTATTTTATGAAAATAACAATATTTTTCAAATATTAAATTAATTTATTTTATTTTTAGTATCGGGTCTTAAACAGAATCTAATCCCATAAAAGCCCGAACTAACTAAATTTTAGATAAACAAAATTTTCTATAATATATAAAATATTTATCTAAAAATATAAAACTTTATAAGAATAATAAAATTGTGTAATGAAATAAAAGTGAATAGTGCAAAAGACTAATCAATTACCGGTAATAATGGAAATACAATAAAAAGGTTATAACTGTAACTTTTATAACCCGAAAAATTATATAACTGATATATTTTGGATTCTTATGAAATTACTAGTCTAACTGTACTATTGGTATATTTTTTATATCTCGAGCCCCGGGACATGCTTTCGAAGTCTGTATCCAAACGGGTTCGAAATAGGTCAAAAATTTACCAATCTGATATTTTTAAACAAACTTATATTACTATGAGCTATTCTACATATTTAAACTACATCTCGACCTCTAGGGTTAGGGGTGCTAGATTGCCGGACTTAAGCTATTGTATTCCGATAGGGTTTCCAAGTGATTTTTCGGTTTAGATCCTTGCCAATTTGGAAACTGATATTTTATGTTTATATGACATATTAATTTAAGAAATTTATTTTACATTTCATTTTTGTAAGTATTTAATATCTTTTAACGTTTTTGGAATTCTTGAATTAGGTTTCATTTCTGAAAGTTAATCGTTATTTACTTTTTATTAATTTGTTTTTGGGCTTTATATTACCCGATTTTATAATTCGGAGTTAAATATGGAATTTTTCGTACGTCGTGGTTTTGAATTTGAAGACACTGAGTTCTTATTTTATTTTTAAGGATTTTCATTTTCTCATGATTAAGAAATTTTTGGATTCATTCGTGATTTAGGACTTGTCGAAATTCGGTTTTAATTTGGAGTGATTTTTAGGGTTTATTTTCGAAGTTCATCTTAAAATTACTTACTGAAATTTTCCGGGGCTTACATAGGGCGTCTACATACATAGCATTCTCTTATTGTCGTTGGGCAAATGTTGGCACCGTGTCTTCCCTTTGCGTAACCAGAACAGAAAGCGCCATTCTTTTTAGGACAATCACAGATCTTATAATTGGGGTTTCCACAAAAGTAACACTTGTTTGTAGTTGTGGGCCTCTTTTGGGGAATTGTCCTCCCTTACACTTCCAGCATTTAACCTTAGGAGTCACTGGATCTTTAAGAGGTTTGAGTTGTTTATGCCTCTTAGCCTCGGGTTCTGGATTAGTCATGAAGGAAAGAGCTTGCGATACTAGTGTTGCTCTGAGTTTAGGTCTTATAACTAGAGCGGGTGCAGAGATTGTGGGTACTTGTTGCACGTATGCTCTTATTGTCTCTTCTAGACGTCTCATAGTGATTAAGAGTTTTTGAGATAGATCTGGTGGTGGGGTGCTCCTTGTTCTTATTGTTCTTCGAAAGGGATGCTCGATCGTGGCATAATTTCCTCGAGTAGCTTCCTAGAACCAAACGAAGCGGTCGTATGAGATATTCTCATCATTTCAGGTTTTACGCACATGTTATTTGTTTTTAAAGAAAAGAGGAGCATTATAGATTTTTTGTCTGTTTTCATTAAAGGGTTATAATAGGTACTTAATATTATTTACCTAGGTGTCTTCTCTATAAAAGAGGTATTACACTAATTTTGTTTTTAATTGGTCTCAGCTAAGAGTTGAATAGGGTTACTATGCATCGAGGCTTATTAAAATTGCTAAGGTAGGCTTACTTTACTCTATACCTAAATTCTTTGCCTCATTCATGTTTTCTCTGCACCGTTCCGCTATGTTCTATCTCCAAGTCATTTCTACCTTCCTTAAACTTAGGTCAACATTCTAGGATAAATCCTTTAATGTGATACTTCCCATTTCATTGATCATATCTTTCTAAATATCCTTCGATTCTTGTATAAGCATTTCTTACCTTCTTCTAATACTCTCTAAGGTAGAGTTCTAATCTTAGACATAAGATCAAATCCTATCACTCTAACCTTCCAGTATCCTTTTTCCTAATTCCCAAAACCTTGTTGCTCTAATATCAACTTAAAATGTCACGCCCCGAGGGGTACCCTAAACATGACAGTCCACCGTACACAATACTAAAGCCTAGGAATGACTACCTCAGTCATGCAAAGGCTTCCATATCATAGACAAGGTGTACATTACAACCAAGGGAACGCATCGAAGTAACGCAATTTACATTGATAATAATTAAGTAACAAAGCAACTAGAATACTTATCATAAAGCATAAACATGGTAAATTACAATTCTTAGGGGTATATCCTTCTATTGTCTTCAAATCAAAATAAATACACTTCTTAAAATTTCCAAAAACACTAACACGTCAAACATTACATATAAGGATCCTTACAAGATAACTTCATCATATGTTCCCATTGCCTTCATAAAAGTTTAACATCCTTCCATGACTTTCTTAATGTCACGATCTTCAATTTAAGCCATGGGTATACCTGTTTAAGCAAAATCTATAGGAGTATAAGCTTACAACTAATTTAGTGAAGTATTCCTTTTCATTCGCACCATGATTTCAAACAAGTTTATTTAAATTTTCACACATATGCTATGCATACAATGCAACAATCACGTGATTACACAAATAAATTTAGTGATCCGGAACCATATATATAACGGATTTACCCCTCCGTAAAGAAGGTTAGGGAATCGGTGTTGAAGATCTGCAACCTTCTACTGCTAGTCCCCAGGTCCCCACCCAAAGCGTTCTGTTAGCTCAGCTTTAAACCTAGAGTCACATTCTCCGGGCGATTTGGATTCTATAAAAAGGAACATGGCCCGTAACCTACCACGATAACAGCCAATCCAACTCTACGCGTAGGAGTAGTAACCTTTCGAAAGAGATGTGACTCGATGGATGCTATACGTGAGTATTTTATTTTTCTTAAGCCAAACCTTATTAAGATTTATTAGGGGGCGATCAATCAATTTGGCAAGCAATAAGCAATCATATAAGTAAGTAAACAAAACACTTAAACATGCGATTTGAAGTTGCGATATTCTTACTTCTCATTTCACACATAAGTATAGAATCACATATATACATATATTTAAATTCCCCATACATATCCGTTTTTGTCTTTCCTTAGTATACTAATGCCACTATTTCACAAGCGCGAGCAAGGTAATGAAATTAAGAGGAATAACCAACTCGTCCATTTTGCAATCTTCTTAGTCGTAGCAATCCTCAGGAAGGGTAATCTCGTATCCTTCATCACCTAGACAAAAGAAACAGCCGAGATGAGTATTTCGTAGAAATTCTACTTAAACTTTCTAATTCTATTTCATTATGTTCGTCAAAATCGCATATAATGAAATTCCAATTTAAAATGGTCATAACTTGCTCATTTTAACTCGGAATTTCGCATATAATATATCATTTTCTACCTATTCAAAAAGATCTATCCATTTCTAAGGTTATCTTTGTCATATAAGGTCATTTGGGTTCCGAAACGTAGGGTACGGATTTAAAACGAATATTTCTAGATTTTGCGAAAAAATTTTCTAACTCAACTTCATTAAAAAAAAAATCCTTTGATTAAAAAAATAGATATATATATTATATATATATGATTGATAAATCCCTTTAGTATATAAATAAGCTCACTTTATATGCAAAAATTCTAATGGTAGTGTCTCAATAATTTATTTCATAAAATAATTCATTTTGAATTGTTAAAACTTAACTTGACAAATTTCCTTTTCAAGTATTTTGAAGAAACTTCATATTTTTCCTAGGTTATTATAAATAAGTATATTTTTATTTTATTTTCCTCATTCCTTTTTCCAAAACAAGTAAAATTTTCCTTTAACTTTGGTCTTTTATAAAAAGAAAGTATTTATTTCTTATGTTTCCTTGGTAAAGCTATCTTTGTTATTTGAGAAAACTTTGAGAAAACTTGTATTACTCTATTTCTATGTTGTTGATACCAACTCCATTATTTAATGACAAGTCACATAATAAAAAATTTAGTTTTTAGTTCTTTTAATAAAGTAAAATTCTACTTTTAAATTTAGTTGAAAAAATATCATTATAGTTATACATGAACAATAGCATGTAAAATAATAAGGATATGAGAAAATACTAAAAACAAATAATAATAAGCAAGATAATAAAAATAACAAGTATTGGGAACCTTAGCTTCATCAAGATATCCCAGTCAAGTATTGAGAGCCTTAGCTTCATCAATGCATCTCGGGACTAAGAATAGACTAGTCCCAAAAAGAATAAAGAAATAAAAAAAATAAAGAAAAGATTGTTTTGACTTGATATGGACAAGTCTAAGACTAGAAAAACTGGTCTTAAAAATAACATGAAATAAATAAATTGCAAGACATGAAATTAAATAAATAACAAGTGAGCTTATATGCTCTAAAGATTATATATAAATATATAAATATATTTAGTTAGATATGGATAAGAAGTTAGCATAATAATAACAATGATAATAACGAATAATAACAACATATATAATATCAAAATAATAAAATAGGATTTTCATGTGCAAGAATAAAACATGAACATGTTGTTGTTTTTACTACTCATGTGAGTTTCAAAACAACACCATAGTCATGTTAAGTTACATGACATGGATAAACTAAATGGTTGGAAGAAATTTTACCTAAAGTGTTTATATGGTATGAAGATGGTAGTGATTCTATGGTTATGTAGTTATTGAGAAATGGTAGTTAGATTATGTATAGAGAGAAATTTTGTGAGTATTTGGTGAAAGAGAGTTTTGGTAGAGGAAAATTTTATGGAGAGTGTTTGTGTAGAGAATTTAAAAGAGTTTTGGTAGTAGAATGAGTTGTGTGAAAGAATGAAAGAAGAAGGGGGTATTTATAGAATTTTGGAGTGAAAATTAGATGTAATTAAATTAATTGAAAAAAAAATAAATAGGGAGTGAGAGAGAGAAGTGGATGGCAATTGTAAGGAAAGAGAGAGAAATTTGATTAAAAATTAATTTTAGAAGCAAAGTGTAAGAAATAGGTATAAAGGTATAAGAATAGGTAGTAGAAAAAGTAGAGATAGAGAAATAGTAATGAATAGTAAAAAGTACAAGAATAGTAAATTAGACAATTAAAATACCGGTAGTAATAAAAATACACGTATAAATGTGATATCTATAATTTTTAGCTACCAAAAAATTCTAAAACTGATATTTTTGGATTCTTTATATTTTTACGAGTCTATTGGTATTAACGGAATATTTTTTTCATACGGCGTACCAGAGCTTCATTTTCAAAAACTGATCTCGTTCGGATCCCCAAGACTTTAGAATTTTATGAATCTAATATTTTTAAGCTTTCTTATATTATTACGAACTATTATAAAAAATTATTTCCATTTCGTTGTTTAGGGTTTAAGCGCGAGATTGTCGGATCTTAAACACTAGGATTTATTGTAAGCTTTGTTGACTTTTACGATTCCGGTTTGACTTCCGGTTCTGTTGAGTTATTCGTAAGATCATAAAGTTTTGGAGTTTTGCCCATATTATATTTTTAGTTCGACGTCTATGGTTTATCTTGTTTTATTTGTGATTATTTAATATTTTTCAATTATCAGGATCGTTTAACCGAGTCTAGGGTTATGGGTTGACTCTGTTTGACTTTTGGTGAAAATTGAAACTTTTGATTCTAAAATTCACTGAAGGATTTAAGATCTTAGTATTTTGTTATCGAGCGTTATTTGCATACGTCATCTTGATTTGCATGTTAGGAATAGGATAGATGATTTGATTGACATATGGATGTTGAATCAATCGATAGTTGAATTTTCTATTTCATTTTGAGGGTTCTCTTTTTCTCAAGATTAAGAATTCTCGTGTTTGACCTTATTTAGAATTTGGTTTTAACTTGGGTCAATTTTCGGGGTTTCGATTTTGGTGTTAGACTTCTTAGATTATTTTCTAAGAATTATGAAAATTTCAGGAGTTTACAATGGGTATATTGCTTCTCAGCGCCCTAACAAATGAGTGATGACTATCGCTGATGGATGGCTAGTTGGAGAGGAAGAGGATGAAAGTGAGAAGAATCTTGATGAGTTACTTGCTACTATCAATGCTTATTATGAGGATAAAACGGCCAATATATTTGAAAAACCAGAGAATGAACAGTTCATGAGTTCAGTTTTGAGATAGAATTCATCTTCTATACCTTCAATTGGTGATGAGCTGAGAAAAAATCTATTCTATATTGGTTATAGGATTGCAGACAATCTTTGGTTCTTCTTATCAATAGTGGGAGTTGCACAAACGTGACAACAGCTTCCATGATAGAAAGATTGCAATTTCTTACAGTCCTATATCTTAGGCCATATAAACTTCAATGGCTAAACAATCAAGGTTTCCTATTTGTTGATTCCTAGGTTAAGGTACCAATCTCTATTAGGGATAGGTATTAAGATGAGGTAATTTATGATGTTTTACTTATGAATGATTCTCATATAATCTTTAGGAAGCCTTAGATATTTGATAATCAGGTTGTCCATGGTGGATACTTTAACAACTATGCTTTTCAAAGAAATGGTAAGAGTATTGTTTTACATCCTATGAAGCATGGAGAAATTCAAATCTCTCAGAGTCATATGCGTACCATACAAGAGAAAAGGACTATGTTTATGAATAGACTAAATATAGTGCAAAGTTCTGGTGATGGGTATTGGCTTCTTTTTGTTATATATCCATATAAACTCTTTACATATATTCATTGGGCTACTAGGGATTGTGTTTATTTATTGGACGAGTGTATTCATCTTGTGTGGGAATATAGTGGAGTGTTCTAGGTTGGTGATACCTTCTTTGTCACCATGCAGCGTTAGTGAGAGAGGGGAGTTCAAACACTTGAAAGGAGTAAGCGTCGGTGAGGAAGGTCATGTTTTATGTTTTACTAACTCTTTATTGTAGGTGCTTCCTCATTATTTACTATTCAAGGGGGTAGGATTTGTTATTAGTTTGAAGTTCTTCCTCTTCAAGCTTTCAAATTTGAGGAAAAATCTTCTTCAACTCAGGGCGAATGATGGGAATCAGGTTTTGAAAGCTCAAGAAGATGTAATGAGCAAGTGCAAGTGACAAGGAAGTTGGCTGATCTCGCATTGGAGAAGAACATTGGCTATACACTATTGGTATATAGGTCTACTGTAAACCCCAAATTTTTGGAATCAGTTTAGCGTAAAACCCTAAACCAAAAGTCAACCGGAACTTTAAAGATCAACAAAACCCTAGTTAGATGTAATAGCTTAAGTTCGGCAATCCCGATTAAGCAACTCAGTAAGAGTAAGTAGGATTTTAGAATATACAATAGTGCGTAATTACCCAAGGAAGCATAAAAAGATCCGATTAGTAAAACCGCAACTCGTTTTGAACCCGATCAGACACAGTTCTTGAAAAACGTGTCATGGAGCTCGGAATAGTAAAAATATTCCAAATATACCGTTAGACTCGTAAAAATATAAGGTTTTCAAAAATATCAGTTTTATAATATTTCGGTAAGTAAAAATAACAGATATCGCAATTATACGTTTATTTTCTTATTACCGATACTTTATTAGTCATATCTACTTTACATTACACTATTCATTATTATTCTACACTATTCTTTTATCTCTACTTTTTCTTACACCTACTCTTACACACACTATAACCTATAACCTCTACTTTTTATCTTTCCCATAACTTTATTTCTCATCTACCTTACATATTACTTCATTTAATCCACAAAATACAAAACAAAACCACTCTCTGTCCTCTTTTCTACATGGCCAACACCCCCCTCCCCCTTCATGCATCATCCTCAATTTGTTTCAATTTTCTTTATTTAAATCACTCAAAAATCACTCCACATTTTCCTATAAATACCCCCCTCCTCTTTTACTTCTTTCACACATTTACTACCCACAAATTCTCTACAAAAACTCTCTCAAAATAATTCCAAAACAACTACTACCTACAACAAAAACAAAAACCAAAACCACATAATACTACCAAAGTCTTTGTAAGCCCCGGAAAATTTCAATAAATAATTTCAAAATGAACTTCGAAAATAAACCCTAAAAATCACTCCAAATTAAAACCGAATTTTGACAAGTCCTAAATCACGAACGAATTCAGAAACTTCTCAATCTTGAGAAAATGAAAATCTTTAAACAATAAAATAAGAACTCAGTGGTTTTCAAATTCAAAACCACGACGTACAAAAAATTCCATATTTAGCTCCGGCTTATAAAATCGGGTAATATAAAGCCCAAAAACAAATTATTAAAAAGTAAATAATGATTAACTTTCGGAAATGAAACCCAATTAAAGAATTCCAAAAACATTAAGAGTTATTAAATACTTACAAAAATAAAATTTAAAATAAATTTCTCAAATTAAATATGTTATATAAACATAAATATCAGTTTCCA
Organism: Combretum micranthum; assembly: GCA_024138025.1. Classification (NCBI taxonomy): domain Eukaryota; kingdom Viridiplantae; phylum Streptophyta; class Magnoliopsida; order Myrtales; family Combretaceae; genus Combretum; species Combretum micranthum. Next base: position 211,038 of record JAMXBD010001447.1, on the reverse strand, counting down.
AATTGGCAAAGATCTAAACCGGAAAATCACCTGGAAATCCTAACCGGAATACAATAGTGTAAGTCCGGCAATCTAGCACCCCTAACCCTAGAGGCCGAGATGTAGTTTAAATATATAAAATAACTCATAATAATATGAGTTCGTTTATAATTATCAGATTAGTAAATTTTTTACCTATTTCGAACCCGTTCGGATACAGACTTCGAAAAGCGTGTCCCGGGGCTCGAGATATCAAAAATATACCATTAGTACCGTTAGACTCGTAATTTTATAAGATTTCTAATTATATCGGTTATATAATTTTTCGGGTTATAAAAGTTATAATTATAACCTTTTTATCGTATTTTCATTTCTACCGGTAATTTATTAGTCTTTTGCACTATTCATTTTATTTCATTACACAATTCTATTACTTTTATAATGTTTACCACGGGTTTCCTAGTAATCTAGTAAACTTCAGAAACCGGAAAAATGAAACCCTAAACCGGTTTAGTTCAAAGCGTTGTGAGAAAGACCTAGAAACCCTATATCCGGTTTTTCTTCGGTTTCATATCAAAAGAAATTTTATAAAATAATTTAATATGGAATATTGTTTTAAAATATATTTTAAACCATGGAAAGTTTTGATTTCGAAAATATTTCTATTCCGGGTCATCCCGAGACCCATTATAGAAAAGCGTGCCCCGAAACTAGAATTTCAAAAATTTACTTATGAATACTCATTAGAATCAAAATAAAATAAGGATTTCAAAAATATAAATTTCATAATTTTCCGGCTTACGAAAAATACAGTTATAGCCTTCTTATTCGTATTTTTCCTACTACCGGTAATTAAATTGTTTTGACTACTATTCCTTACTATTCACAAGTACAACCTATGACTACCTATTTGTACACCCTATATTTGCAACACTTACCATCACTCAATCACTTTCTTTCCAAATACTTTTTGTCCCTTAATTATTACTACAATTTATGACATTTGATGTGTAAGCTATCAAGACAAATCAATCAAAAATCATTTCTTTTCTTCCCCCTCATGCATTGGTTGGCGTGAAACCCTCCCCAACAAGCTCCATTGTGCAATTTTTTTTTAAATTGTTTTAGTCCCATTTAACATAATTCTATTTAATATATAAGCTATATTTTCTCTCTCTTTCTTCATTCTTCACTTTTCAAAGTTTCAAAAGGTGAAAATCTCTCTTTTCTCTCCTCTCCACTCCCTCTCCTCTCCACTCCCTCTATGCCGTGAGCCTCTATGGCCTCTCACACACACAAAAACAACTTGTTTATTTTCCTTTTTACTCCTATTTTACTCTAAGTAAAAGAACTTTCACTCCTTCTACTCATAGATCCTTGTAATGGCAAGGATATTCTTGGATATTTCCAACTAAGTCCCCATGATCTCTTGATAGGGACAAGGAAATATCAAAACAAGAATACCGAACCATCACAAAGTAGATCTAACATTTAAAGGAGCTATCATGCCATAAGCTTTATGATTTTTCATCAAAAGGTATTTTGAACAAAAGATCTTTTATAAAAATATAGTTTTTATGTTTACAAAACCTATTTAAGCACTTGATATAGTAGTTCTATCATTTTACTACTCATATTCATGTAAGCATTTAAGATCTCATCTTTATTTTAAGTTTATGTGCATTAATGGTCTTTAATGTTTTTGTCCTTAGTAGATAACCTTTTTAATCCATAGATCTATAGATAGATGAGTTAACAAAACCAAAAAGGAAAACACATTTCAAGAAATGGGTTAGTGTAAATTCGGATGGCTTGGGAACCCTAGACTAAAAACCCTTTTGCTAACTTCTAAACATGTATTTTTCAAGAAAAATGAAGCCTATAGGTGATAGATAATGTTTGATGATGTTTTTCATGAGTTTAAATGAGTTTTTACTAAAGAAAATATTTAAAATAAGAGATGAAGTCTAAAAGAAATTTTGGGTGAAAAGTCTTGAAAGCCAAATTCGTAATAATGGATAGATGGTTAGAAAACACTAGTTTTCCAACTTCAAAAATGGTATTTTCTTAAATAAATGAAGTCTTTAGGGTATAGGTAAAAAAAATACTTAAAGTTCTAAGTATAAAATGCATTTTTCTTAAAAGAATCAACTTGAAAATGAAAATTTCTAAATTCGGATTTTTGTAACCACCCTAGTGTAAGACCCACTTAAAAGTTTACAGATGAAGATTTTATTAAAGAAATAAAGGCATTAGGATATAGTTAATATAAGGGTCAAAATTTCTTTAAACAAAGTGGAGTTTTCTAAAAGAAAATCCTTATAATATGTAAGTGTGACCAAGTGTAGTAAGCTTATTTGTTAAACAATAACATGAAATGATTTTCTAAGAAAAAGTTTATTTAAATTCATTGAGTCTAAAAATTTATAAGAACTTAGGCTCATTAGAGTTCATATCATAACATTCATGATAGGGAAAATCATTGCCATGGTATTTAGTTTCATTTTGCACTTAGGAATCTCAAGTGCATTCATGAAAACCGCATTTTCGGAATCTATATAACCGTTGTACAGATATGATCCCTCATTTCTGAGGCTTAGATATTTTCGAAACTGGATTTAAACTTCATATTTAGAAAGCTCTTCCGAAGTAGATAGAAATCGATATAAAATTTGCGAGATTCCGAGTTAAAATGACCAAGTTATGGCCGTTTTAAGTTGGAATTCCAGCCTAGAACGCGAATTATGAATTTGATAGTTCGTATGAAGTCGTTGGATTAGTTTGAGTTGAAATACTTATTAGAGTATTTCTTCCCTTTTTAGGTGATTCCGAGTTCGACGATTCCCTACCACCGGATTATTATTACTAGAAGACCAGTGATCCAATGGTCGAGTGAGTTCATTTCCTAAGTAACTATGCTCATTGAGTGTGCTTGTAATTGTAGTAGCACTAGAATTAGGTAAAGATAAAATTGTCGATGAGAAATGAACTTTTCCTGTTGAATGAATGATAAGTATATCGAAACGAGACTTGTTGAAATAATATTGTATGAGTTAGTATAGACTTAGATTGTTTGAAATGCTCTATGATCGCTCTTAAATTACATAATGAACTTGCTATGATTCTATAAATAAACTGTACATGCATATCATTTAGTGAGTCACATTGCATTACGAGAATGCTTTTGGTGGGGACAAAAGTATGATCGGGAGGCAGCGGGTCTTCGTTAACATTAAGGATCTGTAGGGTCACTTAAGTTAACGGGCAGTGGAGTAGACACTATAAAACCAATACATATAAACAGGTGGAGGACCACCTTCGTTAACATCAAGGGCCTATGAGGTCGCTTATGTTAATGGGCAGTGGAGTAGACACTATAAACCACAAGAGAAAATATTGGAATTGTGGTCGCATGTTTATGGACTACCCCAATGGAGGGCGTAAATCCATTCACATATGGCTACCGGAAAGTCATATGCTTGTATGTTCATGTGCTTGTGCATTCATATGATTGTTTAAATAAACTTGTTTGTATATTTTACAATTGAGTATATTATTGCGGAAATGAATCTCACTAAGCTTGTCACGCCCCGAGGGGTACCCTAAACGTGGCAGTCCGCCGTACACAATACTAAAGCCTAGGAATGACTACCTTAGTCACGCAAAGGCTTCCATATTATGTACAAGGCGTACATCACAACTAAGGGAACGCATCGGAGTAGCGCAATTTATATCATAATAAATAAGTAACAAGGCAAAGAGAATATAGAACATAAACATATCACATTCAATTCTTAAGGGCATATTCTTCTATATCTTTAACTAAATGTACCTCACTAATCATAAAGGTTAGCACATATAAAGAACCTTACAACTTTCTTCATCGTATGATTCCATATCCTTAATCGTCCGTCCATGACTTCCTTAATGTCATGATCCTCAATTTAATCCACGAATATACCTGTTTCAATCAAATCTATAGGGGTATAAGCTACAACTTAGCTTAGTGAGATATTCCTTTTCATTCGCACCACATTTTCAAACAAGTTCATTTATTTAATCACACATATGCTATGCATACAATGAACCAATCACATGATTACACGAATATATATAGTCGTCCGGAAACCATATATAGAACGGATTTACCCCTCCGTATCAAAGGTTAGGGAATCGGGGTTGAAGGTCCTCGACCTTCTACTGCTAGTCCCCAGGTCCTCACCCACAGCGTTCGGTTGGCTCGGCTCCGAACCTAGAGTCGCTTTCCCCGAGCGATTTGGATTCTCCAGGAAGGAACATGGCCCGTGGCACCGCACGATCACAGCCAATCCAACTCTACGCGTAGGAGTAGCAGCCTTCTGATAGATGTGACTCGATGGATGCTATGCGTGAACGTTTTATTGTTCTTAGGTCAAACCTTATTAAGGTTTATTAGGGGCGATCAATCAATTTAGCATCAATAAACAATCGTACAAGTAAGTAAACAAAATTATTTAAACAAGCAGATCGAAGTTGCGATATTCTTAATTCTCATTTCACGCATAAACATAGAATCATATGTATAATCCCGAAATCCCCAAATATATTCGTTTTTATCTTTTCTTAGTATACTAATGCTACTACATTACAAGCACAAGCAAGGTAACGAAATTAGAAGGAATAACTCACTCGTCCATTTCGCTATCTTCTTAGTCGTAGAAATCCTCGGGTAGGGTATCCTCGTGTCCTTTGTCACCTAGACAAAAGAAATACCCGGGATAAGTCTTCCATGAATTTCTATTCTTGGAGATTCTAAACTTTACTTAAAATCGTGGTAAAATCGTATAAGAAGAAATTCCAACTTAAAATGGCCATAACTTGCTCATTTTAACTCGGAATTTCGCATACGATATACCGTTTTCTACCTATTCGAAAAGTTCTATCCATTTCTAAACTTATCTTGGTCATAAAAGGTCATTTGGGTTCCGAAAACGTCAGGTACAGATTTGAAACGAATTTTCTAAACTTTTGCAAAAATCTTTCTAACTCAACTTCATTTAAAGAAAATCCTTTTTGTAATAATATAAATATACATTTGATAAACACTTTGAATATATAGGTATGCTCAATTTATATGCAAAAATCCAATGGTAGTGTCTCAATAATTTATTTCATAAACAATTCATTTAAACTTTAGCTTTGAAAACTTCCTTTCAAGTATTTAAAGAAACTTTATATTTTTCTTAGGTTTGTTATAAATGAGTATAATCTTATTTTATTTTTCTTCATTCCTCTTTTCCAAAACAAGAAAATTCCCTTTAACTCTAGTCTTTCATATATTTCATTTCTAGTGATAAATGATTAATTTATCAAAAGTACATTAAGTTGTCGAAATCCTTTTCATAATTTGTTTATTTAAGATGGTCTTAGAAATTGAGCCTTGCTTTTCTTATATTCATTTCTAAAATATAAGCTTTTACTTTCCAAAACTTGTTCTTTCATTTCTTTTGAAAAGAATCATCTTTTATTGATAAAACCCATCATTATAAATCTTACCTTATTTATATTCCCTTGAAAATTAGTTCCTTCTTTTAGAAATTTGAAAATCATTATTTTTCCTAAGTGGGTTCATAACTTGATGAGTTGATTTTTGTCTTGACTTTGAAAACTAGTTTGTTCCTTAGTTTAGAAAAGAATTTAAGTCTTAAACTTTCGATATTAACGATTTATTTTTCTAAGAACTTAGATTACCATAAAATACAAAGAAAATATTTATTTCTTACGTTTTCTTGATAAAACTATCTTTGTTATTTAGGAAAACTTGAGAAAACTCCATTTCTATGTTGTTGATAATAACTTCATGATTTTGCGATAAATCATATGATTGAAAACTTAGCTTTGAGTTCATTTAGTAAAACAAAATTCTATTTTTTGATTAGTTGAGACATTAACATTACGCAAATGCAAGTATAATGAGCATATAAAATAGTAAGAACATAAGAAAATACTAGAAACAAATAATGAGTAAGAAAATAAAATATCAAGCATTGGGAACCTTAGCTTCATCAAGGAATCCCGATCAAGAATTGGAGCCTTAGCTTTATCAAGGCATCCCGGGACTAAGAATGGACTAGTCCCGAAAGATTAAAGAAAATAAATAAAAGATTGTTTTGACTTGATATGAACAAGTCTAAGACTAGAAAGACTAGTCTTAATAATTGCATAAAATAAATAAATTGCATAACTTGAATATAAATAAATAACAAATGAGCTTATATGCTCTAAATAAATATAATACATAGTATACATAATATAATAATAACAATAATAACAACATAATAAAGTAGGAAGCTTTATGTACAAGAACAAAACATGAACATGTTGTTGCTTTTACTACTCATATGAGTTTCAAAACAACACCATAGTCATGTTAAGTTACATGACATGGATGAATAATAGATGGAAGAAATATTACCTAAGGTATGTAAGAGATATGAAGATGGTAGATGGAATGGGTATTATGTGAGTAGTGATATGTGGTAGATAGTGAGGCTTTGAAAAGAAACTTTCTTTGGTAATGGAAGAGGAGTGTTTTCTTTTTACAAGAAGTGAGTTCTTGTAAGATTATAAAGAAGAGTTTTTGGAGAGGATTTTGGCATAATTTCTTTGCTTTGGAATGGTATGAAGAAATGAGAAGGGGAGAGGTGGTATTTATAGAATTTTGTGGAGGAATTAAGAGTGTAATAAAATAAATTGAAAAGAAATAAAATAGATGATGAGGGGGAGGCGCCGGTTTTGGCTTTAGAGAGAGGGAAATTTGTTTTTATTTTATTTGTTTGTGTAATAAAGAAGTAATGTGTAAAGTTTGATGTGATTAAAGGTGTATTGGAAATGAAAAAAGTAAGAAAATAGATATGTAGGTGTAAGAAATAGGTGTAAGAAAAAGTAGAGATAGGTGAATAGTAATGAATAGTAGAAAAGTACTATGAATAGTAGACTAGACAATTAAAGTACCGGTAGTAATAAAAATACGCGTAATAATGCGATATCTGTAATTTTTAGCTACCGAAAAATTCCAAAACTGATATTTTTGGAATCCTTGTATTTTTACGAGTCTATTGGTATAAACGGAATATTTTTAATATTCCGTGCTCCGGGACACGCTTTTCGAGAACCGATCCCGTTTGGGTCCGAAGGTCACTCGAATTCGCGAATCTGATATTTTTAGTTACCCTATATTATTACGAACTATTCTAGGTATTAACTTAATTTCGTTTTCTAGGGTTTGAAACGCGGGATTGCCGGATCTTAAATAGGGTTCGTTATAGGCTTGTTGACTTTTAGGGTTCCGTTTTGAATTCCGTTTTCATCGAGATATTCGTAAGATCGTATAATTTTCGAGTTTGAGCGTTTTAGAATTTTAGCTCGAAATCTTATGTTATATTATTTTATTTGTGATTATTTAATAGTTTTTAGTTCTCGGAATCATTTAACCGAGTCTAGGTTTATGAGTTGACTCGATTTGACTTTTGGAAAATTTGGATTTTGTGATTCTAAAATTTTACTGAAGGAATTAGGACTTTATTATCTCGTTGTTAAGCGGTATTTGGATCTATTGTTTCGATTTCGTTTTAGGAATTGGGTAGATTATTTAATCGACGTACGGACGTTGATTATATCGGTAATTGGACTTTATATTTTATTTCAGGGTTCTCGTTTTCTCAAGATTGAGAAACTCGTTTTGTTCTTATTAAATTAATTTTAACTTGGTTCAGTTTTAGGGTTTCGTTTCCGGTATTTGACTCGGTCTAGAATTGAGTTTTAATCTCAAGTTGATTTTTCGGGTTTTGATATTTATACTTCTAAATTATTTTTAAGGATATGAAAATTTTTGGGGGTTTACAAAGCTAGTGTAGCTTATACCCCAATAGTTGTTTAAATGAGCAGGTTTTCCAGAAATGCTAAGTGGGGATCGAGATGGCTGAAGCCGAGAATGATTTGGAGATTGCGGCAAGATATAAGAATGCTTGAAGTTTTTGGCTAAGCTTATGATTTGCTTTGTAATAGCTTTTTGTAGTGAAGTCTCGGGATGAATGTAGTTGAAGTTTGATGAATTGTATTTTGAAGTATATGGTTTTGAATTTGGAGTATAGTAAATTTGTATTTCCTTTATATTGTTACTCATTTGTATCAACATAAAATGTATCATTCTGATGTGTCTCCTTTATGTGTTAGATGCCTTGTACATATTATGGAAGCCTTCGCGTGACTGAGGTGGTCATTCTTAGGCTTTAATATTGTGTACGGCGGACTGCCACGTTTAGGGTACCCTTCGGGGTGTGACAGTCTTATTTAGGTAATCATTTCCTATTGTTTTTCTTCTTCTCATGTCATGTAACTTTACATGACAATAGTGTGAATTTCCAAAGACTAAATGTTATGGAAGCTATATTATGTTCATGTATTGTTCTTGTTCATGAAAATCTATTTATGTTTATGTTATTATTTTTGTTCATATTATTGTTACTATATCTAAGTATTATTATCTATATATATATATATACATATTCTTTAGAGCATATAAGCTCACTTGCAATTTATTTATTTTATGCAATGCAATGCAATTTATTTATTCATTCCTTGTTATTTTAAGACTAGTCTCTAGTCTTAGACTTGTCCTCATCAAGTTAAAAACAAATTTTCTTTCTTTCATTTATTTTTATTTTGGGACTAGTCTACTGCTTAGTCCTGGGGCCTTGAAAAAGCTAAGACTTCCAATACTTGACTTTATTATTTATGTTATTTTTGTTTGCTATTATTTCTCATAAATCATATTCATTTATATTGCTGTCCAAAATTTGAAGTTCTAAAAATAATTGACAAAAGGAGATTTTACCACTAAGAGATAAGTTTATGTGAAGTATAAAAATAAAGCCATTCTTTTCAGTTACAAAAAACCCACTACAATTTTAGAAACTACTTTTGTTATGAAAAGCTTTTTAAATCATTCCACTTTGTTTTTCAAAAGAAATGATTTTTGATACAAAATGATTTCTACGAAAACATAACATAGCAAAAACCTTAGGGAGCAAGAAGTGAGGATTTTCAAGTTTAGATCTTTTCAAATAAATAGTCAAAGAAGGATTGTGTAGAACATACATAGGACCAACACAAGAATTTAAAAAAGAAGAAAAATTATTTTTCAAAAAGACATCTAGAAAAATAATAAGTAAAAAATAAAGTAATTCTTTGAAAACAAAAGAAACAAAATATTCATTTCAAAAAGATTTACAAAATGAATCCTTATAAACTATGTTTTTCTAAAACTCCAAACCAACATTATTTCACTCAAGAAACATGATGGACAACAAAGCCCTTGAGCATGAATTAAATATGAGCTAAGTAACCATAAAAAGAGAATTTTTCAACTATATAGATAACTAAGTATTTATGAAGCAAATCTTGATTGATTGAACCAAAGTTGTTTTTAAATTAGAAAATTCGTCGTGAATTTTATTGCCATTGTTTCGGGGCCTAAATGGTTTAGTTTGATAAAAATAGTTTTAGAAATGACTAGATCTTTTCGAGTAAGTAGAAATCGATATATTATATGCGCAATTCTGAGTTAAAATGACCAAGTTATGGCCATTTTAAATTGAAACTTTTCTTTATACGAACTTTAACATTTTTTTGATATTGTCTTGTCAAAATTCAAGAAAATCATCAAGAAATACTTATTGTGGTATTTTCCTTGGCTAGATGACTCCGGGGAAGGATACCTATATCCCGAAGACTATTTCGATTGAGTGGAGTGTGTGAACGACTCATCTGTATAAGAAAAATAGTCGACATGGCATCGTGAGTTTATTTCCTTTAAATACTATACTTGTTGTTCTTGTAATTTAGTTGCATTAGAGTTAGGAAAAGACAAATGGATTTGTGTGTAAAATAATTCCTTGAAAGAATCCTAAGAATAGCAAGGCCGGAATTTATTTAAATGTTTGTTGTAGTATAACACTTGCTTTCTATGAGATTCTTTGATCGCCTTAAATTTGATAATAATAATGTTATGATATCATAAATAAATGGATTCATGCATACCATGAAGTGAGTCAAATTGCATTTGGGTTATTATCCTTGGATGAGAAGGATAGTAAGCTCATGTCGAAAGCAACACTTGGCGGAGTGTCCAAAAGCGATTGCTTGGTGGTGTTAAGGAAATGCTTGGTGGAAGATCCGAAAGAAAGGCTCAATTCAAGTAGACTTCGTATGCTTGGCGATATTGGTCGAAAGTATAAATCTTTTTACTAAAACTACTTGTTTGAGGTTATGTATCACCAAACCCCGAATGGAAGGCGCAAATCCATTCAACATATAGTTTCCGAAAAACTATATGCCTTGCTGCTCACGTGTATGTTGCATTCTATTTGTTTGATTAAACAACTTGTTTGAAATTTTGTCACAAGAAGTTATTTATGGAAATAGTTCTCACTAAGCCTGTCAGCTTATACCCCCATAGATATCTTTTGCAGTTCCCTTATCTGTGGTTGAGGCCACGAGGATCTTGCAGTTAGGTAATTTCTTTTTGGATAAATGAAATTTTAGATGAAGTTTAGTATTAGAAATGATGTACAAATATTCTTGTAATAGATTAGTGAATAAGGGAAATGTCCCTAAGTTTGTAAAGATCATTGTTATAAGTAAATGAATATTATGAATCCTCTTTTCTTAATATGTTATTATATCTTCTTAAGCTTCATAATTCCATGTATGGTCTTCTAAATTTGTGAGAGCACGCCTTACATTTAATATCAAAGCTTTTGGGAGTGGCTAATGTTGTCATACTTAAGCTTTAATATTGAGTGTGGCGGACTATTACGTTTAGGGTACCTTTTGGGGTGTGACATCTATGCCTTCGACCTACTAATTAACATCGTCGGCCTACAACATGTAAAGATTCGTGTTTTTAAGAGCCACCATCAAGGCTGCCAACTTTTACGTTGTACTTCACTGACCTACTATTTTAAGCCACCAGCCTTTATTAGTCGCTAGTCTTAATTCCTTTTGAAACTTTTAGGTTTCCTTTGTTTAGACTATATGGATCTTGGTTATTGTTTTGAAGACAGTTTTTGGAACATATTGAAACTTCTTTAAGAGTTCTATTAAATTTACTCTTATAAATCAAATTGTGATTGTGATGAGTTTCCGGTCTTTGTCAATTCTTAACCAAACTATGGCAAACAAACCACTTAATCTTGTTTGTACGTAATATCAAACGAGAGAGAGTGTAGCTCAAGTTATTTTTGGTGCTTCGTATCCATCAATAATGTCATTCATATCCTTTAAATATCATTCCATCCAAATATAAACTTTAAAAATATCATCTTGGTATCATATCCTTTTTAGGCACATCATAAAGGAAATAGGACTCAACAATATGCTATGTGTGATCAATTCTTTAACTTGTGCCAATCATATTAACATTATGAAATAGCTATGAATTTCCTAATTTATATTATAATGTATTATTGAATGATATATATATATACATATATGTGTGTATGGATAATATAATTAGTATATGTGTTAAATATGTGTTACTTTATATGTGAGTAGTATAATGAAATTAATATTATTATGTTATATGTATTAATGTGTGTATACTGTAATGAATAAGTGTGTCTTTTGTAAATTAATATGTATGTGTTATGTTTAGAATTTAATAAAATAACTTGTGAATTGTCTAAGAATGATGGCAGAATTTTCACAAAGTTAAAGTCTACTTTTTAAGCTTAAATCAAACTCAAATGCATTTCAAATTTAACCAAATTAACCTTAGGTCAAATATACCCCTAAAGTCCAACTTTGGATTAGTATTGACTTCATTTTGGACTAATTATGGACCCTTTTGGCAGCGCTAATCACTTCATACGAATTTTTCTTTTCTTTTCTTTTCTTTTCTTTTCTTTCTTTCTTCCTTCCATCTTAAAACCCTAAGCCCTAAGCCAAAATCAATTGCAAGCTTTTGGATTCAAACATCACTCCAAGCCAAGGCTTAATCATGTAAGTTAAACGCAAGGCTGATCTCTTTATTTTATGTTCTTTCTTGTATTTGGTTGTAAAGCTTAGGTTAGAATGAAGTTTATGTACTAATTGGTGTTAGAATGATTTTATGCATTGATGGTAGTTTAAATAAGATTACATGGCTAAAGGAGTTTTAGTGTATGTCTTATATGAATGTTGACATGTGAGGATGAGCGTATTAGGAAGATTTAAGGATTGAGTAGTTGAAGTGTAGAATTGAAGTATGATTGGTGCTTGATGATTAGAAGAAGAATTTATATTGTTTGGATAGTGTTTAAAATATATAACAAGATTTAGAAAGCTTAGATTAAGTTTGGAGAATTTTTGAAGTGAATAAGTTTTGTAATAAAACAAGGGGAAACAAAACATTTTCGTATAGGTTTAATTTTGAGCGTACGCCGGCGTCTGACACTTCAATGCCGGCGGCGTAGAGATGGTGTTGGAAGTGAACAGAATCGATTTTTTTAAAGCCGCTTGAAATGTTGCCGGCTTTTGCTAGAAAAGCTTACCAGTGTTATTTTTTCAAAACGTATGCCGGCTACTGGGGTTCCAAAGCTGCCAGCTTAGCGGTAGTGTGGAATCAGAACATAATCATAATTTTTAATGCCGAGCTGAAGGCTGTCGGCGTAGGATCCAAAGCTGTCGGCGTACACGGATACGCTGCCGGTGTTGGAGGTATTCATGGGCGTGGACCAACCCCGTGTAACTCTTGGAGATTTTTGGGAATTTGGATTTGTATTCTTCACTGGCTCAAGGCCGCCGGCATAGACTGAAGGCTGCTGGCATATCCTTGAATGCTACCAATGTTGGCAAGTGTTGAACTTTAGTGTATTGCGCACCGGTTCAAAGCTGCCGGCGTTGGAGGCCAGCGTATCCCCTGCACTTTTCATTTTCAAAAACTTTCTTCAAAATTTTCCAAAACTTGGTATATGATCAATTAAATATTTGTTAAGTGTTCTATGATATAATAGGATGTTTAAATGCTCTATTATGACATTGTATTAATTTATTTGAATTTCTTTGATTAATTATATTTGCAACTAGTTAATTGGTGCTTAAACTAAGTGGAAAATTTAATATTATTTTAAACAGTGATAGATCATTGCTCAGCCAACCCCATTAGTTCCCGAGCTATCTCAGGTACGCAGTAACTTGCTTGTTTCTTTGTTAGGGTAGGCATCAAATCAAATTACTCTAAATTAAGAAAATTTATTAATTGATGAGTGTTGATTGTCCTTGCTTTCCGTTGAATCTGGTTCGAAGAGCGGCACCTTGCTCAGATTGGGGGCAGGGTACTTTCTCGTTATTGGATAAAATTATTTAGGAGATATGAGTATCCGAGCTACTCATATCAACCCCCTAAGCGTTGTGATGTGTTACACAGGATCCCCTAGTATTACGGGTTACACCGGAAGGTGGGGCTGCCTAGTCTGTATGAACAGTAGGGACCACTTAGGGAGGCGGACATAATACTAGATCCTTGTTGCCCGGAGTTTGAACACTCCCATGATGAAAGACTAACTAAAGATTGAGTAATAAATTATTGGTTGTTGCATTTTACATTTAGATTAAGTGTGTGTGAATCACTTTGCATTTGTATTCGTTACTTGCGTACTGGGCCTTTCTCATATTTTAACAATTTCAAGTGATGAATCCGACGAGTTTTACATGAGTATAGGGTATGGAACCGATTTCGAGGATGTTCTTGATGATATGGAGGACTATAGATGACCTTAGACTTGGTGGAATCCAATTTTTTTTGTAATAAAATAGTTATGTTAGTTTTGTGGTTGTATTTAAGGTTTTAGTTGAATTTTGCGTGTGTAATTTTGTTAAGGCTTATAAGAAGCCATTGGATGTAATATATATATATATATATATATATGTACTTGGCTACGTATGACTTAAGTTGCTTCTCTTGCAAAATATGCTGATAATGAAGTAGTGTATTTGGTTTAAAGTTTAGAAAAATTATGGTTTCTATATATATATGTGGAATTAGATAAACAATTCCTTAACAAATCTTTTAGACAACCTTACATATAATCTTACAGGTTATATGTGGTTGGGGAACTGTTATCGCCTATTTTAATTTTAGGGGTGACAGTAGGTCCTTAGAGTTGGTATTAGAGCGGAGTTTGATTAATAGTTGTTTAAGACTTGACCTAGACACAATTATGTAGTATAGAAAAGAGTTAAGTTTATCCAAATAGTTGTGTATAATTGCCTTCTTGCTTGATTCATATACTTGTTATTTGTTTTCTTGTTTACTAATTGCTTATTGTTTGTTTGATGAATTGTTGAATTGTTCGTCAATTTATATATGAATGTGAATGTTAATTTGATAAGCTTTGCATGTGAGTAGAGATTGATACACATGTGTGTGTGTGTGTGTGTGTGTGTGTGTTGAATATATGTATGCAATTGTAAAGATGGACAGGTTGAGGAGGTCTACAAGGCAACATTCTGATAGAGAAAGTACGCCACCACCACCACAATTATCGTCTACATTTGCTCCTACTTCATCTTCTACACCGAGTAGTGAGACTACTCCATCACCTGCATTGGCTTCAGCTTCACAAGTTCCTCCGCCGACTCAGATTCCTCCACCTCCACCTATGCCACCCATTCCTCCTATGCCACAAATACCCATTGGTGATCCAAATTCCATGTTTAGTATGATAAGGGACATGATGGCAATGATGCAGCAGTATCAGATGATGATGTATCAGCAAACACAGCATTTCATGCAGCAAGGTAATCAGCAGGGAATGAGACCAAATGAGGCTTGTCAAGCCCCAAAAGGTACCCTAAACGTGACAGTCCGCCACACTCAATATTAAAGCTTAAGTATGACAACCATAGCCATTCCCAAAAGCTTTTATATTAAGTGTAAGGCATGCTTTCACTACTTTAAAGGACCATATATGGAATTATGAAGCTTAAGAAGATATAAATAACACATTAAGAAAAGAAGATTCATAATAATCATTCACTTATAACAATGGTTTTACAAACTTAGGGGCATTTCCCATGATCACTATTCTATTACAAGATATTTGTACATTATTTCTAATACTAAACTTCATCTAGAATTTCCTTTATTCAAAAAGAAATTACCTACCCGCAGGGTCCTCGTGGCCTTAACCATAAATAGGGAAACTCCAAAAGATATCTATGGGGATATAAGCTAACAAGCTTAGTGAGAATTATTTCCATAAATAACTTCTTGTAATAAAGTTTCAAACAAGTTAGTTAAGCAAACAAATGGGATGCAACGTACACGTGGGCAAACAAGGCATATAGTTTTCCGGGAACTATATGTTCAATGGATTTGGGCCCTCCATTTGGGGTTTAGTGATACATAACCTCAATTTAAGTAGTTTTAGTTAAAAAGTTTTATGCTTACGAGCACTCATCGCTAAGCATTCCAAGTCTACTTGAATTGACCTTGCTTTCGGAATTTCCGCCAAGCATTTCCCTTAAGCCGCCAAGTAATCGCTTTCGGATACTCCGCCAAGTGTTGCTTTCAACATCAACCTACTATCCTTCTCACCTAAGGATAATAACCCATATGCAATGTGACTCACTTCATGGTATGCATGAATCCATTTATTTATGATGTCATAGCATAATTATTTTTGAATTTAAGGCGATCAAAGAATTTCATATAAATCAAAGGTTATACTAAAATAAGCATTTAAAACAATTCCGGCTCCGATATTCTTAAAATTCTTTCAAAGAATTATTTTACATACATATCGATTTATCTTTTCCTAATTCTAATGCAACTAATTTACAAGCACAACAAGTATAGCATTTTAAGGAAATAAACTCACGATGCCATGTCAACTATTCCTCTATGTGGATGAGTCGTTCACACACTCCACTTAATCGAAATAATCTTCGGGATAAAGGAATCCTTCCTCGGGGTCACCTATCCAAAGAAAATACCCAAAATGAGCATTCCTTGATGATTTTCTTGAATTTTGACAAAACAATATCAAAAGAACGTTAAAGTTCGTATAAAAGAAAGTTCCAATTTAAAATGGCCATAACTTGGTCATTTTAACTCCGAATCGCACATATAATATACTGATTTCTACCTACTCGAAAATATCTATCCATTTCTAAAACTATTTTTGTCAAACTAAGCCATTTAGGCCCCAAAACAGTGGTGACAAAATTCACCACGGATTTTTTCAACACAAAATAACTTTGGTTCAAGAAATCAAAATTTATTTGATAAATACTTAGTTATCTATATAATTGAAAAATTCTCTTTTTATAACTATATAACTCATATTTAAGCATGCTCAAGTGTTTTGTTGTCCAATTAGATTTCTTAAGTAAAACAATATTGGTTTGAAATTTTAGAAAGCATAGTTTACAAGAATTTTTTTTGTAACTTTCTTGGAATGCATATTTGTTTTCCTTTGTTTTCCTGAAATTGCTTTATGTTGGTTTTATTATTTTTCTCAAATAAAATTTTCTATTTTCTAAGTTCTCTTATATTAGTACACCTTTCCTATTTATTTTTCCTATACAATTTTCTTTGCCTATTTGTTTTGTAAAGGTCTTTATTTGAAAATTCCTTAGCCTTTCATTTGTTTATCTTTTTCATAAAAAAATCATTTTTATATCAACAATTATTTTCTTTCGAAAAACAAAGTGGAATAATATAGGATTTAAGAAGCTTTTCATAGTAAAAGTAGTTTCTAACATTTGTAGTGGGTTCTTTTTTTCTTTTTTCTTTTTTTTGCAACTTGAAAAGAAATGAGTTTATTTTTATTAACTCATAGGTCTTATACTTCACATAAAATTATTTCTAGGTGACCAAATCTCCTTTTGTTAATTATTTTTAGAAGTTGGAATTTTTTGGACAACAATCTAAATGAACATGATTTATGAGAAATAATAGTAAACAAAAATAACATAATAATAAAGTCAAGTATTGGAGTCTTAGCTTTTTCAAGGCTCTCGGGACTAAGAAGTAGACTAGTCCCAAAATAAAAAGAAAAACTTATTTTGACTTGATAAGGACATGTAAACCCCGGTTTTTCGAGTAGCTAAGACAACCCTAGAACCGGAAACCAAAACCCTAAACCGGAATAGCTCAAGTTTAGAGTGAGAAATAGGAACCTTAATTCCGGCATTTCCTCGGTTTCCAATTAAGAAACTTTTCTAAGAAAATTTAATTTTGAATATAGTTCTTGATTCTTTTTCAAACCAAGAAAATATCAGATTTTAAGAAAATTTCAATTCCGTGTCATCCCGAGACCCATTATAGAAAAACGTGCCCCAGAGCTAGAATTTCAAAAATTTACTTATGAGTACTCATTGGAACCGAAATAAAATAAGGATTTCAAAAATATATTTTTCATAATTTTCCGGTTTATGAAAAATACAGTTATAGCCTTTTTATTCGTATTTCATTACTACCGGAAATTAAATTGTCTTGTCAACTATTCCTCACTATTCACAAGTACCACCTATTCTACCTATTAGCACACTCTACAAATTCAACTCTTACCATCACTCAAATCACTCTCTTTTCTAAATACTTTTTGTCCCTTAACTTTCCATACAATTAGTGACATTTACACATCAATGTTAAATCAATCAAACAAAGTAAAAATTTCAAACTTCTCCCTTCCTCCACAAGCTCAAACCGGCGTGAATGCCCCCCCCCCCCATGCTCCAATTTGCAATTTTTCTTTCTCCATTTAACCTAATCTCATTCCATATATATACTACTTTTTCTCTCTCTCTCTTCATTCATTCACTTTTCAACTTTTACAAAGTGTAAAAGCTCTCAATTCCTCCCCATTTTCCCCTCTTGGCCGTGAGTTTCCAAGCCCCCACACACACACACAACTTTCCATTTCCTCTTTTCATCTTCTATTCACTTCAAGTAAGTAAGCTTCCACTCCTTCCACTCATAGATCTTTGTTATGGCTAAGTGATTCTTGGATATTTCAACTAAAAGTCTCCATGATCTTTTGTAGGGACAATGAAATATCAAAACAAGAATACCGAACCATTACAAAGTAGATCTAACAATTAAAGGAGCTTTCATGCCAAAAGCTTTATGTTTCTCCATCAAAAAGTGTTTTAAACAAAAGATCTTTTATAAAAATATAGTTTTTATGTTTTCAAAACTCATTTGAGCATATGAAATAATAGATCTATCATTTTGCTACTCATAATCATGTAGGCATTTAAGGTTTCATTATTATTTTGTGTTTATTTGCATTAATAGTCTTTAATGCTTTTGTCTTTAGTAAATAACCTTCTTAGTATATAGAACTATGGTTAAATAAGTTAATAAAGTAAAAAAGGAAAACACTTTTCAAGAAATGAACTTGTGTAAATTCGGATGACTTTGGAAACCTAGGTCAAAAACACTTTTATCAACTTCTAAATATATATTTTACAAGAGAAATGAAACCTATGGGTAATAGATAATGTTTGGTAGTATTTTTCATGAGTCTAAATGAGATTTTTCTAAAGAAAATGTTGGAAACAAGAAATGAAGTCCAATAGAAGTTTTGAGCTAAAAGTCATATAGACAAAATTCGTAATAATGGATATATGGTTAGAAAACACTATTTTTCCAACTTCAAAAATGGTATTTTCTTAAATAAATGAAGTCCTTAGGGCATAAGTATAATAAATACTTAAAGTTTTAATTATAAAATACATTTTTTCCTAAAGGAATCAACTTGAGAATGGAATTTTCTAAATTCGGATTTTTGGAAACCCCATAGTAAAGACCCACTTAAAAGTTTATAAATGAGGATTTTATTAAAGAAATAAAGGCCTTAGGATATAACTAATATAAGGGTCAAAATTTCTTTAAATAAAGTGGAGTTTTCCTAAAGAAAATCCTTGTAATATGTAGGTGTGACCAAGTGTAGTAAGTTCACTTGTTAAACAATGGTATGAAATGGTTTCTAAGAAAAATTTATTTAAAGTTCTTTAAATCTAAAAGGCTATAAGAATTTAGGCTCATTAGAGTTCATATCATGACATTCATGATAGGAAAAATCATTACCATTGCATTTAGTTTCATTTTGTACTTAGAAATCTCAAGTGCATTCATGAAAACCACATTTTTGGAATCAATATACCCACTGTACAGATCTGATCCCTCAATTCTGAGGCTTAGATATTTTCAAAACTTAATTTAAACTTCATATTTAGAAAGCTCTTTCGAAGTAGATAGAGATCGATATAAAATTTGCGAAATTCCGACTTAAAACGACCAAGTTATGGCCATTTTAAAACGGAACTTCGGAAGTGACGCGAATTTCGATTTCGCTAAGTTTTCTTAGAAGTTTAGAATCCTAAGAAGGTAGAATATTTATTAGGGTATTTTTTTTTATATGAATAGGTGAACCCGAGGACGTTGAATCTTTGCCTCCGGATTATTATTACTAGAAGAAGGCGAACCAATGGCAGAGTGAGTTTTTCTTCCCGATTCATTTATTGTATGTGCTTGTAAAGTAGTGCACTAGAATGTAGGCCAAATGAATGAAATATGAATGATGGGGATTAATGGGAAATTATATGATTGATGATGATGTAAGAACTCAAATTAAGAATATCGAAACCGGGTGATAAACTTTGGTTATTTAGTTAGCTATGATGGATTGTCTGAAAATTTGTTTGATCGCCTAAGTAAAATGGCTTAATCAACTACTTGGACTAATGCCAATTTGACACGTGCATATCATAATGGGAAGGAGCATTAGCATTTGTAGGTTAATCGTGAACCATAAACGATATCGAATAATCGTAGGTTAGTCGTGCACCATAAACGACATCGAATAATCGTAGGTTAGTCGTGAATCATAAACGACATCGAATAATCGTAGGTTAGTCGTGAACCATAAATGACATCGAATAATCATAGGTTAACCGTGAACCATAAACGGCATATTGTTAGTACCGCAGTAGTCGTTAATCTGCTAACCCGGGATGGAGGGCGCAATTCCATCCACATATGATTTCCGGTTGGTCATATGTATGTTGAACTCACGTGTTTGATGCATACACTTACTTGATTAATAACTTGATTGAATTGTTGTGACATAAATGTTATTGCAGGAGATTACACTCACTAAGCTAGTTAGCTTACGTCTCCATAGTCCATTCCTTTTGCAGCTTTCCCATTTGTGGCTTAGGCGACGTGACCCGGCTGAACAAGTATAGAAGCTAGGAGTTTCCCCTAGAAGTTGGAATTTATGTATTAGACTTCCATAGGAAACTTCTAAGACTTGGATGACTGTATAAGATCGTTAATTATTCTTTTGCGGGGGAATGCCCCTTAGATTTTGTAATATTTATTTATGTCTCATGAATTATATCCTACTGCTAATGCATGCCAAATTAAGCTTTTATCTCCATTCGGACTTGTACTCTATTGTTGTAAAGGTACGCCTTACATCTATATGAGGCTCTCGAAAGACTAAGGTGGTAATTCGGGAATCTTGTATGATATGTGGCGGACTGTTACGTTTAGGGTACCCTATGGGGTGTGACAATTTAAGTTGGTATCAGAGCACTAAGTGATTAAGCATGACAATAGAGTTTAAAACCGAACCTAGAATTAAGTAACTAGAATAAAATTGGAGTTAAAGCTAAGCTAATTAATAGTTTTCTTGTTGTAGGTTTCTTTGGGTGAGACCCGTGAAAGAGCTAGAAACTTCACAAAAAGCCTGAATGAGACTATGGTAGAATATCGGCTAAGGTTAAGGGTGTTATGCGAAGACTTTGCATTAGTTCAACAACCTAGAACTATAAAAGAGATGTATAAATTGTGGAAAGAAGGTTTAAGGTATACAAGATGGATATCAGTTATAAATCAACTAAGATATGATCCGATAAGAAGAAGGAGATGGACCATTATGGAGACTATCTATACCCTAGAGAGGGTGATGGTGGAGTATGCTGGAGAACCCATGCTAAGAGAAGCTACATTTATTTTAAAGAATGAAGGGAGCCCCACCCACCCAGACTTTGGGATGTGGCATCGTATAGGACATCTCTATGTGCATGCCCATGATGACCTTGATGACCATAGGGATTGGAATCTTGCGGATATCAGGAATCACATATTATGGCAAGCTAGATACCTTGATCTTGTACCATTTTTAGGAGGAGCTCCAGCCCCACAAGTAGGAAATGGAGGAGTACATTTGATTAATGCCCCGGTTATGGAAGAAGAAGATGCAAATGAAGGAAATAATGTGGAAGAGAATAATAATATGGATGATTCTGAAGAGGAAGAGGATCCTGAGGAGGACCCGAATTGGCAGGAAGAGGAAATACCTAGATCTCCTACCCCACCAGCCATAGCTCCAGAACAACCCAACCCACTACCAGAACCAATTGTATGGGATTTTAATAGGGATCTTGACATACCCGATAGTAGGAGAATTGGACCAGAGTTTGACCCCACCATGTGGAAGGACATATACCCGGTAGGCGAGCGTCCCCCTAAGGTTGATGCCATAGCCCCCGAGCCAGTGGTTCCGGAACCTATGGAGAGAATGAATGAAGTTGAGGATATGATGGGTGAATTCAAAGATAGATGGAACAGGATGTAGGAGGAAGCTGGAAGAGAAGTGGAAAGAGAAATGGGAAATAGGAGTGAATCCAATAACAGAATTGATAGAGAGGAAACAAATCAAGCAGGAGATCAAGATGAGAGAAGAGGAAGAAGAAGAACCGGAGTAGCCCTGGAAAATTTCAGTAAATAATTTCAATATGAACTTCGAAAATAAACCCTAAAAAATCACTCCAAATTAAAACCGAACTTTGAACGAGTCCTAAAATATAAACGAAAGTAAGAATTCATTAGTCTTGACAAAATCTAAAAATAAAACAAGGACTACAAAAGTCCTTAAGTCCAAAAACCATTACGTAAGATAAACTGCTTACCTAATCTATAATTTATAAAAATCAGGATAAAAATAAAACACAGTTATAATTTGCTAAAAAGCAAGTTAATCCATAACATGACAATTTGAAGGATCAGGAAATCACCAAAGGCCAATTCCATAACTAGGCTTTAGCACGATTAAGAAAACTTTATCTGCCAATAATAAAACATAGACTTTGGAAATTCCCCAAACGACCAGACTAATAATCCTAAGAGACGGAAATCACAATAAAGCCCTAACGATCAAATCAAACTACCAAGAATCATAGAACAAGTTAGAAATTGAAATCTCGTGATCTTAAGAAAGAAGAATTCAAGAAACAAAATAACAAATTAAATAATCCTTAAGTTAATCAATTGTTCATAAAACCTTAAATCGAAGCAAAAATAAATTCGAAAACAAAACACTATGAAGATCCTTTTTCAAAGCAAATTATAAAATCAAGATTTCCCCAAAATCATTCCAAAAATAGATATTTGACTCAAACTTAAGAAAATCATATCCGGTAACCATTACCGATATAACTCCGGATATAATAATTCAATTTAAGATTTCCGAAAGCAATAAGAGATATTAAAGACTTATAAAAAAATTTGAAATAAATTTCTCAACTACATATGTTATATAAACGTAAATATCAGTTTCCAAATTGGCAAAGGTCTAAACCGGAAAATCACCCGGAAACCCTAACCGGAATACAATAGCTTAAGTCCGGCAATCTAGCGCCCTTAACCTAGAGGCCGAGGTGTAGTTTAAATAAGTGGAATAGCTCGTAGTAATATAAGTTTGTTCACAAATATCAAATTGGTAAATTTTTTACCTATCTCGAACCCGTTCGGATACAGACTTCGAAAAGCGTCTCCCGGGACTCGAGATATCAAAAATATATCATTAGTACCGTTAGACTCGTAATTCCACGAGATTTTTAAATATATCAGTTATATAATTTTTCGGGTTATAAAAGTTACAGTTATAAGCTTTTTACCGTATTTTCATTTCTATCGATAATTGATTATTCTTTTGCACTATTCATTTTATTTCATTACACAATTTTATTATTTTTTTTATATACCCTGGGTTTCCTAGTAATCAAGTAAACTTTGAAAACCAGAAAATGAAACCCTAAACCGGTCTAGTTTAAGCTTTGTGAGAAAGACTTAGAAAACCAAAATTCCGGCTTTTCCACGGTTTCCAAATAAGAAACTTTTATAAGCAAAATTAATTTTGGATATAGTTCTTGATTATATTTCAAACCAAGAAAAGATCAGATTTTGGAAAATTTCAATTCCGGGTCATCCCGAGACCCATTATAGAAAAGCGTGCCCCGGAACTAGAATTTCAATAATTTCTTTATGATACTCATTTGAATCGAAATAAAATAAGGATTTCAAAAATATATTTTTCATAAATTGCCGGCTTACGAAAAATACAGTTATAGCCTTTTTATTCGTATTTCCTTACTACCGGAAATTAAATTGTCTTGTCAACTATTCCCTACTATTCAAAAAGTACCTCCTATACTACCTAGTCTACCTATTAGCACACTCTATATTTTAACTCTTACCATCACTCAATCAATCACCTTTCTAAATTACTTTTTGTCTCTTAAAAATCAAGACAATTATGACAAATGGTACACAATTCAAATCAAAGCCAAATCAAAAGAAGAAAATCAAACTTTCTTTTCCCTCTCCCTCATGAATAGTAACCGGCGTGAATAGTTCCCCCCCCCCCCCCCCCCCCCCCCCATGATCCAATTTACAATTTTTCTTTCTCCATTTAACTTAATTCCACTTTATATATAAGCTATGTTTTCTCTCTCTTCCTTCATTCACTCATTTTACAAACTTCACAAAGTGGAAAAAGCTCTCAAAACCTCTCCTTTTCCCCTCTTTGGCCGAAAGTTTCCAAGCCCCCACATACACACACAACTTCCATTTCCTCTTCACATCTTCTATTTTTATTTCAAGTAAGTAAGCTTCCACTCCTTCTACTCATAGATCTTGTTATGGCTAAGTGATTCTTGGATATTTCCAACTAAAGGACCCCATGAGCTTTTGCTAGGGACAAGGAAATGTCAAAACAAGAATACCGAACCATTACGAAGTAGATCTAATCTTTAAAGGAGCTTTCATACTAAAAGCTTTGTGTTTATCCATCCAAAAGTATTTTTAAACAAAAAATCTTTTATAAAAATATAGTTTTTATGTTTTCAAAACTCATTTAAGCATTTGATAAAGTAGATCCATCATCTCATTACTCATATTCATGTAGGCATTTAAGATTTCATCATTATTTTGTGTTTATGTGCATAAATAGTCTTTAATGCTTTTGTCTTTAGTAAATAACCTTCCTAGTATATAGATCTATAGATAGATGAGTTAATAAAGTCAAAAAGGAAAACACTTTTCAAGAAATGAACTTGTGTAAATTCGGATGACTTTGGAAACCTAAGTTAAAAACACTTTTATCAACTTCTAAACATATATTTTACAAGAGAAATGAAGCCTATAGGTGATAGATAATGTTTGGTAATATTTTTCATGAGTCTAAATGAGTTTTTATTAAAGAAAATGTTGGAAACAAGAGATGAAGTCCAATAGAAGTTTTGAGCTAAAAGTCTTGTAGGCAAAATTCGTAATAATGGATAGATGGTTAGAAAACACTATTTTTCCAACTTCAAAAATGGTATTTTCTTAAATAAATGAAGTCCTTAGGATATAGGTATAATAAACACTTAAAGTTTTAAGTATAGAATACATTTTCCTAAAGAAATCAACTTGAAAATGGACTTTACTAAATTCGGATTTTTGGAAACCCCCTAGTAAAGGACCCACTTAAAAGTTTATAAATGAAGATTTTATTTAAGAGATAAAGGCCTTAGGATATAACTAATATGAGGGTCAAAATTCTTTAAGCAAAATAGAGTTTTCTTAAAAGAAAATCCTTGTAATATGTAGGTGTGACTAAGTGTAGTAAACTCACTTGTTAAACATTAATATGAAATGGTTTTCTAAGAAAAGTTTATGTAAAATCTTTAAACCTAAAAAGCTAGAAGAACTTAGGCTCATTAGAGTTCATATCATGACATTCATGATAGGGAAAATCATTACCATTGCATTTAGTTTCATTTTACACTTAGGAATCTCAAGTGCATTCATGAAAACCGCATTTTGGAACGTATGTCACCGCTGTACAGATCTGATCCCTCATTTTCGAGGCTTAGATATTTTCAAAACTTGATTTAAACTTCATATTTAGAAAGCTCTTCCAAAGTAGATAGAAATCGATATAAAATTTACGAGATTCCGAGTTAAAATGACCAAGTTATGGCCGTTTTAAGTTAGAAATTCCCGCTTAGGACGCGAATTACGAATTTGATAAGTTCGTATGAAGTCGTTGGATTAGTTTGAGTTGAAATACTGATTAGAGTATTTCTTCCTTTTTAGGTTATCCCGAGTTCGATGATTCCCTACCACCGGATTATTATTACTAGAAGACCGGTGATCCAATGGTCGTGTGAGTTTTTCTTCCCGATTCATTTATTGTATGTGCTTGTAAAGTAGTGCACTAGAATGTAGGACAAATGAATAGAATATGAATAATGGGGAATGATGGGAAATTATATGTTGATGATGATGTGAGAACTCAAATTAAGAATATCGAAACCGGGTGATAAAATTTGGTTGTGTAGTTAGCTATGATGGATTGTCTGAAAAATTGTTTGATCGCCTAAGTAAAATGGCTTAATCAACTACTTGGACTAATGTTAAATTGACATGTGCATATCACAAGGGGAAGGAGCATTAGCATTTATAGGTTATTCGTGAACCATAAACGACATCGAATAATCGTAGGTTAGTCGTGAACCATAAACGACATCGAATAATCGTAGGTTAGTCATGAACCATAAACGACATCGAATAATCGTAGGTTAGTCGTGAACGATAAACGACATCGAATAATCGTAGGTTAGCCGTGAACCATAAACGGGATATTGTTAGTACCACAGTAGTCGTTAATCTGCTAACCCGAGATGGAGGGCGCAATTCCATCCACATATGATTTCCGGCTGGTCATATGCATGTTAAACTCACGTGTTTGATGCATACACTTGCTTGATTAATAACTTGCTTGAATTGTTGTGACATGAATGTTATTGTGGAAGATTACACTCACTAAGCTAGTGTAGCTTATACCCCAATAGTTGTTTAAATGAGCAGGTTATTCCATGAATGCTAAGTGGAGACTGAGATGGTTGAAGCCGAGAATGATTTCGGGTTTCCGGCAAGACATAAGAATGCGGGAAGTTTTTAGCTAAGCTTTACGTTTTGCTTTGTAATAGTTTTATGAAGTGAAGTCTTGAGATGAATGTAGTTGAAGTTTGATGAATTGTATTTTGAAGTATAGGGTTTTGTATTTGGAGTATAGTGGATTGTATTTCCTTTACATTGTTACTCAATCATATTAACATAAAACGTATCATTCCGATGTGTCTCCTTTATGTGTTAGACGCCTTGTACATAGTATGGAAGCCTTCGCGTGACTGAGGTGGTCATTCTTAGGCTTTAATATTGTGTACGGCGGACTGCCACGTATAGGGTACCCTTCGGGGCGTGACACGGAGCCCTTGGCCCGACCCGCTAGGAGAAGGAGATTGACTGTAAGGGCCTATCTAAGTCAGTTCATCCGAAAGGATGATGAAGGATCTTCTAGTCGAGGATGACTCCCTAGCCCCACACCTGATGATTCCGAGTGAACCATGGAGGAATAAAGTCAAGTATCCCATAGAGTCCAATAGTATTTCTTTTGAATAATAGGCAATGCGGGATGCCAATTTGCCTTAGGATCTCTTTATGGTTTAGTATGTTGTCTTTCCTTTCCTTGTCTTTTCCTTTCCATGTCCTTAGATGTTGTGAGATAGACGTTATCGGTAGTATCGGAAGATTTGATTTGTGTTGTCTAATTTTGTAAGCTTATTTGAAAACAACTCTTGTACGGCACATCAAATCAATGAAGTATTATGTTGATTCCAAAATGAAGTTTCACAAACATCATACTTTTGCATTAGTAGTACTACATTCATTATACTTAATTGCATAAACATATTCCCATTCATATCATTGCTTGATTCAGAAATCCTTTGTTATTATGATTTCTTGATTTGGAATTCCTTCGATTCTATGATTTCTTTTTGCTCTAAGAACCTTTTTGTGAACGATGGAATTTTAATTTTCTTTGAGTCTTTTGTAAATTCTATAGTTCTTTAAATTATTCCTAAATTTTCGCAAATTCCTTAATCAAAGTTTTATAAACCGCAAAACTTTGAAGAAGAAATAAAACTTATTAAGACATTATGTAACAGTCGAAACCGGAGAAACCGAAATAGGGAGCAAGAACCACTCCCAAGCGAGGCTAGTAGCGCGAACCAGCCAGATCACCCCCAAGCTAACCCACCTGAAGCTGCTCAGCCCATCCCCAAGTAGCAATGATGAATGCAATTGGGAATTTAACAAACATGTTTGCTGCATTCATCCAAAACCAAAATCAAAACCAACCCCGAATCCCGAACCAAGTACAAGGGATTCGGCACCTCTACCACCACCTCCACCACCCCCGTATAGAGGAATGCAAGCGGAGATTCCCTTACCACCTGAGGAGCAATCTATAATGCTCGATCCACCCCCTCCACCAAAGAGGATACCAAAGGAGTTCCCTCCCCGATTTTATAAAGAGCAACCGCTACTTTGAAGGGGCATTTGGAAAGCCCGATGAGGCAGAGATTGGTTAGCTCAAATTGAGCGCTCCTTTGCAGCTTACGAGACTCCACCACATCTCCGATTGGAGTACGACACCTACATGTTAGGTATAATGCACGGGTATGGTGGGAATCGAAGCGAAGGAGTTTGGCACCCCGATTAGCTGGGAGACCTTTCGTAGGAGTTCCTAGAGAACTATTCCCTGCCAGCCTCCGAGTAGGTATAGTGCAGATTTCCTGCATGTGAGACAAAGAGGCAGAACGATTGAGCAGTACGAGACGGAATTCAATCACTGCTGCAGTATGCTCCTGAATCATACAAAACAGTGAAGAACTGCAGAAACAGTATTCTTGGAAGGTCTCGATGAAGACCTAAGGGTGAAGATACAGGAATCTGGATTGCCGACCTATCTTGAGGTAATTGAGAAGGCCCGGTTGATTGAAGGGGCCAAGAAGAGGAAGTATGTTGAATCGGACAAAAGAGTGTTCGGAAAAAGGCACTTTGACGCCTCCAGCTCAAGCTATAAAGGGAAAAGATTCAAGCCTTACCATGGATTAAGGATAACCCTGGTGGAAGTTCAACCAAACCAAGCCAACATTTCGTTGGAAGTGCAAAGGAAGCCACTACCCAAGACAATGCCCACAGCTGAAGGGCAAGTGTTCTTTTGTGGCGAGGCAGGCATCTGTTTATGCTTGCCCAAAGAAGATGGCAAACCTGCTACCTTTGCAAGGAAAAGGGCCACGTAACCTCCGAGTGCCCTCAACGGAAAAGTGGCTACCCGGCCTTATGGAAATCCGGGAAATGATAACACCCAAAGATCTGGTAGCAAGGGTGGAAGTCGTGCAGCTCGGCCATGCATGGGATGCGGCTGTACAACTTTGAAGGCCAATGGATGATCGAGGATGATGAGGAGGAAGGCATGGAGCTGGCCGCACTGGACCAAGGCGATGATGTAGATGGCGGCTTAGTGACAGGTCAGTAACAAGTTCCTTTTAATAAAAGTTCTTTGTTTTCTTAGCAAGTTTTAAAAAGGAAAATTAAAACTGTAAAAGGAAAGTTGAAATCTGGAAACCTTGGAATAGATAGCTGTTGAGTGATTAGGACCAAGTAGTGATAAATGTTTATGGTAACAGGACGCATAGGAGTAAATGGGAATGAAGCTTATGTGTTGTTTGATACGGGAGCAACCCACTCCTTTATCACTACCAGCTTGGCTAAGCAGCTTGGACTACCCATAGCCATGACAACCACAACCTTAAGGATTAAGACACCCAGGTAGTGTTGTGTCGACCCGAGAGATAATAAAGGATTGTTTGCTAGAAATCCAAGGACATATCTCAGCAAGCGATTTGATAGTATTGGAGATGAGTAAATATGAAGTTATCCTTGGGATGAATTGGCTAAGTAAGGTTAAAGCCATTGTGGACTGTCAAAGAAAGATGATAAGTTTTGATGACCACAGGAAGAGAGTAGACTTCCTTGGAGAGATCATGGTGCGAAGAGATTACGGGTTAAGCTCCTTCGAACTAATGATGGAAGATGAGGAAATTGTGCCAATAGAAGATGCCTGGATTAGAGAGGAGAAAGGAGAAAAGAGAGACATACCCGTGGTAAATGAGTTTGAGGATGTATTTCCTGAAGTCTTACCCGGTTTACCACCAAAAAGAGATTGATTTTGAAATCACTCTAGCCCCAGGTACAGAACCGATATCAAAGGCACCATACCGGATGGCCCCGGTGGAATTAAAGGAATTAAAAACCCAATTGCAGGAGCTTTTGGATCAAGGATTCATAAGACCCAGCGTGTCGCCATGGGGCACCGGTGTTGTTTGTAAAGAAGAAGGACGGGTCTATGAGATTATGTATCGATTACCGGGAGTTGAATAAAGTCACAATCAAAAATCGATACCCCCTTCCAAGAATCGACGACCTCTTTGACCAGCTTCAAGGGGCAAGTGTGTTCTCGCGCATTGATTTGCGCTCGGGTTATCACCAGTTGAGAATAAAGCCGGAAGATGTGCCTAAGACAGCCTTTCGCACACGGTACGGGCACTATGAGTTCTTGGTGATGCCATTTGGGTTAACCAATGCACCGGCTGCATTTATGGACCTTATGAACCGAATTTACAAACCTCTTGGATAAGTGTGTAATCGTGTTCATAGATGATATTTTGATCTATTCCAAAACTAGAGAACAACATGAGGAGCACCTAAGGATGGCGTTACAAACCTTAAGAGAAAATAAGTTGTACGCCAAGCTATCTAAGTGCGATTTTTGGTTGGATAGATATCTTTCCTTGGACATGTAGTGACGGAGAAGGAATATCGTTGACCCCGAAAAGATTAAAGCTGTAGTGGATTGGAAACAGCCCGAAACGGTAACCGAAGTGAGAAGCTTCCTAGGTTTGGCTGGTTATTACCGCAAGTTTGTAAAGGATTTCTCCAAGATTGCCAAACCTCTGACTCAACTGACACAAAAGAATGAGAAATTCGAATGGACAGATAAGAGGGAGCAAAGTTTCCAAGAGTTGAAACGGCGCTTAGTGTCAGCTCCAATTTTGGTATTGCCTGACCCAAAAGCCTTACACAGTGCATAGTGACGCCTCTAGGAATGGCCTCGGATGTGTACTGATGCAAGAGGGAAAAGTCATTGCCTATGCCTCCAGGCAATTAAGGCCTCATGAACAGAACTATCCAACACATGATTTGGAGTTGGCCGCTGTGGTTTTTGCCTTGAAGTTATGGAGACATTATTTGTATGGACAAAGGTGTGAAGTGTACACAGATCATAAGAGTCTCAAATACTTGTTCACACAAAAGGAGTTAAACATGAGGCAGAGACGGTGGTTGGAACTCATAAAGGACTATGACTTGGGAATCAATTACTGTCCGGGAAAGGTAAATGCTGTGGCTGATGCCTTGAGCAGAAAGAATTATGGAGAAGTAGCAGGCCTAATCACAGAGCAAAAAGAGCTGATAAAGGAATTCGAAAGGTTAAGAATTGAGTTCGTAGGGCAAGATGTCGAAGTGGAGATAGCAAATTTGGTTATGGAACCCACCTTGATCGACAGGATTAAAGAAGCCCAAAGAAGAAGTGCTCAAAGGGAAGTATAGTGACTTTACCCTGGATGATGAAGAGGTGGTTAGGATAAAAGGAAGATTATGTGTACCGGAAGATGAAGAATTGAGAAAAGAAATCATGAGTGAAGCTCACAACTCCGGTTATACTGTGCATCCGGGAGGTACAAAAATGTATCAAGACATAAAAAGCCACTGTTGGTGGAATGGATTGAAGAGGGATGTGGCGGATTATGTTATGAAGTGCACCGTGTGTCAGCAAGTCAAAGTGGAACATCAACGTCCAGGAGGATTATTAAAGCCACTACCTATCCCCGAATGGAAATGGGATCAGATTTCAATGGACTTTGTGTATGGATTCC
Source organism: Combretum micranthum (assembly GCA_024138025.1). Classification (NCBI taxonomy): domain Eukaryota; kingdom Viridiplantae; phylum Streptophyta; class Magnoliopsida; order Myrtales; family Combretaceae; genus Combretum; species Combretum micranthum. The sequence continues at coordinate 179,847 of JAMXBD010001447.1, read as the reverse complement.
CGAGAACCTCCACTGGATGTGATGCAGTCTGGGTAATAGTGGATCGTTTGACAAAGTCAGCACACTTCCTACCAATTAATATGACCTATTCGTTGGACAAATTGGCTAGGATCTACATCAAGGAAATTGTGCGACTCCATGGTATTCCAACGGGAATCATTTCAGATCGGGATCCAAGGTTTGTTTCGAAGTTCTGGACGAGCCTACAGAAGAGCCTAGGCACCAAGTTGCATTTCAGTACTGCCTACCATCCTCAGACAGATGGACAGTCTGAGCGAACCATTCAGACCTTAGAGGACATGTTAAGGGCTTGCATATTGGAATTCAAAGGAAGTTGGGATAATCATATACCCCTAATCGAGTTTGCCTATAACAATAGCTACTACTCAACCATTTAGATGCCACCATGCGAAGCCTTATATGGACGGCGTTGTAGGTCCCCTCTGTTTTGGGATGATGTGAAAAAGCTAGCTATCGGTCCTGAATTGGTTCAGGAAGCAGCTGATAAGGTCCAGGTTATTCAACAGAAAATGAAAGAAGCTCAAGACAGACAAAAGAGTTGGGCCGATCTGAAGAGAAGAGAACTGGAATTTCAAGTAGGCGATCATGTCTATTTGAAGATAAACCCAATCAAGAGCATGAAGAGGATGCGGGCTCAAGGGAAATTAAGCCCAAGGTATATTGGACCCTTTGAGATCTTGGAAAGAGTGAGAGATTTGGCCTATCGGCTCGCCTTACCGCCGAACTTGTCGGGAGTTCATAATGTGTTCCACGTATCAGTGTTAAGGAAGTATGTACCTGACCCTGAGCGGATAGTGGAGTTGGAACCCATACGGTTAAAGGAAAATCTCACCTATGAGGAGCATCCAGTAAAAGTCTTGGATAAGAAAACTCAGAAGCTTCGGAATAAAGAGATCCGATATGTTAAAGTATTGTGGAGAAACTACGCTTCTGAGGAAGCAACTTGGGAAGCTGAACAGGAAATCCGAAGGAAATACCCCGAGTTGTTTGAGAATCAAGGTACGTCAGTTCAGTTTTGAGGACAAAACTCTTTTTAAGGTGGGTAGGTTGTAAACCCCGATTTTTCGAGTAGCTAAGACAACCCTAGAACCGGAAACCAAAGCCCTAAACCGGAATAGCTCAAGTTTAGAGTGAGAACTAGGAACCCTAATTCTGGCTTTTCCTCGGTTTCCAATTAAGAAACTTTTCTAAGAAAATTTAATTTTGAATATAGTTCTTGATTCTTTTTCAAACCAAGAAAATGTCAGATTTTAAGAAAATTTCAATTCCGGGTCATCCCGAGACCCATTATAGAAAAACGTGCCCCGGAGCTAGAATTTCAAAAATTTACTTATGAGTACTCATTGGAACCGAAATAAAATAAGGATTTCAAAAATATATTTTTCATAATTTTCTGGTTTATGAAAAATACAGTTATAGCCTTTTTATCCGTATTTCATTACTATCAGAAATTAAATTGTCTTGTCAACTATTCCTCACTATTCACAAGTACCACCTATTGTACCTATTAGCACACTCTACAAATTCAACTCTTACCATCACTCAAATCACTCTCTTTTCTAAATACTTTTTGTCCCTTAACTTTCCATACAATTAGTGACATTTACACATCAATGTTAAATCAATCAAACAAAGTAAAAATTTTCAAACTTCTCCCTTCCTCCACAAGCTCAAACCGGCGTGAATGCCCCCCGCCCCCCATGCTCCAATTTGCAATTTTTCTTTCTCCATTTAACCTAATCTCATTCCATATATATACTACTTTTTCTCTCTCTCTCTTCATTCATTCACTTTTCAACTTTTACAAAGTGTAAAAGCTCTCAATTCCTCCCCATTTTCCCCTCTTGGCCGTGAGTTTCCAAGCCCCACACACACACACACAACTTTCCATTTCCTCTTTTCATCTTCTATTCACTTCAAGTAAGTAAGCTTCCACTCCTTCCACTCATAGATCTTTGTTATGGCTAAGTGATTCTTGGATATTTCAACTAAAAGTCTCCATGATCTTTTGGTAGGGACAATGAAATATCAAAACAAGAATACCGAACCATTACAAAGTAGATCTAACAATTAAAGGAGCTTTCATGCCAAAAGCTTTATGTTTCTCCATCAAAAAGTGTTTTAAACAAAAGATCTTTTATAAAAATATAGTTTTTATGTTTTCAAAACTCATTTGAGCATATGAAATAATAGATCTATCATTTTGCTACTCATAATCATGTAGGCATTTAAGGTTTCATTATTATTTTGTGTTTATGTGCATTAATAGTCTTTAATGCTTTTGTCTTTAGTAAATAACCTTCTTAGTATATAGAATTATGGTTAGATAAGTTAATAAAGTAAAAAAGGAAAACACTTTTCAAGAAATGAACTTGTGTAAATTCGGATGACTTTGGAAACCTAGGTCAAAAACACTTTTATCAACTTCTAAATATATATTTTACAAGAGAAATGAAACCTATGGGTAATAGATAATGTTTGGTGGTATTTTTCATGAGTCTAAATGAGATTTTTCTAAAGAAAATGTTGGAAACAAGAAATGAAGTCCAATAGAAGTTTTGAGCTAAAAGTCATATAGACAAAATTCGTAATAATGGATATATGGTTAGAAAACACTATTTTTCCAACTTCAAAAATGGTATTTTCTTAAATAAATGAAGTCCTTAGGGCATAAGTATAATAAATACTTAAAGTTTTAAGTATAAAAAAACTTGAGTGGGATATTTTTCGATGATTGCCCGTAAGTCTAAATATACCACAATGGTGTATTAAGCTGTTTTTAATTTTAAGAATTTTTTTTTCCTGTGTCATTACAATAGGGGATGGCAGGTTTGAACCTTTACCACAATGGTGTATTAAGCTGATTTCATCTTGTGTTTTTTTTTTTTATTTTTTCTGTGTCATTACAACAGGGGATGGGAGTTTTGAACCTAATACCTTTCACTTGATAGATCAGAGATGATGCTACTAAACTATTAGACTATTGGACTATTGACGAATTTGCCTTGCATCTAAACTAAAACATTTTAAGTAAAATAGAGAATCGAATTAGGCAACCCTTTATCTTTATCTGCTCAATCTTCGGCTTAGATTATCTTAAAGCAAGACAAAACAGAACACAAGTTCCATCAAGACTTTGGAAATAGTCCATATTATAGCACTTCCTTCCAAATTTCTTGCATATCTTTCGCAGACAATATTTGCAGAAAGACCTTACAGGAGTATAACCAACTTTGGCAAGTGTTTAAGCTTTCCTTGGGGTGAGACTCAACCAAAATCCAGTCACTTTAATTTTCTAGTTCTGAAAAAAAGAATTTCCAAAATAAGCCAAGTGGATGGAAACATATGGTTTTGATAAAGTCAGTGCTACAACTTTTACCAATCTATTACGTGCAAGTTTGTAGATTATCATCCACTATTATTCACAAAATCAATCAAGCCTTTAAAGATTTCTTATGGAATGATTTATAGTGAAAGGAATACACATTCATACATGTGTATTGGAAAAGCTGGGAATTAAGAAATTCATTATAGCAGATAGCGGCTCGAGGTTTATTAATCGCATAAAAAATAAAGTTTGCTTCACGAAAAAAAATGTCCAAAATTTAAAGTGAGAAAGGTTCTTTGACAGACTGGTTAAAATCAGAGTATATGAATTTGATTAATAAAAATGTCAGGAAAAAAAAATGAAAGAAAGAAAGGATATCTTCTTCTACTGGAAAGGAAATCGTAGACAACCACCACAGGCCAAATAAACTTGGTTTTTGTTTTAGTATAAAATGGTGTAAATACAAGTTCACGGAAGAACAACTGGAATGGAGGAGGACCCATTCAAAAGTCTAGCCCAAAGGGCACTTCTTCGAAATGAAAGTAGGTGAATGTTGGATTTCTAATATGCTGTGGAAAGAAAACAGAATAGAACGTCCTCTTTCTACCATTTGGCCATTTTAGACCCATATGCTCTAATGAGATCTGCTTTTCCAATAATAGCGGATCCAAACCGACCTTAAAAATCTGCTGGGATAATGAAAAACATCAACCAAATAAATCTTAGAAAATGGATTTGACATCCATTCACAACCCAAAAATAGAATTGTTTTATTGGAGAATATATCATGAGGTTAACCCAAAGCTACAAACCTGAGGTTAAAGTAGGTATTTTGATGTTCAATGTCCGAGACGTCAAGATCCCAATGATAATATTTCTTATAATTGAAGACTGTCCAAAAGTCTCATATCCCATTCAAAGCACTTGGCCTACGGAATTTTCCTTATTTAGATCTAATATGGATCAAATTGAATGAATAAAATCAAACGAAATTGTCCACAACGAAGCCAGCTTGACTAATTCTTTTTGTTTATGATTTTATGGACAGTACGAAAGGACAGGAACAGCAAAATTTTCAACGCACATCAACAAGGCGTATCATTGAAACTAACTTGCCTACTAGACTAATGAATATTGGATTCTTCATTGGAAGGCATTTTTCACAAGACAGAACTCTAGCTCATTGGCATTGACCAACCTCAGGACGGGTGAAGTTATGGACACGTACCGTACGTCTTTAATCGGGAACAGCGACAACAGAGTCACCGTCAAGAGATGATACAAGGTTGATCAATCTTTGGCATTAGTAACAAAATTGGGAAGAGTAATATGGTCACAACAGAAATCCGCGCTTTATTGGACATAGGTTATTGTTTAAAAACGGGATGGATTAACTCGAAATTCCATCATTATTAACTGCATATGCAAATTCTTAAATGCTAGTCGTACTTATAGATGATCCCATTCCAAGTGCATGACTTTAAACTGCAAATTATGGATGGACAGGCAAGATGGATCCAGGAAAAGGAGGGTGAGGATTTACTTTGTTTCGTTCCTCCAAGAGTTTTTTTCTCTTATTTTCTTTTCTTTTTCTTTATCATAATTGTTATTATTATTATTAAACACAAACTCGTCAACTTTTGCTATCTTAAGACGAGAAAAACACCTACCATGTCTGTAAAGGACAACAGCAACAGATCCCATAATACTTTGACAGGATATTAATCTGGCCTTCTCCGGATATTGTTTACGCAAATATTATCCAACCTTTGCCTGTGATAAAACATAAAAGTCGGGAAATGTATATGTAACAAGGCAAATGAGAGGATTAGGGTTGCGGAAGTATCGAGGATGAAGACAGAAGAAATAAGTGGCAGAATTAAACTAGTGTGGGTTTGAGTAGTTACTTAGGATGTTTGAGTTGTGCGGTTCGGTCAAAGGAGCGGGTGGAAAAACATGGAGCGGGTATATGATATGGGTTTTTTTACATGGGTCTAATATTAGTAATTAGATTGTTACTTCAGAAGAGGTTTTTTACTGTTTCGGTAATTAGTTAATATTACTAGTATAAATTCTGTTACAATTCCCTTATAATATCTGTAACAACCTAGCTGATGTGGCATTGGGGCCTACAAGTCAGGAATATTCTAACAGAATTAGGACATTAAATAGACATGATTTGTAAGAAGGAATTACACAGAAATTAATATACATTTTCCGTATTCGGATTCTCCTAATTGCTGATACTATTTCCGCATTCGGATTATTTGCAATTGTAGTTCCATTTCATTGATTTCTGCCGATAGTTGGGTTATTTCCGCATTCGGATCTGTTCCAATTATTTGCCCCATTCCATTTGGTATCAGAGCACTTTCCTGGTGATTCAATGGCCGAGACAAGAGAATTTAAGAGGCTTGAAGAAGCTGTCCGAACTGTAATCAAGGAACAAGAAGAGCGTTATGAGCAAAGAGCTAAGAAACAAGATGATTGGATCCAGGTATTCACCGATACCTTCAAAAAACAGCAGGAAATCCTAGATCAGCAAGTGAGTGCCATTTCTGAGATTAAACAGTGTTTGAGCAAGGGCAAGGATGCGTACCTTCGCTTAATGCAACTAGCACTGGTGTTGACCAAGGATGCAACCAGCAGATCTCTGTAGCAGGCCAAGGAAGTTGCGGTGCTGTTGTGGGTGAGTACCAGCTTCCCACTAGAACCACCACGTGGAGTTTCCAACATTTGATGGTAATGATCTGCGAGGATGGATTGTGAGAGCAGAACAGTTTTTTTCAATCGATAAAACACCAGATAATTACAAGGTAAAATTGGCTAGCTTATACCTTGTTGATAAGGCTTTTCAATGGCTGAATGCATATCAGCAAAAGAAAGGTGGTGAACTGGGGGAAATAACTTGGGATGAGTTGATTGCTGGGTTGAAGGCTAGATTTGACAAAAGAGCATTTGAAGACCCCATGTCTGACCTCAAGGAATTGCATCAAGTAGGGACCTGCAGGAGTATATGGAAGAATTCGATGCATTGGCATCGCAATTAAAACTACCTGAAGATTATCTCATTAGTTGCTTCCTGTCTGGTCTTAAACCAGAAATACACTACCCAATTCGCATGTTTCGACCTCAAACCCTGGAACAAGCGTTACCCTTGCTAAACTGCAAGAAACCATCCACACTTCCTCTCGTCAAACACTAAAGACCACCAAAAATACCACCACTTATTCGTCTCACCACACTCAGGTACCAACCTACCCTGCTCGAAAATACCAACCTTAAACCCACTACCCATCAACCAACATATACCAAAACTTCCAAACACATAACCAAAACACTCAAACACAAACCCAAATCCATAACCAGACTCATAAATCCACACCACTTATAACAATAATAGACCCACCAAGAGATTAACCCCTGAAGAATTGGAAGAGAAACGACGTAGGAAGTAGTGTTTTTGGTGTGATGAGCCTTTTGGCCCAGGGCATAGGTGCAAAAACAGAAGAACGAGTCTGTTGTTGATAGATGCTGAAGAAGAGAATGAAGATGCCGTAGGGGAAGGAAGGGAACTTGAAGAAGAAATGTCAAAATTGACATTGTGTGCAATTAAGGAGCAGGGAAATAAACAGTACAATAGTATGAGAGTGACAGGATATTACAAAAAAAGAAGGTTGAACATACTCATTGACACTGGAAGTACACTGACTTTTGTGGATGAGAATCTGGTTAAAGGTTTGAATTGTCAAACTACTTCTATAACCCCAATTAAGGTCACGATAGCTGATGGCAACCAATTAGTGACTAAATCCATGGTCAAGGAATTCATATGGTTAATGCAAGGCATGCAGTACATCACTGATATTTACTTGCTGCCTATGAGAGGTTACGACATGGTGCTTGGAATGTCATGGCTCTCAACTTTAGGACCTATTCTATGGGATTTCCAGAATCTAACCATGGAATTCAACTATGAGGGGAGACCCTGCCGACTGGTAGCTGAAGCTGAAAAATTGAAGGTTATTGAAGGTAATTTCCTATCTAAGTGTTTACCTTTCCAGACACACTAGTGGATATGCAATGCTGGGTTGTGTGTGATACCCCAGGAGTTATTGGGAAAAAGGAACAGGTTGTTCCATACCCTGCCTTGTTAGATTTGTTGGATGAGTACTATGATATTTTCGAGGAACCAAGGGGGTTACCTCCCTGCCGATCTCATGATCATCGGATTCATTTATCCAATGAGGCCAAGACGGTTAATTTGCGACCATACAGACATTCAGCAATGCAGAAGACGGTCCTGGAAGAGATGGTGAAGGAAATGCTACTTAGTGGGGTGATTCAACCTAGCCAAAGCCCCTTTGCTTCACCAGTGGTGCTAGTTAAGAAGAAAGATAATACTTGGCGCATGTGTGTGGATTATCGAGAGCTCAATAAGCACACCATCAAAGATAGGTTCCCTATACCTATGATTGAAGATCTTTTTGATGAACTTTATGGAGCAAGTTACTTTTCAAAACTAGATTTACGTTCAGGGTACCATCAAATCAGGATGCATCCTGATGATGTGTACAAAACGGCCTTTAAAACACATGAGGGTCACTATGAATTCCTTGTCATGCCCTTCGGCTTGACAAACGCTCCCTCAACATTCCAAGGGCTTATGAACAGTGTTTTCAAACCACATTTGAGGAAATTTGTGCTGGTTTTTTTTGACGACATACTTGTGTACAGTGCTACCTGGAAGAACATGTGATGCACCTTAGGGTTGTGTTGGAAATTCTAAGGAAGGAAGGTTTGTACCTCAAGCAGCAAATGTGTATTTGGTACTAGGCAAATTGAGTATTTAGGCCATATAATCAGCAAGGAAGGGGTTGCAACCGATCCTAAGAAGATTGAAGCAATAGTCAAGTGGCCACAGCCTACTAATATAAGGCAACTCAGAGGATTCCTTGGGTTGACGGGGTATTATAGGAAGTTCATTCATGGATATGGTACTTTAGCTCGACCACTCACCCAACTACTTAAGAAAGATCAGTTTGCTTGGAATGAGACAGCAGCTGATGCTTTTGAAAAACTCAAGGTTGCTATGACAAGCTCACCAGTTTTAAGGCTTCCTGATTACAACAAGGAATTCATAATTGAGACAGACGCGTGTGGAGAGGGATTGGAGCTGTGTTAATGCAAGATGGACATCCTATTGCTTACCTTAGCAAGGCTCTATCTCCTAGACAACTTGGATTGTCTATTTATGAAAAAGAGTTGATGGCTCTAGTGCATGCAGTGGATAAATGGAGACATTATGTGGTGGGAAGGCATTTCATAGTGCGAACTGACCATCACAGTTTGAAGTATCTCCTGGAACAAAGGTTAGTAACTTCTACTCAACATAAATGGTTGACTAAGTTACTTGGTCTAGACTATGAGATACAATACAAAAAGGAGCTCTAACTTAGCTGCTGATGCACTATCTAGAGTAAAAGGAGCTGCCATGTGGCATTAACTGCCACTATTACTACCCCTGAACTCACAGCAGAAATTCAGAAAAGTTGGGAAATTCCAGGGGGGTATAGTGAGTTAAAAGCTAAGTTGTTGAGAGGGAGGACGGTGGAAATTTCACATTCGAAAATGAGTGGTTGAGAAGAAAGGGAAAGGTAGTTATTGGGCCTGACAGTACACTTAAACTGAAAATCCTACACCTATACCATGATGGAGTCCTCGGAGGTCACTCGGGTGCACAGGCCACTTACAAGAAACTTAGTTCAGTTTTCTATTGGCCTAAAATGGAGAAGGAGGTGCGCCAATATGTAAGAGAATGCAATGTATGTCAACGGCACAAATTTGAAAATGTAGCAACTCCTGGTTTGCTACAACCGTTGGTTATACCTGATGGATGTTGGAAGGAGGTTACTATGGATTTTATAGAGGGATTGCCTAAGTCTAATGGCAAGGAAGTTATCATGGTGGTTGTTGATAGATTGAGTAAGTACAGCCACTTCATTGGTTTATCACACCCCTATACCGCACATCAAGTTGCTTTAGCTTATTTGGAGAATGTCTATAAGCTACATGGTTTACCAGATGGTATTACTAGTGACAGAGACCAATTTTTGTGAGCAACTTTTGGCAAGAATTTTTAAATTACAGGGGGTGGAGCTCAAATTGTCTACTGCCTATCATCCGCAAACGGATGGACAAACGGAGGTAGTCAACAAATGTTTAGAGACTTATTTGCGCTGTATGACCAGTGACCATCCTAAGAATTGGAGCCAATACTTGGCTTTAGCTGAATACTGGTACAATACAAATTTCCATACTAGCGCGAAAAAGACTCCATTCGAGATACTCTATGGATATCAACCTCCAGTTCATCTACCCTATGTGGCAGGAGATTCTAGGAACCAATCTGTTGACTATGTGCTCAGAAACAGGGAAGATACTATCCGAGTGTTGAAATTCCATTTAAGACGAGCTCAGAACCGGATGAGGCAACAAGCTGACAAGAGGAGGACTGAGCGAGAGTTTAGGGTTGGAGATTGGGTGTTACTCAAACTACAACCCTATCGGCAAGCAGTGTACGGCCCATACAAAATCAGAAACTCATGCCTAAGTACTACGGACCTTACAAGATACTGGATAAAATAAGTTCAGTAGCTTACAAAGTAGACTTACCTGCTGATGCCGCCATTCATCCAACATTTCATGTGTCTCAATTGAAGCGATATCATGGTTCCCACTCAGCATCCACCGTTTTACCTACAACAAGAACAGAAGGGAATTAGAACCACAAGCAATTTTGGAAAGAAAAATGATGAAAAGGGGAAATCAAGCTGATACGATGGGTCTTGTTCACTGGAGGAATCGGTCATCCTCAGAAGCTACTTGGGAATTTCTCTCTGATCTGCGCCTTAGGTTCCCTGATTCACCCTTGTGGACAAGGGATTTTTGAAGGGGAAGGGGATGTAACAAGGCAAATGAGGGATTAGGGTTGCGGAAGTATCGAGGATGAAGACAGAAGAAATAAGTGGCAGAATTAAACTAGTGTGGGTTTGAGTAGTTACTTAGGATGTTTGAGTTGTGCGGTTCGGTCAGAACGGAGCGGGTGAAAAAATGGAGCGGGTATATGATATGGGTTTTTTTACATGGGTCTAATATTAGTAATTAGATTGTTACTTCAGAAGAGGTTTTTACTGTTTCGGTAATTAGTTAATATTACTAGTATAAATTCTGTTACAATTCCCTTATAATATCTGTAACCACCTAGCTGATGTGGCATTGGGCCTACAAGTCAGGAATATTCTAACAGAATTAGGACATTAAATAGACATGATTTAAGAAGGAATTACACAGAAATTAATATACATTTTCCGTATTCGGATTCTCCTAATTGCTATTATTTCCGCATTCGGATTATTTGCAATTGTAGTTCCATTTCATTGATTTCTGCCGATAGTTGGGTTATTTCCGCATTCAGATCTGTTCCAATTATTTGCCCCATTCCAGTAAATGGCATTTCAAACAGCATCATTCAAGAGCTCACACCCATTACATTCTATAATCAATAGTCTCTTTGAATTGTTTGATTTTTCATCTGTATCTTATCCGTATTTAATCTGTATCTATTTCTCATACATATCTTATAATCATATTTGTATCTAATCTATTTAATCTTTATAAGTAAATATATCTATTTTTCATCCATATTTATGTTTTGACAAACATCTGATTGAAAACGACAAAAATAAGATAGTAAAACAACCATAAAATGATGAAACAAACGGCCCTAAATTCAGACTTTATAGAACGGAATGGTGATGGAAACCACATACGCATGCAACGTAACAATTAGTAATTGATATATCTAGCACTTAACAGTACAAACTAAGAATTAAGATCAAACAGGTATAATTTATTTGAAAATCTAGCATAAGCCTCAAATGTAACCTGTATCCCTCACTATGTACACATAAAGATTAAAAACTTTGGAAACGGTTCTCAGGAGAAGAAGGAACGGCTCCTGTTACGCTCCAACCTAGCTTCCCTCTGTCAGCAAAATCAAAAAGCTTATCAGATTAGAGATAGACTCAGTTCGATTTCAAACCAAGAACCGAACCAAAATTATTACCAGTGGTCCAGTTGGCCAATTCCAAAACTAGCTAAAAAACCGTCAGTTTTCCGATTCCTAGACGATTCTATAGCTTAGAACAAGATAGGACTGACAGTTCCAACCAGTTCCATTGGAAAAAAAAAAAATTAAGAGGACAAAAATTCTTAAATTGTATTAAATATATAATTATTAATGTTTACACTTTTTTCATATGAATAGTAAAATTTATTACCCATTTACAATATTTAATATGTTATTATCAACAACACAAATAAATATAATTTAAAATCATATATAATTTAATTTATATAAACTTCTCCTAAAGCAAAATTTATTTCCTTAATAACACAGTTTCATGCATTGTTAATTTTATTTTTATCTTCTAAAGTATTTTGCAATTTTATGTTATTAACTACAATTGATATCGATTGTTTTTGCATATAAATGCATACGTAGTCTAAACAAATTTTTAAAATTTTTGCTTAAATAATTTAACAATTTTAAAACCAAGAATTATTTATTTAGATTTTAAAATTTATTTTATTAAAAATTAAAATTCATTTTTTTAATTTTACTTAAAAAAAAAAAATAGTTTTGCGGTCCCATGGTTCCAGTACCCTTGGGTTCCATAGAACTGGACTAAAACCACGGGAGAAGGTTTCAGTTCAGGTTCCTCATTTTCAAGACTAGGAACTGTCAATTCTGGTTTTGATTCGGATCTCGAACATGTCTATATCATATTAATCAAAAGACTGATGTTGGAATGATTGCTATTTAAAATAATTTATTAAAAAAAAAAGAGCAAAACAAAACAAAAGAAGAAGAAGAAGATTGTGAACACAGATTTATAATTCTTGTTCAAGTACACCTTTCTAGTTGACATGTAACCAGGTACCAAATTTCTTCATTAATTCTCTTATTCAAGAACTGATGCATATTGCATCTTTATTAGCCCAGTAAATATGAATAAAGAACTGCCCTCTCAGTTTTCTAGAAAAGTTTCAGCCTTTCATTTTTGTTAACAGAAGTACCAATGTGACAGAGCTGTTTCTTCTCCTCTTAAGAGCCATTGAATAAAGAAAGTACACGTATTGTTGTCATTAATCTACATGCAATATCCTATATAAAATTTTTCAAAATCATTCAATGTCTTTGTTGTTGCTAAAGAGAGTGCAAAGAACGGTTATTTTAGCTTAGGAAATGTAACTATGTGCACTTCACTGACTAGGCAGTAAAGCCACTAAAAGGATGGAACAGCTTAAATAGTTTGAAAAGATCAAGTACCTCCTTCTTCTTGCATTCTTTATAGTTATCAAAATGTTCTTGACATTTACTCTTTTCTGAACTGAACTCTTCAAGGCCTGAAATTTCCCAAAATCTAAAAATTATTCATGCTACGACACATAAGGATATTGATGAATAAAATGATCACAAAATAAAGAACTGTAAAGAGAGAGATGCATAATAACATAAACAGTTCATCATCCATAAATTTTATGCAAGATGAGAGAAATCTCTCTTAAATTTATATCTTCAACCTGATCTTCGCACAGTAAGGCTATAAGCAGGCCATTTACCAATATAAAAGAGTTGCTTACAGCTTGGCTTCACTATTACTCCTATGTTGCAGTCAGCCTAATAAGTATGATTCCTAAAATACCACAATGCCTCAAGAACCCTCATTTTTTGAAGAAGAAGAGGAACATCAACCTCAGTTAACTATTTTAGAAGAAACTAACAACAATAGATTTGTTAATGTAATTAGAAGTTACAAAGGGTTGGAAAGCAACAAGTCCATAGTAACATTACTCAAAAGTCATTATTCTACTAGATAGGGTAGGCAATATAAATGCTTCTCCATCGTAGCATTATATCATATATCATAATCTCTCTAATATCTTAGTATGTCACGTTTTAATTATTTCCCCTCCACAACTTTTTTACTCTGCCTATCCCTGCTTAATATGAGCAGTCACTATAAGTGCTGCAATTTATGAACATGACCAAAGCCATCTCAATCATGCATCCTCCATTTTCTTATTGATGGGCTACTCCTATTCCATTTAATACATTCATTTCTTATCTTATCTTTTATTTTATCCAACCTATATATTCAAGCATCTATCTCAACATACTCACCCCTGCTACTCCCTTATTTTATCAATGCTGATAATTCTTACTCAGTAGTCAAACCCTAAAATTGGTAGTCTTTATGGAGAGAGCTTCATAATTTTTACATCTTCTTCTTCTGCTCCTCCTCCTCGCCAAGAAAAATAGGGCAAAGGGCAGAAGAGCATAAACAAAACTTCCATCCAAACTTGAGATGAAAAGGCAAAACTGAATAACGGATGATCAATATCTTCTTTAGCAAAACTACAGATGTAACAAGTTGGGTGGCAAGTCTTATCCTAAGTGTAAAGCATAAAATTCCAAGTCAACCACCATATCAAAGCGCAAAAAGGGACAGATTTCCCATCCCATTCAACCTTCTCAAAGGGAACTCTCAACTTCTCCCATGCCTTTTAATGGAGAAAAACATTGATAAATGTTAAAAAAAAAAATTATTTAGATGTGCAAGTTTGTGCATAATTTGGTTATTTTGGCATCTAAGTTAATGAAATTGGCACTCGATTTTGTTTTATTTCAGTTTTAGGCCTTTAACATGTGTTTAAATTTAAAAGAGAGGACTTGATCGAATTTTATGCACTTCAAAGGGAGATTTCTCCAAGTTTCTAAGCAATCTGATCTCATCATGGGTGAAACGATTGTGCTAAACAGGCCATGTTGGCCTCGAAAGAAATTTGAAGGAGTTATGTTCAACATGGGGGGTGACAACAGCGTGTTGCAACCGTGTTCACTCAGGATTTCACTTGAGTTTCCTTTAACTTTTGACAAAAGCTAGACAGCCATATTCCAATTGTGTCGAGGTCAGAATGTTCAACATGAGGGAGCCACAACAATGTTTGAGTCTTGTTGAGACAGTTTTTTTGGTTAAGTTTGGAAGGACTTTGTCGAGAGCAACAAGGGGGAGTTAACAACACCGTGTTTGGGTGTGTTGAAGTTAAATTTGGATATTTCTATTTTTAATTCTAAGAAGTCAGTAGACTGTGTTTTGATCATGTTAAAACAAATTCAAGCTTGGAAGAAAGAACTTGGGCGTTTTTGGGAAGTTATGTAAGGATGAGGAGAGAGCAAGTCAAGAACACACAATTTCAATGCACACAATTTCATTAGAGGCTGCAAAATTTATATCGTAGAATCTAATGTATTTTAATACAATTTGTGCTATGATAGGCTCATGAGAGAGTAATTTTGTATACGTAGATTTTAAGGAATCCTAAGTTTTGTTATGTAATTGAGATCGTTTTGTTTTCAATAGATTATTATTCTCTTATATCAAACTATGCGTTCTGAAGTGCTTTCTTGAATTAAATATTTCTTGGGTTTTAAGTATTGATTTGATTTCATACTTGTTGATTGATAAATCACGTGTTTAAATAAATCTACATGATTAAGAGAGTTGCACATACCCCTACAAAAACACGGCGTAAATTTTCTGATTTATGGTCAAACCTAATAAAAGAATTTATAAAGCGTAATGCAATTTTAGGGATTTTAACATAAAATAAATTCCAATGGATTAACTTAGAATTAGAAATTGATATTCTTGGTAAAGATATTGATTTACAATACAAAGTTCGATAATTCAAGAAAATTAATAATTCCATCGATTTATGTTTTAAATGATTACATAATAATCTATGTGTTTCTTGCAATGGGATTATCTTTATTTGTGATATTGATTTGTGTTTTGTAATTAATTTAGTTGTTAGTTAATGACTTCATTCAGTATCATTCGTTAAATAATAGAAAAAGTGTAATTACTAGTACTTGCGATCCTCGTTGGAACAATACATGTGCTTAATCTATCTACTATAGTATTTGACGACAATCAGATAGCATCAAGCGTAGAGCTAACCAAGTCAAAGTCCAACAATCCATTTCAAGGAATTGGAGATCCAATGACTATTGTTACAATGATAAAAACACGAGTCAAGCAAACTAAAAAAGCTTATAAAATAGTTTGAGATACGAATGATTAAAGTATTGAGCTGTTTGAAGATGAAAATCGTCAGCTTTGATTTAAAGCAACCAGCCTTGAAAATTGTTGCTGTATGCTAGCCAAAGGCTGCCAACCTTTCTTGATACACTGTTGGCCTTCTTGCTATGAAAATTTTCATCAGTTTCATGTTTTATTTGTAGGCCACCCAAATTGTATTTCAGGCCGCCAGCTTTTAAACTTTTGTCTTTAAGGTTTCCATGTTTTAGTCCATAAAATCTATTGGTTGTAAACATTTTAAACATATCTTTTGATGAATGAAATTTGAGAGCAATTCTCTTTGAATTCTTGATAGAATTTATATTAAATTATCGGGATTTCCGTGGCGTTCACCCCGACTTATTAATCGCTTTTCCATCCTGATTGTGGTGTCTTCATTTATACCAAGGTCTACTTTTTATACCAAGGTTCTTACTTTTTATTATAATCAACGGGTTACGATTTCCATCATGTCCTTAGATGGTCCTTGATTTAATTCCATATTACGATAACAGGTCTCATCACAAGTAGGCAAGGTTCGTATCATTTGGTATCAGAGTAAAAGTTTTCTACGAATCTATATCCAGTTCAATTAGAGGTAACTCGAGTCGTTCATATCCTTAAGTGTCTTTTATTAGTTTTTTATTTGTCTGATCTTGTTCACTCTGATTTCTTAGTGTTCTATAAAAAAATTATATCTTTAGGTTTGAATTAAGGTTCTGTGAAATTCATGGATTAAATTTTATTTTTCTTAATAAAAAGAAAAAATTTTGTCTTTTAGGGTTTGGTTGAATTTCTTCAGAAGGATTTTGAATTTTGAGTGGTAAAAGGCAGAGTAGTGAGTCAATCATTGTAAAAAAAAGAAAAAAAAAAAGAAGGGCCATAATGAGTGAGATACAAATGAATGCAAATATGTTAAGTTATAATGTTGATGAGATCTCATGTGACCCAAAATTTTATATTAATGCCATGTGAACAACAATAACAAGGCATACAATTTGAGAATTGACAATGGATGTTGTACAAATTTTGCTAGCACTTTGTTAGTGGAAAAATTGAATTTGGAAACTTTAAAGCATCAAACATCTTACAAATTATAATTATCAAAAGAGTGAAGACATCAGGTGACTGATCAGGTTCTTTTCTTTTCTATTGGAAAGTACCATGATTAAGTATTGAGTAATGTGGTACCAATGGAAATTTATTATATTCTTTTAGGGCAATCATGGCATTTTGATAGGAAAGCCACGTATGATGAAAACAAGAATCACTATCTCTTGTTCTAAACAAAAGACGTGTGAATTTAGCAACCCTCAATCTATTGGAAGCTTGTGTGGATATGACAATAGCAAAACGCTTTCGAGAAAGAGAAAAATAAAAGAATCATAAAAATACACTAGTGAACAATAAGAGAAAATAATTAGAGTGTGAAACACATACGCTAGAGAGTAATATTGATAAAACAAGAGAAGATATTTGTTTTTCCACTAACGATATTAATTGTTCTTTTCCTCGTGAGATTGCTTCATCACTGCAGAAATTCAAGGCTTTGTGTCCTCAGAAAATTCCAGATGGAATTAATCATCAAATTGATTTCATTCCTAGTGCTTCCATTCTAAACAGACCAACATATAGATGTATCCTGGTAGGCTCCAAGAAAGAAGATTCAAGAACAAGTCTTTTCGAGGGAGAAGGAAATGATGAGAATCAAATAGCATCAAACGTAGAGCCGACTAAGTCCAAGTCCTACAATCCATTTCAAGAAATTGGAGGTCCAATGACTGGAGTTCCAATGATAAAAACACAAGTCAAGCAACTTAAAGAAGCTTATAAAATAGTTTAGGACACAAAAGATTAAGGTGTTGGAAATGTTTGAAGATGAACGCCACCAACTTTGATTTAAAGCAGCCAGCCTTGAAAATTGATGTTGTACGCCGACCAAAGGCCGTCGGCCTTCAATGGTTACACCGCCGACCTTCTTGCTAAGGAAATTTTAATCAATTTCATGCCTTATTTGTAGGCTGCCCGAATTATATTTTAGGCCGCCAGCTTTTAAACTTGCTTTTAAGTTTCCATGTTTTAGTCCATAAAACCAATTGGTTGTAAACATTTTAAACATATCTTTGATGAATGAAAATTGATAGTGATTCTCTTTGAATTATTGATAGAATTCGTATTGAACTTATCGAGATTTCCTGTGGCGTTCACCTCAACTTATCAATCGATTTTCCATCCCTAATTGTAGCGTCTTCATTTATACCAAGGTTCTTACTTCATTATAAACAACGGGTCGTGGTTTCCATCAAGTTCTTAGATGGTCCTTTGATTTAATTTCAGATAACGGTAATGAGTCTCGTCACAAGTTGACGTGGTTCGTATTAGTATTGGTAAGTGCACTAACCTAATCGCAGAATAGATTTAAGAATAGATTTGTCAAATGCAATCATAACAAACACCAGAGGGGAAAGAAGTCTAGATCATTTGTCCGGTGCAAAGGGGTTAGCTATTGTGTTGGGGGCACTTGAACAACTACTCAATGCCCTCTATGATTGAGCATTGGTTAGCACATTCGAGAGCACCAATGGTTGCTATATCCTTGGTGGCAAATAGATTAAATATAAGGCCTATTGGAGCCAGTAGTCATACAAAAGTAATATGCTATTCCCATAGCCATTGTGAAGCCTCTTTGTAAAGTTTTAGCATCTTTCCCCAATTCCAGAACATTCCACAAGGGCCTTTGAAGCCTAAAATTATTTCCTTTAAAGAATCGTGTAAGTCCAACCTGCCCAAAGTCACCTAGAAGCCCCCTTGCATAAGTGCAACATATGTTTGAATTGGTGATCCATGCCAGACATGCACCTCCAAAGTCCCAAGACCACTTCTGAATTCTTATTTTGGTGCACTAGTCCCATCTAACCTTGGCTCTTGTGAAAATATTTCGTTGGTCACTCCAAAACTTCCACAATGATTTTCCAATTTTGTCTAACAACTTTATTGGATTATATGAACAGGAAGCCCAACACACTTGCATCCAGAATAGGAGAGGAGTTTTGACATCCAGAAATTAATGCACTTTTAAATTTATGGTATGACTATTAGGTTCTCATATTTTCTTTCCATAATTGGGTACTAATAAGACGGAAACCCAACTAAACAATTGGAAGAGAACCTTCCTAAAAACCAAGAATGAAAAGAATCTCTTTCTTGATTCGTAGTGGAGATTTAAAGCCGTAAATTCAACAGCCACACTACCACTCTTTTTGGGCTAGATAAATAATTCATTGATAACCAAAAATGAGATACACAACTGCAACCATGGATTTGGGGTCAACACTGATATTTAAAAGGGCAGCTAGAGTGAACCACTCAAATTACACAAAACATTTTAGGCTCTAGAGTGAAGAATTCTTGTCCAGTAAAATCTAAACAATATCACAAGCTAACAGGCAATAAACAGTCACATGGCACATCACAGGCAGTGAACAGCCACTGCAGACGAAGCCATATAGGACAGGATAACAGGAGAAACTGGAGCTGGAAAAAGTCCATCTAAAACTCCTTGCCAAGATCCAAAAAAGGGCATTTAGCCATAAACATACATCCTTCCAGACTTGGGGAAAGAATGAGAACTAGAAGAATAGAGAGAAGCTCTCTGCTGTTGAATTACACAAGTAATATGAAGGCTGGGTATTTTGAGAAGTGTAAAGCTTGTTATTAACCGCTGCCCACAAAATAAAGCAATGTTTAGGCATAGATTTCTTTAGCCATATGATTCTTGCCTGTCATATACTTTTGACTCTAGGACTGAGTGCTTTGAAGGCACCTTTGATGAAGAACTTTCCCAATGAAGATGGTGCCCTAATGAATCCATCCGAAATGAGGAATTTGGTCGCAGAAACACGAATCAAATCTCATTTTGAAAAAAGCAAGGAGAACTCAAGTCATCATCCTTAATTATTGAACAAAGCAGGGCATTCATGGGCACCCAAATTTGCTATGTCTCTCAAACAATGTCTATCAACAAAGGGCCCTATCAAGCCAAAATCTGACCATAGCAATATGGACAACCCATCTCCTACAACTCACCAAGAGAGATGATGAACTGAACCTCTAAATTCCAGTGAACTGCACCACTTCCATAAGCAGACAGGGTGCTTTAACTGTCCAAAATTTCTCTCCTTTAAGAAAGATCGAATTAACCCAGTCCACCCATAATCCCCAAATGACCATTACATAAAGTATAAAATTAGTTATTGTATGCCCTTTATCTAACTGATAATAAGTGGCTTATCATTAGTCATGTCTTATTCAGTTACAGTACGTATGAGAGTGGCTTACTGGCTTTGATTTCGCAAGTTTCTTCCTTTTGTATACAAACTACAGAACAACAGTAATGCCACTGCGACAAATATACGAGTTTCTAGTTATGAGATCAGATCCAAATTGAAGCATTCCTTTAAACGATAATATCACGAATAATACCTAAACTCTGACAAAAAATGCAATTAGCTACTGAACTTTCATATTAATCAACTATGAATCAATTATTCAATCTAAGTACCTAAAAAAACTTTAGATAAAAAAACTTGATAGAAATTATTATCATGCACGAAAAGCTCATTCAAGTATTAAATTAATTAATTTCAAAGTTCAAATACTAAATTGATCAATTTCAAGGTTTTTACCTGATTATCCAAGTTTAGGTATTATTCATGAAATCAACCTTTCTACCATTATTTTTTCATACAGGTAGACAGTACCCGAACGCACACAAGCTAATAAAATTTCCCAACCCAATCATGCACATTCTTTTTCATTTTGTCACAGTCACTAATGCAAAAGGTGAAACAAGTGTATGAGGACGCATTTGTTTTCATATATCGTCGATCAGCATGCATAGCCACCGTTACCGGTAGTCACCCATCAGAACCACCGGTTTTGAATACCGCCATCTTATTCAAAAAGGACACGTATTAGACTCATCAATTTTGCTAAAACCAAAGGAAACTTTACAAACGAAACATGCAGATACCCTCAAGACTCAAGAGACCTGCCCCAAGTGGTTTATCTAACTAATAACGCTACAACTTCATCAATTTGACAAACATTACAATCATAGTACGACTACGTAGCAATCATCCGGACTGAGCCACTAATAAAAGCTAGGTTTCCATATCCTCCATTTTTGTGTGTCGATTAAAACTCATCAATTTCCGAATTGTGTCTACTAAGACTAGATTCCTCATGGGCAACAGATGAAGAGAAATCACATAAACACAAACACGCAAAGAGAATATATTAGGGAAGAAAACAAGAAAAAAAAAGAGGATCGGAATAATTGAAAATGATTAAAAAAAAAAGGAAGAAAGAAAATGCGTACATTTAGAGAAGCGGTATACTGAAGGTAGCATGGCGAATCGGCGATTCTAGCAGCGCTTGCATACGCGATGTTTGTTTCGATGCATTTGAAGCCATTTGATTGTTTTTCCTTCTCTCTCTCCCCTTCTCCAAGAGCTGATCTCCGGATTTCCCTATATATGTTCTAATTTCCGAAATGCATTTTCCAGCAGACTTTCCATCACCGAGCACCATGTTAAAAGTAAATAAAAATTTTAAATTTTTTAAGGTTACTACCATAAAAATATGTAATTAAGTATATAGACTAAATATTAAAACTGATTAATTTAATATTTAAATTTTAAAATTATTTAATTTATATCTAAAAGAAATTTAAATTAATCAATTTAGTACTAACAAAACTTTTAAATTAATCAATGTGAATATTCAAATAACTAATTACATATTTTATGAAAGTTTAGTACCAACTTCTTAACACTACTTATATTGAAATTGGTATTGGTGAAGCACACCTATGTATTTATACTTTTGACATTGTGGAAGGATAATCAAGTTAATAACAATATTTTTTGCGAGCGTTGCCTTGATGAAACCATAGAAATTTCTTAGTTTATAATTTTCAATTATAGACAATTTTAGAAAAAATATGAAGGAAGCATCTGTATCTATACAACTTTGCAATAAAGGGTCTAAACGCTTTTACCATAAGCTTTAGACTCTATATTCTTAATTTAGCGGGATTTGCGAATTACCCCCAAAACTTTTACTAAGATACGGATTCATCCTTTTAACTTTTAAAGTAAGCATTTTAATCCCTTAAATTTTTAAAAATTAGCATTGTTAAGGACAATTAACATTTTTATGAATTTATGCGGCATAAATCTACACATAGATAAAAGTTTAAAGAGTAAATCCGCACATAGGTAAAAGTTTTGATTGGGTATTTTGCAACATCCCCATTTTGCTTTAACGAAAAGTGTTAAGTATCTTTAACTGTGCTAATTTTTTAAAGTTGCAGGGGTTAAAAAACTCACCTTAAAAGTTTAGAAGGCAAATTCGCAACTAGATAAAAGTTTAGAGGGATAATTTGCAATTTTCCTTATAATTTATATAATTCTTAAGGCCTCTATTCATCTAATGTTAACAAAATATCGTAATATAGACAGAGGCCCTAAAATGCATATATATTACTAAAATGATCCAGAGACCAATTATAAGGAATCAAAATCAAATGATGTCAATGGAACTGATTAGAGTCATGTACTAATTTAAACGACTAAACTTTTTGAAATTTCCTAACTTAGCCCTAAACCCCTAAATTTAGAAAATTCAAAAACAATTCAAATATCGAAATAAAGTAAATTAAAATTTAATAATAGTTCATTAATAAAAAAGTTTGACAAGGAAAATCAAAACAATGCATTAGGAGCATTGATTTTCGCAAAATTACGATTTTACACAAAACCTGGAACTGAAGGGAATTAAAAATTAAAAATTTAGTCATTGTAAATAAATTAGACTTATTTAAGATATCTAAATCATTTATTAGCCCAAAAGCTTAATAAAAAACTCTAAACTATTAAAAATTAACTAAGGTTCTTACATACGCAAGATTTAGGTGCATAAGGTCATAATTTAAGCATTTAGATTTTTCGATACTCTTAGATAAGAACTATGTAATCCTCCTAATTTTACATAATTTGATTATAATAATTACTAAAATTATAACCTAGAATCATAAAGAACTATAATAAAAAAATAGTAACAATCACTTTCAATTTTTCACGATTTAAAATTATTAAAGTGTGAACAAAATTTCATTATAATTAAAGGAAAAAAAATAATTAGAATCATTATTAATAAAATTTCAAAACGCAAAATGTAACTTCCATAACCTTAGTTTTTAGTTACAATAAAGGACGATCAATTTGTAATGCCCTAATTTAAAGGTATTATCAGCCCACAATGTGTCTTTACCAAAGATAGACACATTAAGGCTATAAGTTACTATAGTCTACAAATATATACCATGTATCATCTGTTGCTTACAATAAGATTACTTTAAAAACTTTACTACTATAAAGAAATAAAACTTCCTCAATTCACCTACCTCATAAACTAAAATCCAAACTTTAACATAATTTTAACATAATAAGAAAATCCTTAAAATATTAAAAGTATCAAAGAAAGCTAATCAAAATATAGTATTTTCTTCTCAAATCACTATCTAAAATCCAACCAATCTAATTATCTGTTGGATGGTCAAATCCACTATTGCTCTCCCCGTAGTCCACGAATACATCATAACCCATCATATCATACACAATTGAGCGAAAAACGCTTAATATGCCAAACCGAAACTACATGCATATGAATAAGCAAGAAGTAATATCACATACGACTTAATAACTAATATAACAATCATAAATTTGTTGTCTTTAATTAGCTTGCAACCAACACAGTCCAGAACTATTATACACTAGTCCCATACCCGGAGTATCTCATGACTCCCTAAAACATCCAATATAGAAAAGAGGTAATTACATACATATTAGTGTTGGGAATCTCCCACACACTCGGGGTGCCGTACTCGTACTACTCTTAAACTGTCGGAATCATCTCCAGGTGTAACCCCACTCAGGATAACACCATAAAAAGATCATCAGGTTGTGAGCGTTAGCATCACACTTTACGTGGTCTTTACTAGCCGCAGCCAATCATAAGCAACACTCAATCCAATTAAAGTCCAATAGAATTAGGTCAAGTTTTACAAATCTAATCCTACAAGCACAATCAACAAACATGGTATGGTTGTATCTGGATTCGCTTTCAAAACTCCAATTTCACCAACAAAACCTTTTAAAAGATTAGAACATTAATTTCACCAGAATCCTGATCATTAACATATATCAAATCAAAATTCGATTTCACATTCACAATTAAACCCTAACCCTAAAATCCATAATCTAAAACATAAAATTTACAACATTAGATCTACGCACCTGTCTCCTAGGATCACTAGACAGCGAAACCCCAAAAACACAAATTTCTCAAAATTCCTCAAAACCCTAAAATCCTCAATCAACAATAAATCAACTATTGGAAAGATCTCATCTCTAAAATAACAGAATTGCACAAATTCATACTAACCTAAAACTTTGGATCACATGCCTTCTTGACTATAGGACCAAATTACCGATCACAACTTAGGGTTTTGATTTCCAACAAAGTTGTCTCCACCAACTTGAATCCTCAAATCAAAGAAACAACCTTTACTAGAGAGATCATGCTAAAAGATTAATGAAAGGACAAGGAAAGAGCCCACTTACCTAGGTTTTATGCTTAGTAAGAGATGTGGAGAAGACACAAAAGACCTAAGGCTATATATAGGACTTGGGAAACCCTAGCACACAGAGAAAAGACGTTTTTTTGTGAAAATATAGGCTGGTATGAAGATGATGGCTAAGGGCATCTTAACACGAAGGGGCGAAAAATCTCTCTATAAGCCAGCATAAAGTCGACAGCCTTGGATTTCTAGCCCAGCGGCTTAGAGCTAGCCTTGCGCCTCCTCTCCTAGTTTTATATGAACACTTCCCTCGAGTCCAATTTCGTCTATTACATGACAAAATTAACCTCTTAAACAATTATATATTATAATACAACCCTTCATTATAGATTAATTATTCATATATTACATTTCTGCCCTCCTAAAAGAAACTTTCGTCCTTGAAAGTTACCTGAATCATTGAAAAGTTCGGGATACTTGGTTTACAAGTCCTCTTCTAATTCCCAAGTTGCTTCTCATTCAGTTTGGTTTGTCCATTGCACCTTCACATACTTGATCACGCATCTCCTTAAGATCTTTTCTTTTGTATCTAAAATCCTTATTGGCTTTTCGATCGTAGCGAGATTAGTTTGAACTTCCAACGGCTCTAAAGCTACAATTTGTTCAAGATCTTACACATATTTCCTCAACATTGACACATGAAATATGTGTCTACTCCTTCCAAACTTGGCGGCAATGCTAATCGGTAAACCATATCGCCTATCTTTTCCAAAATTTTAAATGGTCCAATATATATGGTGTTTAATTTGCCTCTCATACCAAATCTAACAACACCCTAGTCGGTGATATTTTAAGCAATAAATGCTCCCCTACCTGAAATTCTAATGGTCTTCTCTGTTTATGCTGATAACTTTTCTAACGGCTTCTCTTTAACCTTATCAACAACATCTTGCACCAATTTTGGTCCTAAAATCTGTCTATCACACCTCATCCCAATGAATCACTGATTAGTATTTCCTACTATATAAAGCTTCATAAGGTGGCATCCCAATTGACGCTTGATAAATGTTGTTATATGCAAATTCTACCAAAAGAAAAAATCCTCAATCAACAATAAATCAACTATTAGGAAAGATCTCATCTTTAAAATAACAAGAATTGCACGAATTCATACTTACCTAAAACTTTAGATCTCACGCCTTCTTGGTTGTAGGACAAAATTACCGATCACAACTTAGGGTTTGGATCTCTAACGAAGTCGTCTCCACCAACTTGATTACCCAAATCAAAGAAATAACCTTTACTAAAGAAATCATGCTACAAGATTAATGAAAGGATAAGTGTAAACCTCGGAATTTTTTTTTCACATTAGTACACGACTCTAAAATAGAAAATATGAACTAGTTAGTAAACCTAGAATCCAATAAAAACCTAAGAATAGATCCATAACTTGAATTGGGCTAGGTTAGGATCTAAAAGCCGAATTAAGAACTTCTTTGACCCTAATTGATACTAAAAACGAGATTTCGTATCTTGAACTGATAATTCAAGATATGATTAAAGGAAACTAAAAGTTTCAAACTCGAAACTTATCTTACAAATAGAAAAAATAGAAAAATATAGATATAGAGATTAATTGACTACTATTGAGCTCAACAATGATTTGAGACTAGAACTATGAGTAGTAATGAGTCTATAAATGAATTTAAACCCTAAATTCAAGATTTTTAGATAGTATTAAACACTATTAATAAGATTTCATAGTAAATATAAAAAACCGAAGATATATAGATAATTAATCTTATATATCAAAAGCGATATCGAGTAGTTAACCAATTACACTTATAGATAGAAAACGATAATCTAAAGATAAACCGTTAGTATTATCAATACACAATAAAAACATAAACAAATGTATAACTAGAGATCTAAACTTCAAACAAATATTTGAATCCACCATTGTTTTGATTAGGGTTTTCTTAAGCTATTGGAGCCTAAAATAAAAATTGACCTAATACGCTTAGGAAACCTTAATCGCGGAAGATAAAATTCTAAAAACAATTAATCGTGTAAATTTAAAACTTAAATTTGTATCGTTTGATAACCTAAGCATTTTGTAGAATCCTATAAAAATATTTTTGTACAAAAACTCTCAAATATTAGCTAATTTATACCCGATTAACTTGATAAACTACCCAAAAATATAGATTGATATTTTCTAAATTATTAGTAATATATATACATATTAGACCGGTTGCAAGTTGTGCAAACGAAGGGCTTGGATTTCCTTGAGAATTGAGAATCGAAATTTGCTTGAAATTTGTCCAAATTATGCATAAATGGTCAACAAAATCAACTCAAATACAAATCAAACTTTGTCAACTCATCTCCTTCATAAATGATAGCAAAACAAATGGAGGAAATAGTATTAAAATGAGGAACAATCAGGGCAAATATTAGAAGACAACGTCTTCTTCTTTCCTATATATTTATATATATATATATGTTTATAGCTCTTGATGAACAAGCAAACAACCTCCACTTACTCTCGAAATTTTCATATCAAACAAACACCTATTGAGCAATCAAATCGATCCAAAAATAGAAATAAAATCGTTCTAAACACCTCGGTTCGAATCAAAGAAAAATACAGCACGAAAAATGCATAATTTGGGAACAAGGTAAGTTGTTGTAATTCGGCTTGTTATTTGTTAAAAACAAGGATTGAAACTAACTTCTGATGATCATAGGATCATTACCAACCCAAGAACAAGCTTCAACTTCCACCGAACAAGCTTAAGCAAGGTAAAATTCGAAAACCCTAGTTGTACCTTTTCAAATTCGAAAATTTAAGATTACATACATGTAGATACGTTATGAGTTGATGTATGTATATATACATGCCATAGAAACACTGAGGAATGATTTGAGAATGTTTATGACGTAGAAAATTGAAGAAATATGAACTTTTTCATCGGAAAAGATTATGAACAATGTCAACACTGTCCCTAAGCCGCCAGTGTAGACGTTAAACGCTGGCGGCTTACGAGGGTAGGCCAGCATTGTTGAGACGGCTTATACTGGAACAAAAGCTACGTAAAACTTATTTTTATGTAAAGTAAACGAACGCTGGCTAACTAGGATTATACGCCGACAGTGTATAGTCCGATGTACGTGGGAAGCTGGCGGCTTACGAGCCAGCACAAACGATGCGGAATAAAATGAAAAACTTAAGAATGACGGCATCTAGGTTTCAATGCCGGTGGCATAGGAGCCAGCGTACAAACCTATTTTTCTTACGTAAAGTCTGTATTACATGGACAACATATTTACATAATAAATAAAAACATATTATATATAAATATGTATATCAAAACAGATTTTACTAAGTAAATAAGCAAATACAAATACTTAGAATAATAATATAATAAATATTTAAGAACTTTTAAACCCTAAAAACTCTAGAGAAATATTAAATATTACTAGCCACTATAATTGTTAAATATTTGCTCTATTTAGATAAATAGATAATAATGGAAATCAAAATAAGCTAAATTTACGAATAATGTGATTTCTAAAAATGACAAAGTAATTATGTGAAACAGATTAAGAGAAACACAATGACACTAAGTAATGGTAAACAAATATGAGTTACTATAATGGGTCATTTAGGAAGTTATATAAAAGTAGGCATAATAACCACGAAAATATAAGTTTATCCAATATCAATTGTTCAAATACTAGATAAATGTATATAAATATCAAACAAAATCAAGACAAACAACGTGAAAGTAAATATTAAATGATACTGGATTTCCATAGGACCATTAAAAGACCAATATAGTACTAGAATGAAAACTTAACATCAATATAGGACACTTAGATACTCATAGGACTTTAATCATATAGGTTATGTATCATTGATGAATATATTAATCATATCAATAGGTGACTTGAGTACTTGTGAGGACTTTCCTAAAGACTACTACGATTGACCAACATGAGTAGGTGAGGAACTTAGTCTTATTACATTATATGTGTTTGTAACTTAGCGAGCTATAAATAAAAGATAATAACATAAGTGTATTGTATGGGTTTATGGGAACTATTTATTGTATTGATTGCCAAGTCATGCTGATAATAATGACAACAGAATTTTGTATGACTATGCTATTTGTGTAACATGATTGAATGTCTGTGTATTGGTTGATCGCCTTCAATTTAATTAAAAACTACTGGTACCATAATGGAACTTGTACATGCATTGCATATTTTGCATAAAACAACATTTGAGTAAGTGGTAGCCTACTACGTGTTAGTATTTCGGATATCTGGTAATGCTTGGTTTATCTAAGCAAGAAAGCTATTAGTTAATCGCAAGATTACCATTCACTACAACAAAATGAGCCTTTGGCTACGTCCAATAAACGTGGCTAAACATTAATTAAACGTGACCAAAGATTTTTAGTCACGTTTTTTTATACGTGGCCTATAGACGTCGCGAAAGGTCAGTCGCAGATTTGATAAGTAACGTTAAAAATTGAAACGTCACTAATGTTAGTTTGGTAGCCAAATGCACTTTGTTAGGCCACGTTTAAACATGGCCTATTATCATGTTTTGGTCACACTTATGTGTCGCTAAATATGACTAATATCCATCCCACCATATATAAAAGGAGGGAAACTTGTGATCGGCGACGTTTAAACGTGGGTAAACATTTTTATTAGTAACGTGTAAACGTAAGTAAATTACATAATTGGCGATGTTTAACCGTGACCATACACAGGTTGAATAAGATTTATAAACGTGACAAATCTCATATTTACCGCAAATTAAACGTCGCTATTCTAATACATTTGGCGACGTCTACATATAAGTAGTGGTTGTTATTTTTATTTAGCGACGTTTACACGTGGCTCTTCTAATACATTGGCGACGTCTATATATAGGCAGTGGTTGTTATTTTTATTTAACGACGTTTACACGTGGCTATACTAATACATTGGCAACGTCTACATATAGGTAGTGGTTGTTATTTTTATTTAGTGACGTTTACATAAAGGGTAGAATCTTTCCAATAATAATAGCAGCTAATGGCCATCATTTCCACCTCAAAATAAATTGAAATGGGACATCAACCCCAAATCATTAACCATATATCATACAAGCAAGATAAAAAATGTGCACAAAGCATTGATATTTCCAAGCTTATTAACCTGAGATATCATTTATATGAAATATGGAAAAAAAAGGTAAATGACAATGAATGTTTTACTAGATAAAAAGAATAGAATCTCCAACATCAAGTCTCTTGACACTAATAAACACACACAAGCTAGTTCTAAGAAGATGCATCTTGTGTTAACCTGAGATTTAAAAAAAAAAAACAAGTCGAAATATTCATATGTAATGTGGAGGAGGGAATTCCATTTGCATCTAGTAGAAGGAGAAGAAGACTCAATTGACTATGCATAACAACAGGGCAAAAATAATAAAACAAAATCTAAGGTGAAATTATGCCACTCTTTCAAATGGACTTGACAATGCTTGCTTGCAACATGCAACACTATTTCAATAATTGACACACATGACACTTTTAGTTTTCTAATCATAAAATGAGTGCATTAATTTAGAGAAAAGAGTAAAGAAAATAAAGGAAAAAGGAAAGTCTTACAATGATATAACAATCAAATTGGAATTCAAAATACTGTTATAAGCTATTAGATACAATGGGATAATATAGTGCTAGAACAAGATGGCTAACAGGCCTATTTATTGACAATGAAGTTATCTCCTCCAATCCCTGTATAATTAAGAATTTACTCCACATGGCTAGTGAGAAAAAGCCTCTTGTGTTTATTTCCACTCTTTCATCATGATAAAGATCCACCACACCCTACCATCCACTAAAAGAAAAAATTTAAAGAACGACAAACCATATTATCAGTAACATCCAGCATTTCTATGGAGGATAGATGAAAACAATTATCGAGCTTCCTTCTTATGGCCATGGGAAAGGAAGAAGATAGAATATGTATGCAAAGAATCATACATCATTATGCATGCCGCAACATCATTGTCAATGAAACTTCTCATATAATGCTACAGCAAAGACATGATGATCTTCATTTTCTAATCCCCTTAATTCAACTTCTTCAACAACATCATTGTCAATGAAAGCATACTGAGATGCAATGAATGCCTTTACCCCTGCCACACCAACAATTCCAATTAGTACAACACATATCACACCAATGATTCCATCTGAAGAGCCTAAAATGTTTCATTTAATTTATAAGTACCCACACATGCACCTACACAATAAATCTTTTCTAAAAAAAAATAAATAAATAGAAGTATTAGCTCCTTTATTTCAAAAAGACAATAGATACTACTTCCATATTTAGGCAATTTCCGCCTCTAATCCAAATAGGAAAACATCAATTATGCACCACTTTAAAGTGCCTCTATGATTTCACTTCATATAAAACAAATCCATTCATCCTACCAAAAAACCTACTGCCTCTCACTAGAAATTTCATGTCAATTAACACAATTTTGCTCATCAAAAACAAAAAAGTTTTCAATACTATCATCAAGCACTCACTATTTTAAAATGTATTTCATTTTTTAACAACAAAATCGACATGTTAACGAATTCAACCCTACAATATTGCTCCAAACACAATCAAATTTATTCAAAGAATCAACCAAAAATAATTTCACTACAAACATAATAAAGTTCATTCACACTTCAATCCGAACACGAATATGAAATCAACATGTAACTAATTCTTCCAAGACAAACCTAAAACAAAATGTACTAAAATAGATATATAATACTATATTAGATGTAAAAAACACATATATAAATATATAATATATGACAGACCATTTTCATTTTGAAAATCCAACAAACAGAAGAAATGATTTTGTCCCAAAAAATAAAAAATAAAAAATAACACAAGTGGGAGAAGGGTTACCACATACATATTAGATGTACAATATCAAGTCCCTATTGAGATTAATACCTTTCAAATAGAAGACTGATCTATTTAAACCTTGAGCTTTCATAAATAAATAAATGCATACATAAACAAATATATATATTAATGTCTCTAACCAAGTAGAGATATGTTATGCTAAGACTGACCAATTGACATATTAAATATTCATGGCAGAATCTACAACTCATTACTGGAGTAACTTTATATTGGTAAATCTAGAATTGTTTCCATGACAAGAACCAACACTTATGGAGGCATAATTTTCCATAGAGATTCACATGAAGACGTCGAAAATGTCACTACAAAACCAAAAATAAAAAATATCGATCATAACCAAAATAAAAATGGAATCAATATAATCAGAGAGTTTTCAACTCTTTAATTACATTATCCCTTGAAGGATTTTCCATTTTCTGTAGAAGTGTAGCAAAACAAATAATTATAAAGAAATGTAAACTTGGAGATTAGGGAATAACATAAAGATCATAAAGCACTCCAAGAAGGCAACAATATATATAGATAATAAAATACTACTGCTAAGTTCTATTTTGCTTTTTTTTTTTTCATTTGCCTGATAATTATGAAATATATCCATAAACACATATAGATCTTCACCAGGAAATGGTAAGTGATAAGCTTACACGAAATCTTCATGCATCACATTGGAAAAAAATAGTATTATAGAAAAAATAATTATTAGAAGGAAAAGGAAATTATTGAAGAGCTCTTCTCCGATGTATAACACATCAACATCTTAACCATGTTAGGTTCAAATAAGCAAAAACAGGGTATATCTTTTACGTATCTTATAAATTCTATAGATTAGATTTATATATTCCTCCATAGCCATTTTCTTTTCTACTGCATTGCCAATAAAAAGGGGAAAAAATCTCTTTGTTTTTTTCCCACAAAATTTACACTCTAATTTTTGTCCTTTTCTTTACTATTGTAACAAAATTAAAAAAAATCCAAGTCTAACCTGATTCATTGTATTAAAAATGAATGATAGTACCACTAGTTTCTTCCATTATACCAAATGGCACACCCATCCATTCTATAATCATGTCCCTCTACTCTTTTGCTATTAAAAAAAAAAGGAAAAGAGAAAATTCCTTGCTGTCATTTCCAAAATTCTTTCCACTATTGATTCTTTCCACGGTTAATGTAAAAAAAGTGTTGCAAATTAAGTGAATGTTCCATAAACGTGACTAATGGTGTGCTTTAATTGATAAGCTTAAATTATAAAAGATGGGCGACGTTTGCAATATTTGCAAACGTCGCCCAATATCAAAATTCCTGTAGTGATTGTTCTGTTGATACCATAAGAACTAAATGGTAAATGAAGGACGCCGCTTATGGTATTGCTTGGAATTGACTAACATTTAGTGGAGTTTCTAAAGCTGAAACAAGAAATGAATGTTAAGACACAATAAATTCAAAGAGATAATCAAATTGAGCATTGTTGTTTCCTGAAAGCTTAGTCCCTCCTGGGTAGGTAGGCTATAGATTGTGATCCTTCAACCCCGATGAAAGGGTATAAATCTTCATCCTGTTTGGATTCTGAGTTATCCAAGCTTGTAATTGTACATATGTTTGATTGATACATTTCATATGATTATTAAATAACTTGTGTATTATGTGATAAGTTCTGGTTATTCACTAAGCTCGTGGTTTAAGCTCACACTCCAATAGTCTTTTCAAGTTCACATTGCGATCTTGGCTCATTACTACCAGGACCATGATCCTGGTAAGAATTTAGAACTTGGATGCTTAAGGAATAGTATAGGATAAGATAATATTTCTACTTTAGTTGCAAGTATCTTGCATTAGAAACGTTAGTTATGTATTTGGAGGATTTTATAGTAATGTTATGGTTTTTAATTTTTTTTTATTATTCACAAACTTGGTATAACGGTTATTTACTAATTTATGTCTTATATATATTTTATCATCTTATCTAAGCAACTAAAAGATCCTATTTATTGAAAACATGTCATTCTCAGAAGGTAAACTAGTAATAGCATTCAAGTGTATCTTGTTTACTATTACTAGGGTACCTTCGGGGCGTGGCAATAAGGAAAGAGTCCACTTACTTAGGGTTTATGCTTAGGAAGAGATGTTGTAAACCCCTAATTTTTAAGGTAATTTCAAGCTTATACCATAAATTGGAAAGTCAACTAGAAACCTTAAGTCAACAAATTCCCAAAAACCCTAGCAGTTTAGATCCGACAACCCTGTGTTCTTAAACCAAGAAGTTGAAATATGAGTGGAGAATGTAGATCGGTTTGTAATATATTATGATGCTTAAAAATATCAGATTAGTGAATTTTCGACCTATTTTAAACCCGATCGGATACAACTTTGAAAAGCGTGTCTCGGGGCTCGAGATTCTAAATATATGTTATTAGTACTAAAATATATCAGTTATATAACTTTTCGAGTTATAAAAGTTATAGTTATAGCCTTTTATTTTATTTTCTTTACTATCGGTACTTTAATTGTTTAATCAACTTTTTTTATTTTTAATCAACTATTCATCAAGTACAACCCATATCCTATTCTTACATCCTTACAACCTATTCTCATAATATCACATCATTTTCCTTACATTTACTTTTCCAATACATTTTATTACATAAATTACTTTTAAATTTTGAATTTTATTACATAAAATCATCACACATCTCTCTCTCTCTTCTTAGCAAAACCGACGCTCCCTCCCTCTTTTTCTCCCTCAATTTGTTTTATTTTCTCCAATTTATTTAACACACAAACCCTAATTCATCCCACTATAAATACTCCTTTATACTTTTACTTTTCACTTTTCACTTTCTCTCTTTCTTTACAAAAATCAACTTTTGGAACAAGGTTTTACTCTCCCTCTCCTCCTCTTTCTTGTCGTGAACTACACACACACACACACACAAATTTATATTTTTCTCTTTCAAGCTTCTTGTTCCAAACATTTCATATGTAGTAGATCTTGATCCTACTATCATAAAACATGTTATGATAAGATTATATGTAATATATAAATAAATATTTTATATTGAAGGACAAAGATGTCATTTGATATAAAATAAGAGGGTTTTCTGGTCAACCCTAATGTTTAAATTAATTACTTTTGTCGGTTATTAGATACGTGAGAGAAGACGAAGAGATGAAGGGGAAATCAAATGGGCACAAGGATAAGCTGGTTACATACTATTGGCCTAACTTTCTATGTCGCCGTCATACATATTGAAAACTGCCAGCGTATGTAAAGTGAGGGATGAAAAGTCACGATTTTTATTATATCTTTCTTCTTTCTTCTCTATTCCAACATAACCCTAAACCTAGCAGACATCCTCTGGTGTATTCATAGCCGTCAAGATGATCCGATAATCTAGATGAGGTAATCAAATCATCAATTTTCCTTTAGGTTTCATAGATCTATCAAGTTCTTAGAGTTTTTATATTGTTTTGAAGGAGAATTGGAGAATCGTTTTAGTAATTTGATAACCATTTTTCTTTAAGATCTACAAATCTATAGTATCCTCAGAATTTGTTTGTTGTTTTTGAAGGGAGATTGGAGACAACCTTAATTATCTCAGAGATCTGGATTTGGTGTTAAAAAGGATTCTATAGTCCAGATGGGTAATCATTTTTCATATATATTAGTTTCTTAGAGTATTGTTTATTGTTTTGAAGGAACTTTTGGAAGAGGAACCCTAATTGAGTTTGGAATCTGATTTTTGGTGATCAAGGAGAGTCGAGAGTCAATTCTAGGTAAGTTTATATGTTCTGAACCTTTATGATTAAAAATGAATGATTTTTATCGGTTTTGGTTTAATTTGTATTGAATGGATTCTACGGTTTGGAGAAATTGTGGAGGAAAAATTTGATCTTTTGGAAATTTTGTGATTCCATAAATAAGGAAAACGGGTGAGATTGATTCTTTCAACCCTTTAGATGATCTAAAAATATAATCTTTTGTTAAAGTTTTTGTCACACCCCAAAGGGAACCCTAAACGCAACAGTCCGCCACATTGGATATCTAAACTCAAGTATGACAACCTTAGTCACTCCATAAGTTTAAATACTGGGTGCAAGGCTCACGTTCAACATATAGGGAGCCATACTTTGAATCGAAATAGTTTAAGGAGACATACATAGTGATAAGAATATAAATCATAACAGTTATATCCAGAAAAATCTATTACATGAGCTAAGGGGCATACCCCGACAGAATAAAAAGTCTCTTACAATAACCATTATATATATATATCGATTAAGGAGATTCAACTAGAAGTCTATACCTATATCTAGGTCCCGATTTCTTTAAAAAGCTCCTTAAGTTCCAAAAGCTATACCTGCGGAAAGTGGCCTATCAGAGATAGCCATAAATATTCATACTGCAACAAGAAACTATGGGGGTATAAGTTAACGAGCTTAGTAAGTTTCACTTCCAAAATTAAATGCTCAACAAACAATATATATTAAGCAAGTTATATTAACAATCATATGAAATGCACAAGCACGTGAGCATACAATACATAAGACCATCTGAAAATCTTATGTTGAATGGATTTATACCCTCCATTCGGGGTTAGGTGTTTCGGGTCCATACGACCATAGATTTCAATTTTTCTCATATATATTGTGGTTGATACAGATGCCCACCCACACACATTTTCAATTCCAGCCCTTACGCAAATGTTAAGTTCTCTAATAATGTTTTGACGATAACAAAATGATGTTAAAGTATTTAATTGTTTTATTCGATAAGTATGATTTAACATAAGCTAGTTCAGAACCTTTGAATAATTGGATAAATAAGTTTTTATAGAATCAGAAGCTATTTCAGAAGTTTCAACTAAAGCTTTGGTTATTTAAAGGAAGTAATCAGAAGCAGTGTCAGAATTTTCAACAGTAGACGAATGAGCTTAACAAGCTAGTCAGAAGCAGTTTTAGAACCTTCAGCGATAGTAATATAAATCTGACAGAGGCAGTTTCAAAACTTTCAATGGTAGATGAATAAGCTTAACAAAGCTATACAGAAGCAGTTTCATAACTTTTAAGACGGATATGAATTTTTTTTCAGTTTCGATTAAAATTGTCTTAAAACTTGGTTTTAATATTTTTCAAAACTTAGCTTCACTTGTCAAGTATATTTGGGTAATATACTTGATGTGTTTCACTTAAGTTGGATTTTATATCATGGGGATCAAATCACATTAAAATATTTTACAAAGTTTTTTTTAAAATTATTTTAATATCTTCAAAAATATTTTATCAAGACGCATGGATAATTCCTAAAGTTCTTATAGATCACGAATGTGATAAGATATGGATAATAAAGGTTGTTTTGAAAAGAAGATATGGTTGTTATAAGATAAGATTAGAAGATAATGTTTGTTATTTAAAGATAAGATTTATTAGGATATCAACTTATCCAGATTTTTTAAAATCACAAGAGATATTGGCAAATACCTTAAGGATTATCTAAAAGAAGAAAACAAGAGAAGATTATGGTGATTTATTAAAGAAGATAAAGTTATCATTTCAAGTATATCTTGTTCAAATCACAAAGAGAAAATCACGGTAGCTTCCAGATCAATTTAAGGAAATAATTATAGCAAGAATTAAGGACACTATCTCAACAAAGCTTATCCAATTCATAACAGACGAAAAGAAGCAGCTAGATGGCTTTCAAATTTTAAAATATGGATAAAGAAGAACAGATTTGCAGCCGAGATAATTGGGATATGATATCAATCCTCCAAATCGATATTGACCAATTGAAGAACAAAGTCATATATATCAAAGAAAGCAGAAGGAAGTTCAGAATCTTTACAAGCTTCACACGCAGCAAGAAATATTCATCCTTCTCATATATCGATCTCCTACAAGCTTTCATTAATCCGAAATGTTCAAATATTCTTCATTGTTTTAGTCTTCGATTTTTATTTGTAATAGAAGAAACTTGTTGTTGTGTTCTAGCTTGGTAGCTCAGTTACAAGTTTAGACTTTGTAGATCGATTAAAGCTAGAGATAGCTGTGAGAATCGAGTAGAGAGAATTGTACAAGCTTGTAATTTGTTCTTATTAGATATAGTGAAACAAAACCCGTAGGATAACGGGGTCCCTGGCTCGGAGTTGGAAGAGTGGACTAACGCACAAGGCAGAACCACTATAAATCATTGCCTGATTTTCTTCTCTCTATCTTTTTAATTTTACGCAATTTTCATAGTTGTTATATTGATATATTGTTCTCATTTTTCAAAATTGAAAGGGGATTAATTTTTAAAGGCAAAAAATTTGTAATAATCAATTCAATCCCCCTTCTTGATTATTATTTGGGACCGACACCAACATACGAGTTTATAGGCCCCTAGTTGCCCAACTATTATGCCTTCTTCCTACAAAGGTATAATAACCTATGCAATGTGACTCACATATGGTATGCATGAACAATTTGATTATAAGATCATGGCATATAAATTTAACAATTTATGAACGATCATAGATATGACAGACACTTCAATTTTATACTAAATCATACAAGTATTTACAAAAAGCTCATTTCGATATTCTTATCATCAATTCACCCAAGTAAAACTCATATACACACAATCAAATTTTTATCTTGCCCTAATTCTAATGCTACTAACATTACAAGCACAAACACAAGCATATAATTTAAAGATAGTGAACTCACTTTGCATAGCGCCAAAATCCACTTAATCGTAATAGTCCTAAAGAAAGCCTAGTCCGTCTCCCAAGTCTCCTAATCAAAAGAAATAACTCTAATGAGTATTTCTATGAAGTTTGAATGAATTTATAAATTCTATTATAACTAGTTCGTCAAAATTCGTCTAAGAGGAAATTCAAACTTAAAACGGCCATAACTTGGTCATTTTAACTCGGAATTTCGCATATTATGTACCGATTTCTACCTATTCAACAAGAGCTATCTATTTCTAGAGTTATTTCCAACAAACAAGATCGTTTTGTCCATGAACAATAGGGTGTAGAATACTATACGAATTTCCCATTCCATAATTCAACTCCTAATTTCAGACCAAGCATCATACTAAAGCTTTGATATATACTTAACTATCATTATATCTTGTAAGACTCTATAATATACATATATAACTCAATATCATGCATGATTCATGGGTGTTGGTAATTCTAATTTCTCATATACTTAGATAATGTCAAATAGGATGTATAGGACATTATTTTCCTAACTTTGTTTCTACCAAGTGCATCATGTATATATATGCAATACCTACAAGCTAGTGTTATGAAGGTTATGAGATG
Source organism: Combretum micranthum (assembly GCA_024138025.1). NCBI lineage: Eukaryota > Viridiplantae > Streptophyta > Magnoliopsida > Myrtales > Combretaceae > Combretum > Combretum micranthum. The sequence continues at coordinate 141,330 of JAMXBD010001447.1, read as the reverse complement.
AACTATCTATATGAATATTCTTAATGATATAGTACCAAGAATTCTTTTTGAAAAACTTTTGCTTTGCAAAACTTTTGAAATTTACTAGACTTAAGGAAAATAGTTTTTTTTTTTTCCTTGTAAAATCACACTTGCTTTTATCAAAACTCAACCTTGATGACCTATATACCCAATACCTTCATTATTTTAATAAAATCTTCATTTTGGGATTAGAAAATGGATGTTTAAATAGGTAGTTTACCTAATTACGAATTTTACAAAAATTTTTAAGGAATGAAAACATTGTTTAATCTATTCTTTGAAACCATTCTTTGTTTTAGGATTATACTTTGATAAACCTCTTTTATCCTTGTCAAAATTAGGTCTTTATTATATGTATCCCCTAGGACTTCTATTTTTCTATGAAAATCATCATTTTGGCATTTGGAAATAGGTGTTTAAATAGTGGCCATTTTCAAATCCGAATTTTGAAAGTTTCATTTGAGATTGTTTCCTTTATAACTCATTTGATCTTTCAAAAACCATTCCCTAATCAAACCTACTCCTTAAGGCTTCCATTTTTCTAATAAAAATCTTGTTTTGGGGTTGAAAAATAGGTGTTTACACTTCAATCTTCCCTTATTACGAATTTAAAACTTGTTATTGGGATTGAAACATAGCTTTTGTAAACTTTTCCTTGTTTTGAAGATATTCCTTAGTAGATCTAAGCTTTACTCATCAAGATCATCCATTTATGATATCTATTCCCTAAGCCATTCATTTTCAATGTAAAATACACATTTTAAAGTTGAAAAATAGCTTTTCTAAATCTGGTTCCTTTTTTATTCGAATTTTCAAAAATCATTTTTGTTGAAACTAAAGTAGATCTTAAGCTTTCTATCTTTTTCCTACTATCATCATGCTATTACAAGTTATTTATGAACATAAAATAAAAACCTAATGCATTTATGAACTCAAAACAACTAGATCTAGTTTACTATACTAGTCATAAATGCATGAACACTATGATGATTATGTGGATATGATTGGATGATGAATATACGCACAACAACATAACTTGATAATAAAACAAAGAAACAAGATCTATAACATTGTGGTGGCAAGAATCTCATGTTCAAGTATTTCCACATCCCTAGCTTGAAGCTCATAGGGAGTTTTGAGTGGAATCACACATGAATGATCTTCCATTACATGTTTTTAAGATAATGAAGTATAGATCTATTACCTATTTAGTGTTTGGATCAAGAAAACTTGAAGAAATCAAAAGTGTGTGTGTGGGTAGAGAGAGGGCGACTCACGGTTTCTAGAGAGGAAAGGGAGAGAGTTCTGAAAAAAATTTTCTAAAGAGAAAATGAAGAAACAAGAAAAATGAAATGATGAAGGCATAAAGGGGTATTTATAGAAAAGAGAATTTAGAGTTTGTGTGATTAAACAATTAAAGAAAAATCAACAAATGAGAGAGAACAAGGGGAAGGGGCGGCGGTTTAAGAGTATGGGGGAGAAAGAGAGAGAGAGATGTGTGTTGTATAAGTTTCACACTTAATTTAAGTAATTTAAGTAATAAAGTTGTATTGGAAAAGTAAATTGTAAGGAAAATGATAGAATTGTAGGAATATGTTGTAAGGATGTAAGAAATAGGTTATGGGTAGTTGTACTTGATAAATAGTGTAGAAGAAATCAAAAAGTAGATTAGACATTTAAAGTACTGGTAGTAATGAAAATACGATAAAAGAGTTATAACTGTAGCTTTTATAACCCGAAAAATTATATAACTAATATATTTGAAAATCTTATGAAATTACGAGTCTAACAGTATTAATATCATATATTTAATATCTCGAGCTCTGGGACACACTTTTCAAGGTCTGTATCTAATCGAGTTCGAAATAGGTCGAAAACTCGCTAATCTGATCTTTTTAAGCACCCTAATATTATTACGAACCAAACTACACTCTTCACTCATATTTCGACTTCTTGATTTAGGAATATGGGATTGCCGGATCTAAACTATTAAGGTTTCTTGAGAAATTGGTTGACTTAAGGTCTCCGATTGACTTTCTGATTTATGGTTTGAACTTAATATTCCCCTAAAAATTAGGGGCTTACAACCTACCCCCCTTAAAGAAAATTTTGTCCTCAAAACTTGAAGCACATACCTGATTCTCAAACAAATTAGGGTATTTCTATCACATCTCGTTTTCGGCCTCCCAAGTTGCCTCTTCGTATGAGTGATTCCTCCAAAGAACCTTAACATATTTGATTTCCTTATTTCTTAACTTTTGAACCTTTCGATTTAGAATTTGCACTAGATGCTCTTCATAAGTGAGGTTCTCCTTCAATAACACTAGTTCCAACTCCACAATTTGATCCGGATTAGCTACATGCTTTCGAAGAACAGAGACGTGAAAAACATTGTGTACTCCAAACAAATTTAGTGGTAAAGCAAGCCGATACGCTAACTCCTCAACTCACTCAAGTATTTCAAATGGACCAATATACTGATGGCTTAACTTTCCTTGTGGGCGGATTCGATGAATACTCTTGATAGAATTTACCTTTAAGGACACGTGATCTCCTATTTGGAACTCAAGAACCCTCCTTTTCAGATATGCCCAACTCTTTTGTCGATCTTGAGCCTCCTTCATTCGTTGTTGAATAACCCGTACCTTATTAGTAGCATCTTGTATAAGATTCGGTCCAAGAACCAATTTCTCCACATCATTCCAAAATAATGGGGATCTACACTTTCGTCCATGTAAAGCTTCATAGGGTGACATTTTAATTGTCGAGTGATAACTGTTGTTGTAAGTAAATTCCATTAAGGGTAAGTGTGCTTCCTAACTTCCTTTAAACTCTATCACGTATGCTCGAAGCATATCTTCTAAGGTTTGTATGGTTCGCTCAGACTGTCCATCGGTCTGAGGATGATATGCTGTACTGAAGTGCAACTTAGTTCCCATACACTTTTGCATGCTCCCCTAAAACTTGGACATAAACCTTGGGTCTCGATCTGATATAATCCCAGCTGGTACTCCATATAGATGAACGATTTCCTTAATGTAGAGCTTTGCTAATTTATCCATAAAATAGGTCATACTTATTGGTAGGAAGTGAGCGAACTTGGTTAGCCAATCTACTATAACCCATATAGCATCATACCCTATTGGCGTTTTCGGCAATCCACACACAAAATCCATGGAAATCTGATCTCACTTCCATTCTGGTATTGGTAAGGGTTTCAACAATCCTCCTGCCCTCTAATGATGTACTTTCACTTGTTGGCAAATCGGACACTTCAACACAAATTCGGCTATGTCCTGTTTCATTCCATTCCACCAGTAATGTCCTTTGAGATCTTGGTAAATTTTCGTTCCTCCCAGGTATACTGTATACCCAAAATTGTGAGCTTTACTCATGATCTCCTTTCGTATCTCCTCATCATTTAGTACACAGAGTCGTCCCATCATTCTTATTACATCCTTGTCATCACCGTGAAGTCAGTATATTTTCGTCACGCCCCAAAGGTTATCCTAAACGTAACAGTCCGTCGCACACTAATCAAGACTTAAGAATCACTACCACAGTCATTCATAAGTCTTTTGTTAGTATGCAAGGCATTCCCTTACGGCAATAGAATACATAAACAATTGGAGACAGATAGTTCAATTTGATAGGATAAGCATAAAATATAAACAGATATCTCATGATCGTTACAAAGCATTAAGGGGCATTCCTCAGCCACACATAAGTCAAAGTATTATCTTTTTGGTAATAATTAATTCTTCTAGGTTCACTACTAAGAACTATACAAACCAATGGTGAACTTCTAAGGAGATAACTCCTACTCTCTCATTACTTGATTGGCCAGTCCGGAGACCAGCCATAGGTACGAGAACTGCATTAGAAAGAAACTGTGGGGGTGTAAGCTATGCTAGCTTAGTGAGTTCCACTTCCAAAATCAAATGCTTAACAAGTAACATATAACAGACAATTGATATTAACAATCATATGAATGCACAAACACATGAGCATATAATACATAAGACCAATCCAGAAGTCTTATGTTGGATGGATTTACGCCCTCCATCGGGGTTAGGTGTTTCAGGCCCATACGACATTTAAATTTCTCACTTTTTATTGTGGTTAATACAGGTGCCCATCCACACACATTTTTAATTTATGCTGTGGTTGATATAGGTGCCCACCCACACACATTTTTAATTTATACTGTGGTTGATACAAGTATCCACCCACACACATTTTCAATTCCAGCCCATACGTCAACATTTAAATTTCAGTCATTACGCCAACATTCGAGTTTATAAGCTTCTCGTTGCCTAGCTCTTATACATTCTTCCCACAAAGGTATAATAAACTATGTAATGTGACTCACATATGGTATGAATGGCTAATTTGATTACAAGATCATTGCATACTAATTTAACAATTTATGGGTGATTATAGAGATTGCAGACAGATCAATTCTATGCTAGGTCATACAAATAATTATAACAAGCTCATTTCGATATTCTTATCATCAATTCACCCATGTAGAAATCATATTCATACAATCAATTTTATCTTGTCTTAATTCTAATGCCACTAATATTACAAGCACAAGCATGTAATATTGAGATAGTGAACTCATTTGACCATGGTCTTCGGTCTCTAATGGTAGCAATCTAGAAACAAGAATTTTCCCCCGAATACAAAATCATCTAAACGAAAGAAATACCCCTATGAGTATTTCATACCATAACTAACTCCAAACTTTTCAAATAAAACTCTTTGAATTCGTAATTTCCATAGTAATTGAAAATTTCAACTTAAAACAGCCATAACTTGGTCATTTTAACTCGGAATTTCGCAAATAAACTATCGATTTCTATCTACTTTGAAATATCTATCTATTTATGATGTTATTACTAAATTTTGAAAATGTTTAGGTCTCAGAATGTTCAGATCAGATCTGATCAGTAACTAAAGTTGGGATTTCGAAATTGTTTTGTGAAATTTGCATTATTTCTATCAAGTGAATTATACGTACATGCAATATCTACATGTTATTATCATGCATGATATGATATGAGCTATTTATGTGTATTTCCTTAATGATTTTTGGTTGAAAGAATTCTTGGAAAAACTTTTACTTTGAAATAATGTTATGAATGCTTGTTTGAGAAAACTAGCTTTATTTCTTTAAAAAAAAATCATATATATTGTTACTATGATAAAGCCTTGGTGACCTACATATCTAATGCCTTCATTATCTCAACAAATTTCTTCATTAAAAGGTTGGAAAATAGATGTTTAAGTGTGGTTTTGCCTAATAACGAATTTCATATAATTTTTGAAAAGGAAAAATATTGTTTGATCTTAGTTGGAAAAATTTTCCTTTGTTTTAGGTTTCTACTTTGATAAAGCATATTTATTCTTATAAAAATCAAGTCTTTATTATATCTATTCCCTAAGACTTCTATTTTTCCATTAAAGTACTTATTTTGGCATTTGGAAATATGTGTTTAAATAGGGATCATTTTTAGAACCGAATTTTAGAAAATTGTTTTTGAGATTGTTTCTTTTGAAAAACTCATTTAATCTTTCTAAAACTAAGTCCTAATCAAACCTACTCCTTAAGGCTTTATTTTATTTAATAAAACTCTTGTTTTAGGATTGAAAAATAAGTATTTTCTTGGCCTTTTATCCTAGTTACGAATTTCTACATTTTTATTAGAATTAAATCATAGATGTAGCTTAACTTTTGTAATCATTTTCTTATTTTGAAACTTTCTCTTTGTAAAACCATGATCAACTCATAAAAATCACTACTTTATGATATATATTACCTAAGCCCTTCATTTTACATGTGAAACTTTCATTTTGAAGTCAGAAAATATGTTTTTTAAATTGGTCTTTCTCAAGATCCGAATTTAGGAAATTGCTTTTTGATAGAAATAAAATGGATCTTGAGTTTTGATCAACTCATTCCTTAAGAAAATCATGTAGCAAGTCTTTCATGCATGAAAACAAGTACTATGCCATTTTAACTACTCTAAACAAGTAGATCCACTATACTACCCATGCTATGAATGTAAATGCATCATGAAAAATATGTAGATGAGAATAGAAATGAAAATATAAGCTCAAAGTTTCCATAAAAATAATAGATAGCAAATGATATAGCAAAATGATAGTATATAAACTCTAATAGCAAGATCTACACATTGTGATGACAAGAACATCATGTTCTAGTATTTTCCACATCCCTAACATCAAGCTCATGGGGATTTTGGTGGATCCACACATGTATAAACTTGTCATTACATGTTTCTAAAGTGGTAGGGTTAAGATCTATTACCTATTTTATGTTTTGAAGAAGGAAACTTGAAGTAAATTTTTTTTTTGTGTGTTTGGGGGCTATGGGGCTCATGGCAAGGAGTAGAGGGAGAGAGGAGAGAAAAACTTTCCAAAGTTTGATTTGTGAAAAAAAAAAAGAAAGTGAAAAAGTGAAAGGTAAAAAGAGATTATATAGGAAAATGAATTAGGGTTTTGTGTGATTATTTAATAGAAGAAAAACAAGACAAATTGTGGCTTATTGGGGGGGGGAGGGTGGCGCGGAGGTTTGGTTTCATGCCGGTTTGAGAGAGAGAGGGGGAGGAGGGTGTTTTGATTTGTTTTGTGTAATAAATTTTAAATTTAATGAGTAGTTTGTGTACAAAATATATTGGAAAAGTAAATTTGTAAGGAAATGATGTAAAATTATAAGAATAGGTTGTAAGGATGTAAGAATAAGGTATGGGTGGTTGTACTTGATGAATAGTATAAAAGAAAACAAAAGTTGATTGGACACTTAGTTTATCGGTAGTAATGAAAATACGATAAAAGATTATAATTATAACTTTTATAATCAGAAAAATTATATAACTGAAATATTTAGATATTATGAAATTACGATTCTAATTGTACTAATATCATATAGTTAATATACCGAACCACGGGACATGCTTTTTGAGACATGTATCCGATTGGGCTCAAAATAGGTTGAAAAGTTACTAATCGGATATTACTTAGCATTCTAATATTAATACGAGCCAATCTATACTTCTTGCATATATTTCAACTCCTTGGTTTGAGAACCCGGGATTGCCGGATCTAAACTGCTAGGATTTTCTGAGATTTTGTTGACTTAGGGTTTTCGGTTAACTTTTCGATTTAAAGTCTTACCTTAGAGTTAACTCGTTTTTATTCTTTCGAGGTTTCCTTCTTGATTTTTGCCAGACATAGGATTCCTAGGTTCGATTGGTCCAGAGATTTTCCTTTAGGATTTCGGTTTCTGGTTTTAAATATTCTCGAAATCGAACTCAGGTTTATTAAGAAAACGAGGGTTTACATTTTCTTTCTTGAATTTCTCTCTTTATTCTTTGTATTATCTCATCGTAACGCTGAGCTTTCTTAATTCTTTGCACTAAAGTGGGTTCCATCACCAAATTTGCTATCTTCATCTCGGTATCTCCTCCCATAAACTCAATACTTAACCTTTCAAACCCCTTCACTAATTCCTTTTGATCGGTGAGCAAGGCTGCTACTTCTCCATGATTCTTATGACTTAAAGCATCAACAACCACATTCACTCTCCCTGGGCAATAATTAAACCCCAAATCGTAATCCTTGATTAACTCGAGCCATCTCCTTTGTCTCATGTTCAACTCCTTTTGTGTGAATAAATACTTAAGGCTGTTGTGACCAGTATAGATCTCGCACCTTTTCCCATAAAATAGTGTCGCCATATCTTTAAAGCGAACACTACTGCGGTTAGATCCAAATCATGTGTAGGGTAATTCTGTTCGTGTGGCCTTAACTATCTTGAAGTGTAGGAAATCACCTTCCCCTCTTGCATGAGTACACATCCAAGACCATTTCTCGATGCATCGCTATGAACTGTGTAGGGTTTCTTCGGATTTGGTAGTACCAAGATTGGAGCGGAAACAAGTCTTTGCTTAAGTTCTTGAAAGCTTTGGTCTCTCTTTTCCGTCCATGTAAATTTTTCATTCTTTTGGGTTAATTGGGTCAAGGGTCTAGCTATCTTGGAAAAATTTTTAACAAGCTTCCTATAATACTCGACCAGACCCAAAAAGCTTCTTACTTCTGTTACTGTCTTGGGTACCTTCCAGTCCATTACGACTTTTATCTTTTCAAGGTCCATAGATATACCCTTTCCTGATACCACATGTCCCAAAAATGAAATCCTATCTAATCAAAAATCATACTTGGAAAACTTGGCATATAACTTGTGTTCTCTTAAGGTTTGTAATGCCATGCGTAGGTGTTCTTCATGTTGCTTGCGCGTCTTTGAGTAGATAAGGATATCATCAATAAAGACTATAACACACTTATCTAATAAGGGCTTATATACTTGGTTCATCAAATCCATAAATGCATCAGGAGCATTTGTTAACCCAAATGACATCACTAAGAATTCATAATGTCCATATCGAGTCCGGAAAGCCGTTTTAGGTACATCTTCCGGTTTAACCCTTAGCTAATGGTATCCCGATCGAAGATCAATCCTTGAAAACACACTTGCTCCTTGTAGTTGGTTAAACATATCATCAATCCTAAGGAGCGGATACCTATTCTTGATTGTCACTTTGTTTAGCTCCTAGTAGTCCACGCATAACCTCATTGATCCATCGTTCTTCTTAACAAATAAAATCGGTGCACCCCATGGTGACACACCTGGTCTTATAAATCCTTGATCTAAAAGTTCCTGTAATTGTTTCTTTAACTCCTTTAACTCAATAGGAGCCATGCATAAGGTGCCTTAGATATTGATTCCGTATTTGGTGTCAAATCAATCTCAAAGTCGATCTCTCGCTTTAGGGGTAACCCTGGTAGTTCATCAAGGAAAACATCCGGAAACTAATTAACAAGTGGTATATCCTCAACTCGAGGCAACTCTTCCTTATTGTCCATTGCGCCAAAAGAACTTTCCTTTTTGGTCTCGACCTCCTCATCTACAAGTAGTTCAAACGAACTTAACTCAGTTCCTTTTGAAGTTGCTATTTCTCCCTTAATATTTCGGATCTCTGGTAATGCTTGGCTTATCTAGACAAGAAAGCTATTAGTTAATCACAAGATTACTTTTGTTCTGTTGATACTATAGGAACTAAATGGTAAATGAAGGACGCCGCTTATGGTATTGCTTGGAAATGACTAACACTTGGTGGAGTTTCTAAAGCCAAAACAAGAAATGAATTGTTTAAGACACAATAAATTCAAAGAGACAACTAAAGTGAGCATTGTTGTTTCCTAAAAAGCTTAGTCACTCCTAGGTAGGTAAGCCATAGATTATGATCCTTCTATCTTGATGAGAGGGTATAAATCTCCATCCTGTTTGGATTCCGGGTTATCCAGGCTTGTATTTGTACATATGTTTTATTGATACATTTTATATGATTGTTAAATAACTTGTGTGTTATGTAATAAGTTTTGGTTATTCACTGAGCTTATGGTTTAACTCACACTCCAATAGTTCTTTCAGGTTCATCTTGCGACCTTGGCTCATTACTTCTAGGAGCATGGTCTCGGTAAGAAATTAGAAGCTGGAAGCTTAAGGAGTAGTATAGGATAAGAATATATATATATATATATATATATATTTCTATTTTAGTTGCAAGTATCTTGCATTAGAAACTTTAGTTATGTATTTTGAAAGATTTTATGGAAATGTTATGGTCTGTAATATTATTATTACTACTCTCAAACTTGGGATGATAGTTATTTACTAATTTATATCTTATATATACTTGTCCTTCTTATCAAAGCAACCGAAAGATCTTGTTTATAGAAATATGTCATTCTCATAAGGTAAATTAGTAATTCAAGTGTGTCTTATTTACTACTACTAGGATACCCTCAGGGCGTGACAGTTTTAAGTTGGTATTAGAGCATGGTTGCTGGTATAAGAAAGACAAATATGTGTGAGAAAGTAAATTAGTAAAGGTGGTGCTAATAGTATAAGTGTAGATCCAATTAGAACCTTTTACATTAGTTGGGTAGTTATAAGTAGAATTAGATGCACAATTAGGGATAAAATCTGTGTGATTGCTAATCATACGAGTATTATTATGTGCAGACTAATCCAACCATTTGCCATATTAAATGGCAAATTTTTAGCATGATCGAGGAAGAGACACTTACAGATTATAGACGCCGACTCCGAGTCTTAGTAGAAGATTTTGCATTGTTAGGCATCACAAAAACCCTAGATGAAATTTTCAGTACCTAGAAGAGTAGTTTACAACTGTTGCTGAAAAATTGGCTATTCTTGATGGAAAGGGCTTTTCCAAATAATGGCACTATAGTTGAGACCATTTACAGGCCTGAGAGGCTGATTAACCAGAAAGGTAGAGGCATAGAAATTGATAATATAGCTTTTATAGTATTTGCTACATTAGTGAGACCCGATCTTCCAGATTTTAGGATTTGGATTCCTATTGGAGGTGACTGGGTATATGCACATGATAGTAGATATGATCATGCTTTGGTTCGGAAGGATACTGCTCAGGATGATGATCGGATGCTGACACATGTAGTCAGAAGTAGTTTTCCCAGAGACGTTTTATCAGACAGGCCTCCTATTATTCCAGAGGAGGAAAGTGAGACCAAGCGCTTCATTAGACCACATGGAAAAAGAAAACAAGCAACAGTACAGACCACAATTTTGATGTAGAATGTGACTACAGCTTTATTAGATGAAAAAGAAGGAAAGAAAAGGAGATTGGAAGCTGAAAAGTTTTTTTCCAATTACAATTATGCCCGATGGATTGGGACTACTCATGGTAGATGGATTGAGATAGATGTACCACCACCTAGTACTAGAGACGAACGAAAGCCTGCCTCTAAAGGTATTAGGATGATTGATACATATCTGACTTTATCGTCGCCAGGAGATCGAGGGGGGAGAATTGATGTTGATGATAGTGGCTCTGAAGAGGAGGATCATCACCCACAGTTAGGCCCCAGGAAAAAGGCAAGGGACTTTTGTACCCTAGCCCATAGAGTCAGATCTAATTATCGATTATATTATGCTTATCTTGATAGATAATAAAGCTGATGTAATATTTTGATGGACTTTTGTTGATAGGAATATATATGTAGTATATGACATGTAGGATGACAGTTATCAATCTTTTGATGTGATCAGTAGAAGAAGTTAGGACTAGAGTTAGTGCAAATTTTGGAATATATATAAAGCACTAACTGTAAGGACCCGCTATCACTCTTGAAATTAAAATAGGCGATAACAGTTTCCCAACCACATATAACCTGTAAGATTATATGTAAGGTTGTCTAAAAGAATTGTTTGAGGAATTGTTTATCTAATTCCACATAGATAATATAATAGAAACCATAATTTTTCTAAACTTTAAACAAAATACACTACTCCATTATCAACATATTTTGCAAAAGAAGCAACTTAAGTCATACATAGCTAAGTACATATATATATACACATATTACATCCAATGGCTTCTTATAAACCTTAACAAAATTACATACACAAAATTCAACTAAAACCTTAAATACAACCACAAGACTAACATAACTATTCTATTACAAAAAAAAAAAAAAAAATGGATTCCACCAAGTCTAAGGTCATCTCTAGTCCTCCATATCATCAAGAAAATCCTCGAAATCGGTTCCATACCCTATACTCGTGTAAAACTCGTTGGATTCATCACCTGAAATGGTTAAAATATGAGCCAAAGGCCCAGTACACAAGTAAAAAATACAAATGCAAAGTGATTCACACATGCTTAATCTAAATGTAAAATGCAACAATCAATAATTTATTACTCTATCTTTAGTTAGTCTTTCATCATGGGAGTATTCAAACTCTAGGCAACAAAGTTCTAGTATTACGTCCGCCTCCCTAAGTGGTCCCTACTGTTCATACAGACTAAGCAGCCCCACCTTCCGGCATATCTCGTAATACTAGGGGATCCTGAGTAATGCATCACGACGCTCAGGGGGTTGATATTTGTAGCTCGGATATGCATATCTCTTAAGTAATTTTATCCAATAACGAGAAAGTACCCTGCCCCCAATCTGAGCAAGGTGCCGCTCTCCGAACCAGATTCAACGGCAAACAAGGACAATCAAAACACATCAATTAATAAAATTTTCTTAATTTAGAGTAATTTGATTTGATGCCTACCCTAGCAAAGAAACAAGCAAGTTACTGCATACCTGAGATAGCTCGGGAACTAATGGGGTTGGTTGAGCGATGATCTATCACTGTTTAAGATTATATTAAATTTCCCACTTAGTTTAAGCACTAATTAATTAGTTGCAAATATTATTAATCAAAGAAATTCAAATAAATTAATACAATGTCATAATAGAGCATTTAAACATCCTATTATATCATAGAACACTTAACAAATATTTAATTGATCATATACCAAGCTTTGAAAAATTTTGAAGAAAGTTTTTGAAAATGAAAAGTGCAGGGGATACGCTAGCCTTCAACGCCGGCGGCTTTGAATCGGTGCGTAATACACTAAAGTTCAACACTTGCCAATACTGGTAGCATTCAAGGATATGCCGGCAGCCTTCAATCTACGCCGGTGGCTTTGAGCAGGTGTAGAATACAAATCTAAATTCCCAAAAATTTCTAAGAGTTACACGGGGTTGGTCTACGCCCGTGAATACCCTCAACACCGGCAACGTATCGGTGAACGCCGACAGCTTTGGATCATACGCCGGTAGCCTTCAGCCCGGCGTTAAAAATTATGATTCTGTTCTCGTTCCACACCGCCTCTAAGTCGGTGGCTTTGGAACCCCAGTAGCTGGCGTACGATTTGAAAAATAAACACCGGCAAACTTTTCTAGCAAAAGCTGGCAGCGTTTCAAGCAGCTTTAAAAAAAATCGATTTTGTTCACTTCCAACACCGCCTCTATGCCGACAACATTGAAGTGTCAGATGCCGGTGTATGCTCAAAATTAAACCTATACGAAAATGTTTTTTTTCCCCTGTTTTTTTACAAAACTTTTTTACTTCAAAAATTCTCCAAACTTAATCTAAGCTTTCCAAAGCTTGTTATATGTTTTAAACATTATCCAAACAACATAAATTCTATTTCTATTCATCAAACACCAATCACACTTCAATTCCACAACTTCAACTACTCAATCCTTAAACCTTCCAATACATTCATCCTCACATGTCAACATTCGTATAAGACATACACCACAACCTCTAGCCATGTAATCTTATTTAAACTACCATCAATGCATAATATCATTCTAACACCAATTAGTACATAAACTTCATTCTAACCTAAGCTTTACAACCAATACAAGAAAGAACATAAAATAAAGAGATTAGACTTGCATTTAACTTACATGATTAAGCCTTGGCTTGGAGTGATGTTTGAATCCAAAAGCTTGTAATTGATTTTGGCTTAGGGCTTAAGGTTTTGAGATGGAAGGAAGAAAGAAAGAAAAGAAAAGAAAAGAAAAATTCGCACATGAAGTGATTAGGGCTGCCAAAAGGGTCCATAATTAGTCCAAAATGAAGTCAATAATAATCCAAAGTTTGACTTTAAGGTTATATTTGACCTAAGGTTAATTTGGTTAAATTTGAAATGCATTTGGGTTTGATTTGAGCTTAAAAAGTAGACTTTAACTTTGAAAAAAAAAATTTATGCAATCCATTTTTAAACAATTCACAAGTTATTTTATTAAATTCTAAACATAATACATACATATTAATTTACAAAAGACACACTTATTCATTACACTATACACACATTAATACATATATACAAATAATATTAATTTTATTATACTACACACATACAAAATAACACATATTTAACACATATACTAATTATATTATCCATGCACATATATATATCTCATTTCAATAACACATTAGAATATAAATTAGGAAATTCATAGCTATTTCACTAACTATATAATATTATGTGTGTTTTGGTTATGAAATACATGTGTGACATTTATGTGATTTTCTTTGAAGTCTTTTAATGGATGTAAATCTTGAGTTAACATAGATAATATGTTTAATGACAATAGAATGCCAAAAGGAGGAGATATAAGTAGAAATGCAAGAATATCTGAAAATCCACCAACGAATGCTCCTACACCAACTCAGAATCGGCTAGAAGATGTGTTGCAATACCTTCAACAACAAAATGGACTGATCTTGCAAGCTCCACAAAATATGCAAGCGAGGCATGTTGTACCACCAGCTGGGGCACCAGTAGCTCCTCTAACAAACCCTGGAAGAAATGAAAGATATACTATATCGGTTTAAGTTCAAGAAAATGGACTGATAAATCCTAATGAATCTGCTGCCAAAGTGTAAGGACCACCACGATATGAACAAGAATTACCACAGCCACCACCATTACGTCTTCAAAGAAACTTATTGCCTGAATTTATCAAATGCAAAAGGTACTTTGAAGGACTACTTGGAAAGCTAGAAGAAACCGAGGATTGGCTAGCTCAAATCGAGTGATCTCTTGATGTTTTCCAGTTATCAGGAGCTCTGAGCATACCATATGGAACTTATTTGCTCAGGTCAAGAGCAAGATTATGGTGGAACTCTAAGCAAAGGACATTGCCACAACCCATTACTTGGGAAACGTTTAAGCAAGAATTTCTAAAAGAATTTTTCCCGAGAAGTCTAAAGGCGAAGTATAGTACTGACTTGATGAATCTAACACAAGATAGTAAAACAATTGATGAATATGAGCATGAGTTCAACCGGTTATTACAATTTGCATTAGATGCCTATAGAGACAGTGATGAATTAAAGAGGGAAACATTTATGGCTGGGTTAGAACCAAATTTCCAAAGGAGATTGGCTGAGTTTGAAATTGCGGATTTTGCAACTATGGTAGAATAAGCATGGATCATTGAACGAGCCAAGAAATATGTAGTTGAGAGATATAGGAAACATGGACAAACATTTAGCAAAAGAACGCATGGGGAGGCAGGATCAAGTTTTGCTCCTAAGAAAAAGAGATTCTTAAAACCCATGGGGAATATGAAAAGTAGAAATGTTGAGAGAAGTAATGTTTCGTGCTGGAAGTACAATGGTGCTCATTACCTAAGAAATTGCCCACAGTTACAGCAAAAATGTTATTACTGTGGTGAAAGTGGACACATGGTTTCTACATGCCCAAAGAAGAATGGTGCGACCTGTTTCATTTGTAAAAGGTCGAACACATATTAACTCATTATCCACAACGAATAAATACAGATGCTGGTCCTTCACACTCTAAAGGAGTAGTTAGTATGACCGGACCTAAAAATGGGAATACCAATGCCAGTAAAGCTACTATTGTAAACCCTGGTATTTCTAGTAACTAAGATAACTCAAGAACCTGAAACCGAAACCCTAAAACAGAATAGCTTAAGACCGGAGTGAGAACTAGGAACCCTAAATCCGGCTTTTCCTCGGTTTTCAACTAAGAAACTTTTATAAGAAAATTTAATTTTGAATATAGTTCTTGATTATATTTCAAACCAAGAAAAGATCAGATTTTGAGAAAATTTCAATTCCGGGTCTTCCCGAGACCCATTATAGAAAAACGTGCCCTCGGAACTTGAATTTCAGAAACTTACTTGTGAATACTCATTTGAATCGAAATAAAATAAAGATTTCAAAAATATGAATTTCATAATTTTTCGGTTTATGAAAAATACAGTTATAGCATTTTTATTCGTATTTTCTTACTACCGGTAATTAAGTTGTCTTAATTACTATTCATTACTATTCACAAGTACAACCTATTACTACTCATAAGTACACCCTATTCTTACAACCTTACAATCACTCAATCACACTTTCTTTTCCAATGACTATTTGTCTCTTAATTATTATTACAAGTTATGACAATTAATGTACAAACTATCAAAACAAATCAATCAAAAGAAAAAAAAAAATCAAATCCACCCCAAACGCCACACCCCCCCCCCCCCCCCCATGGAGCTCCTTTGTGCAATTTTTTTTTATTTCTTTTATCACATTTAACCTAATTTCATTTCCTATATAAACTACTTTTTCTCTCTCTCACTTCATTCTTCACATTTTAAACTTTTCAAAAGGTAAAAGAAAGCTCCATTCCTCTCATTTTTCCCCTATTGTTGTGGCCTTCATGCCACACACAACACACACACAACTTTCTTTTTTTTTTTTTCATTTGTCTCCTATTTTACTCTAACTAAAAGAACTTTTACTCCTTCTACTCATAGATCCTTGTAATGGCAAGGATATTTCCCACTAAATATCCCCATGATCTCTTGTTAGGGACAAGGAAATATCAATACAAGAATACTAAACCATCACAAAGTAGATCTTGCATTTAAAGGAGCTTTCATGCCATAAGCTTTATGATCATTCATCAAAAAGTGTTTTGAACAAAAGATCTTTTATAAAAATGTAGTTTTTATGTTTTCAAAACCTATTTAAGCACTTAAGATAGTAGATCTATCATTTTTACCACTCATATTCATGTAGGCATTTTAGATCTCATCTTTATTTTGAGTTTATATGCATCGATGGTCTTCAATGCTTTTGTCTTGAGTAAATAACCTTGCTAGTATATAGATCTATAGGTAGATAAGTTAATGAAACCAAAAAGGAAAACACTTTTCAAGAAATGAGCTAGTGTAAATTCGGATGACTTGAGAAACGTAGTTTAAAAACCCTTTTACCAACTTCTAAACATGTATTATACAAGAAAAACGAAGCCTTTAGGTGATAGATAATGTTTGATGATATTTTTCATAAGTTTAAATGAGTTTTTACCAAAGAAAATATTTAAAACAAGAGATGAAGTCTAATAGAAGTTTTGAGTTGAAAGTCTTGTAGGCTAAATTCGTAATAATGAAGAGATGGTTAGAAAACACTAGTTTTCCAGCTTCAAATATGGTATTTTATTAAATAAATGGAGTCCTTAGTGTATAGGTAAAATAAATACTTAAAGTTCTAAGTATAAAATACATTTTTCATAAGTAAATCAACTTAAAAATAAATTTTACTAAATTCGGATTTTTGGAACCATCCTAATATAAGACTCACTTAACAATTTACAAATAAAGATTTTATTAAAGAAATAAAGGCCTTAGGATATAGATAATGTAAGGGTCAAAATTTCTTTAAAGAAAGTAGAGTTTCCTTAAGGAAAATCCTTATAATAAATAAGTGTAACCAAGTGTAGTAAATTGGTTTGTCAAACAATGGCATGAAATAGTGTCCTAAGACAAAGGTTATTTAAATTCTTTAAATCTAAAAAATTATAAGAACTTAGGCACCTAAGAGTTCATATCATGACATTCATGATAGGGAAATTCATTTCCATGGCATTTAGTTTCATTTTTCACTTAGGAATCTCAAGAGCATTAATAAAAATCGCATTTTTCGGAATCAACATAGTCGCTGGACAGATCTAATCCTTCATTTCCGAGGCTTAGATATTTTCAAAACTTGATTTAAACTTCATATTTAGAAATCTCTTTCGAAGTAGACAGAAATCGGTATAAAATTTGCGAAATTCCGAGTTAAAACGATCAAGTTATGGCCATTTAAAAACAGAACTTCGGAAATGATGCGAATTTTGATTTCACTAAGTTGTTTTAGAGTTTTTAGTATTCTTAGATGGTAGAATACTTATTAGGGTGTTTCTTTAATGTTAGGCGAACCCGAGGACATTGAATCCTTGCCTCCGGACTATTACTATTAGAGACCGGCGAACCTATGGCTGAGTAAATTTCTCTTCCAGATTCATTTATTGTATGTGCTTGTTAATTAGTGCACTAGAATGTAGGCCAAATGAATGGAATATGTATGATGGGGAATAATGGGAAAATTGTATGTTGATGATGATGTGAGAACTCAAAATAAGAATATCTAAACCGGGTGATAAATTCTGGTTGTGTAGTTAGTTATGATGGATTGTTTGAGAAATTGTTTGATCGCCTAAATAAAATGACTTAATCGACTATTCGGACTAATGCCAAATTTGACATATGCATACCAAAATGGGAAGGAGCATTAGCATTGGTTGGTTAATCGTGATCCAGAAACGAAATAATTGTAGGTTAACCGTGAATCACAAACGGCATAAAGTTAGTGCCGCAGTATTCGTTAATCTGCTCACGGGATGGAGGGCGCAAGTCCATCCACATATGATTTCCGGATAGTCATATGTTTATTGAACTCATGTGTTTGGTGCATTCACTTGCTTGTTTAATCACTTGTTTGAATTGTTGTGACATAAATGTTATTGTGGGAGATTTCACTCACTAAGCTAGTAGCTTACATCCCTACAGTTTATTCCTTTTGTAGCTACCCAATATATGGCTTAGGCAGCGTGACCCGATTGTGCAGGTATAAGAACTAGGAGTTTCCCCTAGAAGTTGAATTTCTGTTTAGACTTCCATAGGAAACTTTTAAGACTTTGGATGACTGTATAAGGCCATTAAATATTCTTTTGCGGGGGAATGCCTCTTAGTAAATGTAATGTTTAATTATGTATCATGAGTTATATCCTACTGCTAATGCATGTCAAATTAAGCTTTTATCTCTATTTGGACTTGTATTCTAATGCCGTAAAGGTATGCTTTACATCCATATGAGACCCCCGAAGGACTAAGGCGGTAATTTGGGAATCTTATATGGCATGTGGCGGACTGTTATGTTTAGGATATCCTATGGGGCGTGACAACTATAGCAGCTAGGGTTTATGCTATGCATGGAACTCCAATTGAGGACTTGGAATTAGAGGAGGAAGATGAAGAAAATGTATGGGACGAAGCTGATCCTGATGACTACGGTCTCATGGCAGGTATATAGTTTTATAATTAATTTATTTAAGTAGGTCTAGCCAGCATAAACATGATTAGATAAACAAGTACTCTTGTGAAGTAAAATAACATACAATTAATAAATGATAAATAGGAACAATACAAATGAGAGGTCAGCTTGCGTATGCTTTATTTGATACGGGAGCAACACACTCTTTTATCGATACTGGACTAGCAAGAAGTGTGGGATATCCAATTGAGACCATGACCAAGGAGCTAGGAGTTACCACACCAATAGGAGATTCTGTGATGACTCGTGAGATAATGAAAGGATATCCACTAGAAATCGGAGGACATAAATCATTTGCTGATTTAATCTTGGTAGATATTCAAAAATATGATATTGTAGACCCCGGTTTTCTTAGTAACCAAGTAGACTCCGGGAACCGGAAACCAAAACCCTAAACCGGATTAGCTTAAGCTTGAGAGAGAAACCTAAGAACCCTGGATCTGGCTTTCCTTCGATTTCAAGCTAAAAAACTTTTGTAAAATAATTTAATATGGAATATTTTTCTAATGTATATTTCAAACCATAAAAAGATCTGATTTCGAAAAATTTTCAATTCCAGGCCTTCTCGAGATCCATTACATAAAAGCGGGCCCTTGAACTCGAAATTCGAAAAGTATTTCGGAATACTCTTTAGAACCAAAATTTAATAAGGATTCCAAAAATATAAATTTTATAATTTTTCGGTTTATAAAAATTACAGATATAGCCCTTTTTCTCATATTTTCTTTAATACTGGTAAAGTAATTGTCTTGATAACTATTAATTACTATTCACAAGTATAAGCCCATACCCTACTACACTCATAAGCCATACCCTACTCTTATATCCTTACAAAACAATCATTATATTTTCTTTTCCAATAATTTTTGTCTCTTAAAAAATTATTACATTTTCAGACTTATTATTACACAAATTAGATCAAACAAAACAAATTCAAACCCTCTCTATCCCCTTCTAGCAAACCGGTGCACTCCCCTTCCTTTACCCTATTTTTTTATTTAATTTATTAAGCCATTAACCCTAATTTACTTCCATATATATATATATATATATATCCATTTATACTCTCTCCTCATTTTTACTCTTTCAAATTTTTCATTCAAGTAAAAACTCTCTCTCTTTTCCTCCTTAGTGCTGTGACCCTCCCCTTTGCACACACACTCACACAAGCTTGTTTTCTTCTTCATTCTCCTCTTGATTCAAGCTTTAGGTGATGGATCCTAAACCTTTCTACACTAAACCTTATAATGGCAAGACCATTCATGAGTATTTTCATATTTAAGTCCCCATGAGCTCTTGCTAGGGACAAGAAAATACTACTACATGAATATCAAACCATCACAAGAGTAGATCTTATATTTGAATGTGTTTTTGTATGATTATCCTCATGTTCATGCATTTAGCAGTAGAGTAAAGTAAAGATCTTGCACAAAATTTTTTTTATATTTTTAAACTCCATTTCATACATTCTAAATAGTAGATCTAGCATTTAAATGCTCATATTATTCTTGACATTCATGATCTTCTGCATATTTTGTGTTTTGGTGCATTAATGATTATAAAGACCTTTGTCTTGTGTATATAAATGTTGTAGTTTATAGATCTTTAAGTAGATGAGACAAGAATCTCAAAAAGGAAAATTATTTACTTGAAATGGTCAAATGAGAATTCGGATGGTTTCAAGACCATGCTTTAAAAACCTTTTTATCAACTCTAAAACTTGTGTTTTATATGAAAAATAAAGAGTATAGGTAATAGATATCATTAAGTGATGATTTTTATAAGTTGAGATGAGATTTACTAAGAAAAATATGTAAAACAAGGAGTAGAAATAAAGTAGAAAATTTTAAGTTGCTTGTCATTTTAAGAAATTCATAATAAATGAGTAATGGCATGAAAACACTTACTTTCCAAATTCAAAATAGAAGTTTTATTAAAGAAATGAAGTCCTTAAAGGATAGGTATAATAGAGTCTTAAATTTTAAAGTATTAAACAAGTTTTTCTTAAAGAAATCACTCAAAAAGGATATATAAGATGAATGTGGGAAGGAAAAGAATCCATCCTAATCTATACTAATCATGCTGAATTTATATTATATGAACAATTAGGATTATGGATATTTGTAAGAAATTGTAAAGACCAAAATAAAGTTTTAGTGAACCATAAAATAATCTATTAGCTTCCGCTAGACAAATTATCAATGGAATCTAATTTATAATCATAAATCTTCCAATTCTATGATTATCTAATATCCTAGATTAACTTCTCCTAATTCCTTAGTGAGAAATTAAAATAAAATATTGCATAAAGTACATGGAACAATTTCTAAATTAAAATCAAACTTGATTGTTTCCACAAATGTTGTTTAATTTCAATTCATGAATTCCTATGAACCCTAATTTTTTTTTCAAATCATCAAATTTCTTATCAATTCAATTTCGATCAGAAATAAAATAGATAACTAGGATTCAATACAAATATTCCATAATTCTAACAATCCTATAACATAAATTCAATAATCATTTTAGCAAAATTAGGACTTCATCACTTCCCACAAAGAGATGTTTAGCTACTCATGGATGTAGATTCAAAAATCAAATAAGAATATGTAATTGATAGCATTATAAACAAATAATTCAGATAAATGAATTGCATAAGAAAGAGATTAGATATCACCAATTCAAGTATCACAATCTTCAATTATAATTCTTGAAAGCTCCCAAATTTCTCTCACAAATTTCTATGAAAATGCTAGACTAATTCTATATGAAGTGTACTACCTTGCTACTGCTTGTGTATGATTGTTGGAGGGGGGTAGAACCCCTATTTATAGGAAAAATTTTGTGCAAGGTATTAAATGAGAATTTGCTGTTTCACTTCGTACGCCGGCAGTTATGGATCCTACGCCGACGGCTTACAACCGGCGTATCATCAATTTCTTCCTTGCGCAGGCAGTGCACTGGCAGCTTTCAACTTCGGTTACACAGGTAGGCCACTTCTACACTTATGACTTAGGTGTAGATCTAGCCAGCGTATGTGATGAGAAATGAACAGTTGGGCCGATTTATAACGAAAGCTGCCCCAAAGCCGATGGCTTTGACACCGGCCTAGATACTCCAACAGATTTGTCTCTTCAATTTCCTTCAAGTAAGTTTTGTCTTCATGTCGCTTCTGATTCTTGATGTACACAGCCTCAACGCCGGCGGCTTAGAAGCGGGCATATGTTGTAACTTCATTTGCGTTGGTGACTTTTTCCATTCTGAGCTGTCGGCCTTCCATGTACGCTGGCCTGTTCAACTTCTAGGCCGACGGCTTTGAGGCGGCGTAAAGTTGGTTGATTCAAAGGCTGGCAAAGCTGGCAGTGTAAGCAGCAGCCTTGAGGGTAAGCCGTCTGAACACTGGCGACTTTGAATGTTGAAATGCTGGCGTTTGCTTCAATTTTTCCAATTTCCACTTCAAAGTTTCTTGTTTTGATTTCTTAGTCCAAATTAGTCTTGAAACATGAATTTTAATCAAACAAATATCTATTCTAGCTCTATGAACATCAACAAGTTGTATAAATATATGATCTTATCAATTCCCCACACTTGAACTTTTCCTTGTCCTCAAGCAAAAAATGAAGAACAAAATGAAATCTCTTATAGATAGTACAATTTTCCAATTTAATCACAAATTCTTTAACTTGTTTTTCTTGTATCTATTGCTCTAACCATACCAATTTCTTGTAATTAGAGTACTATAATTAAAATTTAGGAGTTAATCCAAACAAAATAAGTTTTAATCTCAACTTTTAACAAAAATTCAAAAGCAAATACTCAATCTACTAAGGAAAAATACTCATTTAAACTTCATTGGATTTCTAGCTTATATATATTCTAGGGTAACACTAAATGAAAGCATGTGGTATCTACTTTTTCCTTAGAATTCCTCCTTCTTTATTATAAGTCTCCTTTTATCTGCATATTTGCATTCATTTTTCTTTTTCTTTTTCATACAAGCATTTTTTTTGGGAGGTTTTTGCCTCCATCTTTTTTGCTTTTCAAAGCTCATGAATTGAATCTTTTGCCTTTCCTCCCTTCTCGTTATAGTGAGTTCATTGAGTCGGCACATTCCAGGCTCATCACTAAGTGACTAGGTTTCAAAATACCCCTTAGAACTCTTCCTCACTTTAACATTCAAGTTCAGATACTCATAACTCAAAATTCAAGTCAGAAGAGTAGTGGCTATGCATGTTTCTTTCTTTTTGAATGCAATAACAATATCAAAGACTTATTTTTATGAAGGATCACTAAGTTTAAAGTTTCTTCCACCTCTTTCACTAAGTGTTATTCAAAGAATATATGCAAACTAAAATTCCTAGAAGTAGACCTGTTTATTTTTCACCAAAAGGACTCGACCAGCTTTAAATTTCCGATTCCAAAGTTAAAAATAAAGTAAACTTGTTTCTTAAGAATTTTACAACTTAATTTTAACTTAGTAAACCAATCACAATAGCAGGTGAGTAAGATACTTTTAGAAGTCAATTTCATTGCTTTCAGTCTTAACTTTGTACTATCTCAATTTCAAGAGATTTTTGAAAAAATTTTGGTAGAATTTCCTCATAATTTGCTTTCAAACCAAAAATAAAGATGGAGATTTTCAAATATGAATAACAACAATCAGACAACAGATCATATTCACAACTTCTAACTCAACACTTCATTCAATTTATCCTTTCCCCTACACTTCAACTAAACAGTGTCCTTACTGTTTTGCAACAAATTAAATCATAGGAAAAAAATAAGAAAAAGAATTTGATACTTCCCTGAATTTAGTCATTTCACAGTCATCAAAATTTACATTGCATAAGAATTTTTTTTCTTTGCTTTGCTGGCTTTCCTGTAATCACTACAAAAGAAAAACAAAAACAAAAATAAAAGTAGAAAAATAAAGGAGTCCACCCACAAGAACTGGGGTGCTCAAAATATATACAGGCCAAGATAAAAATAAAAATATCAATAGAGATAAAATGAGAGCTAGCAGGATCTCTAGCTCTCTAGCCCTGGACTGCCTCTGCTACTATGCTCAGGAGTATGTCCTGAGTGTCTCTTGGGCTAGCTGTCCGTGTACGCTCCGAACTGAGTCTGTCTGTGTGATGTGACTCAGAGGAGGTCTCGTATGTCATCCCAACCCCTGTCTCTGGGCTCAAGCAACAGACGGCCGTCTTCAACGCCTCAAAGATAGACTTTCTAAATTTCTTGTTCTTCTTTCTTTCCTTTTCTTGCCTATCCCTAAGCTCTTAGTTTTGCTTCTTTAGCTCTTCAACATCCACCTAAGCTGGTCTACACCGTATGTGGAAGAAGTGCCTGCAGGAGGAGGAGGAGCAGATGTAAACCCCGGAAACTTCTCAGTAGCTAGGAAACCCCAGGAGTTGGAAACGAAACCCTAATCGATCAGATTGAGATTAGTGAATGGAGCCTAAGAACCCTAAATCCGGCTTTCCTTCAGTTTCATAGTAAAAAATTATTATGGAGTAAAGAATGTGGATTGCTGTTCCAAAACATTTCAAACCTTGAAAGTTTTAAATTCGGGAATTTTTCAATTCCGGGCCTTCCCGAGCCCAATTACGAAAAGCGTGCCCCGGGCCACGGATTCAGAAAAAATTCCGGAATATTCATTAGAACCGTAATTTTATAAGGATTCCAAAAATATCAATTTCATAATTTTCGAGCTATAAAAATTACAGTTATAGCTTTTCCCGTGTTTTCGGAACAACCGGTAAAGTAGATGTCTTGTCTACTATTCACAAGTACAACCTACACTACACACTACCCATACCCTATTCTTACATCCTTACAACTACTCATTTCAATTTTCTTTTCCAAGAAAATTTGTCTCTTAAATAATTATTACATTTATTACAATTTCATTTACTAAATTACAAAAAAATCAAATTTTAAACACACACACACACCATGCATGATGGCCGGCCCCCCCCCCTCTAATTTCCCTTCCATTAATTATTTTACTCCATTTTATACAACTAAACCCTAAACATTTGATATATATACTTATTTTTCTCTCTCTCTCTTCATTTCTTTTTTTCAAAATTGGAAAAAGAGATCAAACCTCTCTTCTCTCCCCCTCTTTGCCGAGCACTCCCCTTCCCCATTCCCTCATTTTCCAACTTTGTTTTCTTCCATTTCACTTCAAGACTCCATTGGTATGTGTATGTAAGCCTTGTTCTTCCTATTCTTGTAATGGCAAAGTATCTTGTGTATTTCCTCATAAAACCCATGATGCTCATGCTAGGGACATGGAAATGCATGAACAAGATGTCAAGCCATCACAAGACATGGATCTAGTGTTTAGATGTGTTTTGTTAAGATTTCATATGTTCATGCATGTAAAGTAGTGATCTTGTATTTATATTGTTGTTCATGCCATGAGATCCATGTTATATACATCATATGTAGTAGATCTAAGGTTTAGACATTCACCACTTTATGTACATGCATGATCATAGGTTCATTTTTGTTTATGTGCTTTGTTGATCATAAAAATGAGTCTTGTTCATGTATAGAGATGTTAGATAGTATATCTCCACATATAGATGGCAAGAACATTGAAAAAGGAAGGACTTTGTTAGATATGAAAGTTGAAAATTCGGATGAAATGGAAACCCTACCCTAAAGACCTCCAAAATCAATTTTAAACTTATATTTCATAAGAAAAATGAAGGGTATGTGTAATAGACATGTTGAAGGAATTATTTTCATGAGTTTAGATGAGTTTAGGCATAATAAAAATAAGGAAAACAAGAGGTGAAGTTAGAATGAAAATGTTGACTTTAATGTGTAGTCAAATTCGTAACTTTGTGTAATGCCTAAATAAACACTTAGTATTTAAGTCTAAAATGATGTTTTATAAGCTAAATGAAGTCCTTAGATAATGTATACATTGAAGCCCCAATTTTTAATGCATTAGACTAGATTTCCCTTAAGAAAAATGTAAGAAAAGAAAATTTGGAAAATTCGGATTTTTACAAATAGCTTATTTGAAAACATGTTTACCAAATGAAAAATGTGAATTTTTGTGCATGAATGGAGGCCATGACTATTATAGACTTTGAGAACCTATTTTTATTAAATAATAAGTAGATTACAAGATTAAAAACCAAAGAAACCCTAAGGAGTATAATGTGGGAAATAACTTCTTAGAATTAGCCTTTATGAAACTTTCCCCAACACTTAGGAGTTCCTAAAAGTTTATTACTACAAAAATCATCATGACCATGCACAATTGAGTTCATTACATGGCATACACATTAGTAGTTCATTCCTAAATCATTCATGCATGAATCACATCTAGGAACATTTTTATCAAAGCAAAGCACATTTTCAAAGATTGGATCAATTGCGGGACAGAACTGATCCCACTGTTCCGTGACCCTATTATTTTCAAAACTTGGATTTAATACTTGAATTAGATAGATCTTTCGAAGTAGATGAAGATCGATATAAAGTTTGCGAAATTCCGAGTTAAAATGACCAAGTTATGGCCGTTTTAAGTCGGAACTTCCAAAATAGCGAGAAATCCGAATTCAACTAGTCTAGATGTATAGTTTGATTTAATTACATGGTGAGAATCTCATAGGGATTATTCTTGATTGGTAGGTGATTCCGAGCAGGACGACACTCTACCTCCCGATTATTATTATTAAGAAGTTTGGTGTCCCATGGCCGAGTGAGTTTACTTCCACTCTCAATTAATGCTTGTGAATGTAATGTAGTGGCACTAGTGATGTAGGCAAAGATAAAAGGAATTGTACAAGCATGATGGGGTATGTGGGAATTATTTATGTTGTTGATTGTTGATATGTGAAATGGCTTAAGGTATATCGAAACCGGGTGTTAAGATATTGACTGTTTTACTAGAATCTTATGATGAATGTCTGCGAATACTTGTTGGTCACTTAAAAGAATGAATTAATGACTATTCGACTCCGACTATAAACTGAGTTCATTCATGTCACAATGGGGTTGGAGCATTTGCATTGGTTGGTTTTTCGTGACCCATAAAACGAATGTGAGGTTAATCGTGATCCATAAAACGAATGTGAGGTTAATCGTGATCCATAAAACGAGCTTTTAATCAGTTGACCGTGAGCTTAAACGGCGTCGTACCGCAGGATTCGTTAATCTGCTAACCCGGGATGGAGGGCGCAAGTCCATCCACATATGATTTCCGGTTGGTCATATGTTTGTTGATCACATTTGTATGGTGCATACACTTGCTTGAATAATCACTTGTTTGAATTGTATTTAATTGTGTTATGGAAGTATTACTCACTAAGCTAGTTAGCTTACGCCCCTATAGTTTTATCTTTTGCAGCATGAGTTTATATGGCTTAGGCCAAGACAAGCCACAGCGCAGGTACCGGAGATAGGAGTTTCCTATAGAAGTTTGATTCATTTCTTTTGTATAGACTTCCATTGGAAACTAAGGACTCTGGATGACTGTAATAGACTGTTATTCTTTTGCGGGGGAATGCCCCTTAGATTTTGTAAACTTAAATTTATGCGTTTTGATTTATTATCTATGGCTAATGAATGCCTGTTAAACTGTTTAACTCCATTTGTTGAAGTATTCTATTGTCGTAAAGGAACGCTTTACATCTACTTAAGACTTCCGAAGGCCCCGGTGGGTAGGGAACTCGAGAGTCTTACTTAGTATGTGGCGGGCTGTTACGTTTAGGATACCCTACGGGGCGTGACAGTTTAAGTTGGTATCAGAGCACTAGGTTATAAAACAAGACAATAGAATTAAAATAAACGGACCTAGAAATCTAACTACTAGGTTAAATGGAGTTAAAAACGTTTTCTTGCTGAGTCTAATTAGTAGTATTGTTTGATGTAGGTCTCTCTGGGTAAGACTAGGGAAAGGGCATGGAATTTTACAAAGAGAAATGATGAAAACAATGGTAGAATATAGACTGAGGCTAAGAGAACTGTGTGAAGATTTTGCCTTAGCCCGACATCCCCGGACCCTAGGGGAAATGTACAGGTTATGGAAGGATGGGCTGAGATATACCAGATGGGCCTCAGTAGTGGATCAATTGAGTTATGATCCTATGAGAAGAAGGAGCTGGAAAAAGTTAGAGACGATCTATACTTAGAGAGGATCATGGTTGATTACGGGCGTGATCCCATGCCGAGAGAAGCACATTTATCTTGAAGGGTGGAGGAAACCGAACCCTCCAGATTTTAGGGTATGGATCCCCATAGGACCCTTATATGTTTATGCTCATGATAATTATATGATCACCATGACTGGAATATAGCTGATGCATGGAATCACATCACTTGGCATGCAATCTATTTGGACATCCTCCCCTCGTGTAATAGCTCCACCTCCAGCTATTGATATAGGTATGCAGCTGAATGGAGCACAGTGGTTGGAGAGGATGAAGAGGAAGAGGAGGAGGAGGAGGATCCCGAGGAGGATCCGAACTGGGAACAAAATGAGGTACCTAGGACCCCTCCCGCCTGTTGAACCAGAAGTCAGGTAAACCCAGAACCCGACCAAATTATATGGGATTTTAACCGGATGTTGGAGATACCAGAAGTGGGAGGGTAGAACCCGAGGTAGATTCCAGGCTATGGAGAGATGTTATGTGGAGGGTGAGAACCCACCTGTGCTTGACCTAGCAGTAGTAAACCCGAGGCCCTTGTGCCTATGGAGACAGAGAATGTGGCAGATGAGCCTGTGAGAGAGCCTGAAGTAGAGGTGAACCGCCTAGGTGAGCCCGAGATAAGAGGTGAGGAGGAAGAAGTAAGCCCGCAAGAGGGGCAAGGGACTGAAGAAGAAGAAGAAGAGGAAGAAGAAAGTGAGGATCCAGAGCCTCTAGTCCGACCCGCCAGGAAGCGGAGGATGACCACCAGGGAGTACCTTAGCTTGTTCGTCCGACAGGACGATGGTCGTTCTACCAGCAGGAGACGACTTCCTAGCCCGACCCCCGATAGCTCTAGTGATGATTAGAGACCGGGATGTTAGCTAACCCATAAAGTCCAAGCGGAATCCTGATTTTCTTATTTTTGTAGTAGGCAATGCGGGATGCCAAATTGCCTTAGGATTTCAGGATAGTTAGTATTTTATTTGTTCTTTTTCCCTGTATTTTGTCATGACTTCGGGAATAGGGAAATTGATTAGAATAGGAAGGGAGCTTAGCTAGCCAAATTTTGGGAACTAAAAGTTGATGTAATATTTGTATGGCTCGCTAAAGAAATGAAAAGGATCACTTTTGTTTTAAAGAAACGGAATTGTGAAAAGCACGCATCCTAGTCATGATACATAAGAGAACATTAACTGCATATAGATTGCATAAGCATCCACTCATTCGCATTATTGTGGTGAAATATCAATTAGTTACATTTTGTGTGGATTCTTCTATTTCCCTTGTAGTTCTTTTAGTATTCCTTGTTTTCTTTTATGGATTGATATTTTGACTCATCTTATGACTTTATGGAATTATGTATTCCTTTTCCTTCTGAATTTAAATTTCAGATTTTCGCAACTTCTGAGCTTGTTATTAATCCTATTCCTTTGAAACCTAAAAACCCTAAATGTGCTAAAACTCCATTAAACATTGTGTAAACAGACGTAACCGACGAACTCGGAACCAAGGACAAGGGTCTAATCCTAATGAAGCCGATCAACCTATACAACAACCTGACCCCCAAGGAGTAGCACCCCAAAACCAACAGGGCGATGTACTAAATGCGATTGGGCAATTGGCCAATCTTCTTAACACCTTCATTTAGAACCAAAATCCAGTACATAACCCACACCTAAGTCAGAGTGCTCGTGTAAACCCCTAAATTTTTGGAATCGGTTTAGCATAAAACCCTAACCGGAAGTCAAACGAAACCCTAAAGGTCAACAAAACCCTAGTTTGCCGTGTCCATCTAAATCCGGCATTGCCGTTTTCTTTGGCCCGGAAAAACGAAGTTAGAATAATTAGCCCGAATAGTCCGTAATAACCATAGGTTTTATAAAAGTTTCAGTTTCGCGAAATTCGGGTGTCCTTCGAACCCGATCGGACACAGTTCTCGAAAAACGTGTCCGGAAGCCCGGAATAGGAAAAATATTCCGAATATACCGTTAGACTCGTAAAAATATAAGTTTTCCAAAAATATCAATTTCGTAATTTTTCGGCAAGTAAAAATAACAGATATAGCTATTATACGCGTATTTTCTTACTACCGGTACTTTAATTGTCATATCTACTTTACATTACACTATTCTTTTATCTCTACTTTTTCTTACACCTACTCTTACTGTAAACCCCCGTTTTCTAAGCCCTAAATCTTAAGCCGGAAAGTCTACCGGAGACCTTAAGTCAACCAATCTTGAGTAAAACCCTACAGTTTAGATCCCGAAAACCCGAGTTCGCAAATCGAGGAGTTGAAAAATAATTGAAGTGTTTAGAATAGTCCGTAATAATATTTGATTTATTAAAAATATCAGATCGGTTCAATTTCGGCTTATTTCGAACCCGTTTGGATACTGCTTTGGAAAGCGTGTCCCGGGGCTCGGAAAATTAAAAATATATCTTTAATATTTTTAGACTCGTATTTTTATAAGGATTTCAAAAATATCAAGTTTAGAATTTTTCGGATTCTAAAAATATCAGTTATAGCTCATATAAGCTTATTTTACTCTTACCGGTAACTAATTGTTAAATTTCTAAAAATAATTTAATTGATTATTTTATTTAAATCATAAAAATTCTGCTACTTAATAAAAATATTTTTCTTAATTTATTTATAAATTTTCTTATTCAAAAAGTCACTTTATCAACCCATACCTCAAGTACACATACATTATCATTACTACACATTATTATGTCTTCTTTTGCTTTTTCTTACACTCCATTTCCCAAAATTGCAGCTGCCATTCCCCATAATTTAGCCACTTTTCATTATTTTTAATCATTATTTGATATTTTAAAGCCTATTTTAGTTAGAAATGGATGCAACTTGTTACACTTTCAAAATACAAGTTAAAACTCAACTACACACCTCTCCCCACACTCCAAATCACGCCAGCCCCCCCCTTGCAGCTGCTGTTTTAATTTTTTTTTAAATTATTTAGCTCACTTTAAACTCTATGTAACATCTCATTCCTTCCCTCTTTCATTTTGTAAACCCCATATTTTTTCCTCTCTCTTTTTCCCTCTCTTTTTCTCTTCTTCCTTGCCTTGTCTTCTTGAGAACAAGCTGTCCACATTTTTGTTTCTTACTTCCATACATATTTCTTGCAATTATTTGAGGTAATCTTTCTCTTTTAGCTCTTATAAGATGTTCTAGGATGATACCATGGATGTTTCATGCATCAAAGGACATTCCACAAGCTTAAAAGGCTATGGATGATGATGCCAAGAAGTGAAACACTCCTCTAGATGATGATCTCTTTTGTTCTTAGTATTTTAGTTATATGGAAGGCTTGTTTATTTTCTTGTTTATGTGATAGCTTGTAGATCTAGAGTTTTATCAAGCTTTAGTTATGTTTATGTGTAGATCTAGGAGTTCAAGGCTTACTACTAAGTTTTTCTTATGCTTTCATGGATATATATTGAGTAGATCTTAGATTCAAGTTGGAATGAAAAAGAAAAATTCGTAACTTGTCAATGCCCTATTTTAAAAACCCTCTTTCAAGTCTTAAAATGGAAGCTTTTGTTAAGAAAATGAAGGTTTGATGGATGTATATCATCAAGGCTTCATCTTACAAGAATCAAAGTTGATTTTCAAAGTTTATTTTCAAAAACAAAAATTGTATTTTCGGATCAAGACAAAGATCCAAAATAAAAACATGTTTTCCAACTCACAAATGAGGATTTTATTCAAGAAATGAAGGGTTCTTAGATATAATATGTAATGGGTTGTTTTTCATGAGTTTTGATGAATTTTCCAAGAGATATGTCCAAAATAAATTTATGAAAATTCGGATCAAGACCAAGACCTATTTTTGAAACCCATCATCAACTTTAAAATGAAGATTTAGACAAAAATATAAGAGGCTCTTGATATAGATATCTTAAGGAATGGATTTTCATAAGTTTGAATGGGTTTTCCTAAGAAGTATTGCATAATCAAGTGCTTTGTAGAAGACAATATTTAGGTCTTGTTTTCATTGTAAGTTTCAAAGTGGAAATTCGTAATTATGAGAAGACCAATTTGAAAACCTTCTTTTTGATCTCAAAACAAGTATTTTACATTGAAAATGAAATGCTTTGATGATACATAATATAGGAAAAATTATTTTCATTGAACTAAGTGAGTTTTAGTAAAGGAATTACTCAAAACAAGACAATGAGTTTCAACTTGTGAATGTTGGTTTTATGAATATGGATTCTTAGAAATTTCATTTGAACTTTGTCTTTGGTATTAGATAAGTGTGTAATCTCTTAATTTTGTTTTGAGAATCTCCTTGCAAGCTTAGGACTAAAATAAATTGGTCTAAGTAGTTAAATAGAGTAGATATGGAAATTTTTCACAAAGGCTCAAATCTGGAATTTTCGTAACCCTACTGTACAGTACGTTTCCGACCCTTAAATGACCTTAAATGTTTGAATTAACTTTAGAAATGGATAGCTCTTTCGAAGTAGGTATAAATCGGTATATTATAAGCTAAATTCCGAGTTAAAATGAGTTAGATATGACCTTTTTAAGTTAAGGATTCAACCTAGACGGAAATTGACGAACTTAGTAAATAAAATTGTTAAGTTTAATAGAACTTCATAAGAATGCTCATTGAGGGTATTCTTTGTACCTAGGTGAATTGGAGGACGGGTTACCACTTCCCGAGGACTATTACGACTAGTGGATTTTCACTACATGGACAAGTGAGTTCATTTCTCAATTAATTATGCTCTTGGATGTGCTTGTAGTAGTGGCATTAGACTTAGGAAAAGATAAAATTGTGTTGAATGGTGATCTAAACTTGCATGAATGAACGATAAGTATATCGAGGCAAGCTTTGTTGTAATAATCTTGTATGAGCTAGTATAGATTTGGAATGTCTGAAAATTGTATGGTCACTTTTAAATTATCTAAGTAATATGTCATGATTATATGAATAAACTGTACATGCATCTCACGTAGTGAGTCTATATCATTGTCGAGTATGTCTTTGGTGGGACAAAGGTGTACTTGGGAGGCAGCGGGTCTTTAATGAAGGGGATAGGGTTGCATGACTTATGGACCACCCCATTCGAATAATGAAACTATGGTTGCATGACTTATGGACCAACATTAAAGATTGTGGTTGCATGTCTTATGGACCACCCCACTTAAGATTGGGATTATGGTTGCATGTCTTATGGACCAACTTTGGAATTGTAGTTGCATGTCTTATGAACTACCCCAAACCCCGAATGGAGGGCGTAAATTCATTCACTTATGACTACCGGAAAGTCATATGCTTGTTTGCTCATATGCTTGTGCATTCATATGGTTGCTTAATTATAACTTGCTTGTATAGATATTTAGCTTGGTCGGGCATGTTACTTGAAGAAAATGAATCTCACTAAGCATTAGCTTATACCCCAACAGTTTTTGTTGCAGTGTTCCTATTTTTGGATGTTCCGAGAGGACATTTTGTGCAGGTTTATCACATGGAATTAAAGAGCTTTTGAGGAAGTCGGGACCTAGTATAGGCGTGGACTTCTAGGAAAATCTCTTTAATGTAAATTCAGATATATGTAATTGGAGCTAAACGATGTAGACTCCTATTATTTTGGCGGGGGTATGCCCCCTTGGCTTTTGTAAAGTTTAACTATTTATCTTGTTGTGATTTATATTCTTAATGCTATGTATGCTTTCTTAAGACTACTCGAATCAAAGTGTGATCCTAAAAGTTGTGTGAGTACACCTTACACACGATATGTAAACTCATGGGATGACTAAGGTTGTCATACGTAAGTTTAAATATCGGGTGTGGTGGACTGTCGCGTTTAGGGTACCCTTTGGGGCGTGACACTTACACTGTACATAACCTATAATCATAACTTTTTACGTTTCTCATAACTTTATATCACATCTATCTTACAAATTTCATCTTTTATTTTCCAAAAAGTCAAAAAATTAATTAACTCCCTCTCTCCTCTCAATGTGGCCAGCACTCTCTCTCTCTCTAATGCCCTCAATTTGTTTTAATTTGCATTTATTTAAATCACACAAAAATTCCTCCTCAAAATCCTATAAATACCCCCCTCCTCTTTCACTTCTTTCACACCACTTCTATACTAAAATTACTCTCTCAAAATCTCTCTAGAATTTCTCTCCAAGAAGCTCTTCAAGAAGTTCTCTTTAAGCTCGTCTTCTTTAGGTAAAAGTTCTTCAAGAAGTCTCCATGTTCACTACTTAGTATGAGCTTAGTGTATGTTTTCTAAAACCATGAAGGTTAAGAAAGCAACAATAGGTTCATACTTTGTTTTTGTTCATAACCACAATTCCTTTATGTTCATGTTTCCTTTATATTCTTCTGCTCTTATGTTCTTTATGATTCTTTTATGTTCATAACTATCTATATATCTATATAGCATATATACTATTAGAGCATGTAAGCTCATACTCTTAAATTTATTTACCTTTCATGCAATTTATTTACTTCAATGCAATTTATTTATTTCAAGTTGTTTTAAGACTAGTCTCTAGTCTTAGACTTGTCCTAATCAAGTCAAAACAAGTTTTTCTTCTTTCATTTTATTTCTTTATGGGACTAGTTTATTTCTTAGTCCCGGGAGCCTTGAAAAAGCTAAGACTCCAATACTTGATTTTATTATTTATGCTTTATGTTATTTTGTTTATTATTATTCTCATAATCATGTTCATTTAGATTGTTGTCCAAAAGTTTTATTTTCTAAAGATAATGAAATAAAAGAAGACTTTTTGTCACTTAGGAATAAGTTTTGAAACATAAAAATATAAGATAACAAAAATAAACTCATTCATTTTCAAGTTACAAAAAGAATTCATTGAATTTAGAAACTATTTTTACTTAAAAGCTAGTTAAATCTTTGTTACTTTACTTTGCTTTTTAAAAGAAAATATTTTGTTGACAAAAATGGTTCTTTTCATAAAGAAAGAAAATAAGATGGATGACTAAGGAAATTTTTAAGTAAAGACCTTGCAAATAGGCAAAGAAAATTTGGTTTGAAAAGAATAAATTTTCACTTTTCAAGTTACAAGAAAAAGTTAATAAGATTATAGAAATTAGTTTTTCTACAAAAAGTCCTTAATTGTTCCACTTTGTTTTTATAAGGAAACCAAATTTTCATGCATGGTAATTGTTTTGAAATGGAGACATGAGAAAAAAATGAGAAATATCAAGTAAAGATTTTTGCCAAAACAAGTAAACAAAGGAATTTACACAAGAAAATAAGAAAAGCATATTTTCTAGAAAAACTTCAAAAATATTATTAGTGTAACTTAGAAGTAGAAAATTTTATTTTCAAAAGTCACTTAGAAAAAGATAAATAAAACCAACATAAAACATTTTTAGAAAACAAAAAAACAAGGTATTCATTTCAAAGAAATTCACAAAAACAATTTCCGAAAAGCTTCAAACCGACATTGTTTTACTTAAGAAAAATAATTTGGACAACAAGACACTTGAGCATGCTTAAATATGAGTTATATAGTTATAAAGAGAGAATTTTTCAACTATATAGATAACTAAGTATTTATCAAACAAATTTTGATTTCTTGAACCAAAGTTGTTTTTATTTAGAAATCCGTGGTGAATTTTGTCGCCACTTTTTCAGAGCCTATATGACTTTGTTTGTGGGAAACAATTTTAGAAATGGGTAGATCTTTTCGAGTAGATAGAAATCGGTATATTATATGCGCGATTCCGAGTTAAAATGACCAAGTTATGGCCATTTTAAGTTGGAACATTCTTCCATACGAACTTTGACGTTCTTTGACATTGTTTTGTCAAAATTCAAAAATCTTCAAGAAAAAACTCATTAGGGTATTTTCTTTGGTTAGATGAACCCAAGGAAGGATTTCTTCACCCCGAGAACTATTACGATCTAGTGGAGTGTGTGAACGACTCATCCGCTTAGAGGAATAGACGACAATGGCATCGTGAGTTTATTTCCATTAAATGCTACACTTGTTGTGCTTGTAAATTAGTTGCACTAGAGTTAAGAAAAGATAAACCGATATGCATGTAAAATAATTCCTTGAAAGGATTCTAAGAATATCGAAGCCCGAATTGTTCTAAGTGATTGTTTTAGTTTAATATTGATTTGTGTGAAATTCCTTGATCACCTTAATGTTGAAAGTAATTATGTTATGACTTTATAAATTAATGAACTCATGCATACCACGAAGTGAGTCACATTACATGGTTGGGATATTATCCTTGGATGAGAAGGATAGTAGGCTCATGTCGAAAGCAACACTTGGCGGAAGATCCGAAAGCGATTGCTTGGCGGCTTAATGGAATATGCTTGGCGGTTGATCCGAAAGCAAGGTCAAATCAAGTAGGTTCGGAATACTTGGCGATGTGTGCTCGCAAGTATAAAAGTTTTATTGAATGCTTGGCGATGTGTACTAGCAAGCTTAAATTTTCTATTATTAAAACTACTTGTTTTGAGTATCACCAAACCCCGAATGGAGGGCGTAAATCCATTCAACATATAGTTCCCGGAAAGCTATATGATTGATTGCCCACGTGTTTGATGCATTACATATGTGTGATTAACCAACTTGTTTGAAGCTTGTCACAAGAAGTTATTTATGGAAATAATCTCACTAAGCCTATTAGCTTATACCCGATAGCTACCTTTTGCAGTTCCCGTACTTATGGCTAAGGCCACGTGGACCATGTGGGCAGGTAATCCCTTTTGAATATTAGAACTCTGGATAAAGTATCATAGTATTAGCATGCAAAAATATTTATATAATAGCTTAGTAATTTAGGGAATTGTTCCTAAGTATGCATAGTCTTGCTATGAACAAATATTCATTATGAATCCTCTTTTCTTAATATGTTTTTATATCTCCTTAAGCTACATTATTCCACATATGGTCCTCTAAAAATTGTGAAAGTAAGCCTTACACTTGATATAAAAGCTTTTGGAATGACTAAGGTTGTCATACTTAAGCTTTAATATTAAGTGTGGCGGACTGTCACGTTTAGGTTACCCATTGGGGCGTGATAGTTTAAGTTGGTATCAGAGCATGGTTTAAGAACCTAGGAATCATAATTATAGAAATGGACTTAAGAAGAATTGACTTAGATAGAAGCAAGAAGAACTTAGATAAAATAGAATGGGTAGAATAAGCCTTTAATATCTTTCTTTTACGTAGATCACCATAGAAGAGGCCCGTCTCCAAGCCAAGAACTTTCGAAAAGGATGCTGCGAAACACCCGAGAACTTTCGAATGAGACTTAGGATTTTATGTGAAGAATTTGCCCTAGCTGGACAACCTAAGACTCTTCGAGAAATGTTCCAAATCTGGAAGAGGGGAATGATGCAATCCGAGTGGAAAGGAGTGTTACGAACTATTCACAACTGCCCTATAGGCAAAAGAATGACCGAGTTGGAAGTAATATATGCTGTGGAACGAATCATTGCTATCGGAGACCACCGACCAATGCTGAAGGAAGCAACCTTCGTTCTTAGAGAAGAAGGAGGACGAACCCCACCGGATTTTCAGAACTGGACCAAGATAGGACCGATATTTGTCTATGCCCATGATGATTTGATGGACCACCTCGAATGGATGAGAGCTGACCTCAACGATACTTTCCATTGGCACGGAGTATATCAGGGAATACTACGACCCCCAACAGAAGTATCCACCGAACCACCTACCTTCACAGGAATCCAATTAGGAATAAACGAGCCCCTACGATTGCGAGAAGATGGAACAGTGATAAGAGATGAACCAATGCAAGAGGCGAATGACAGTTCGGACGATGAACCCGGTGAGGACTCGGAGGAAAATCAAGGAGAAAGACCGGCGCAAGAGATAAGAAACCAAGCTGCCAAAGGAGTCGAGGAACCTTGGACCAACGATGAGTTAAGAATCATTCGTTACCTAGAAGGAAGACATGTTCGGGGAGGACAAGATGAAGACCCCACGATGGATACAGAAAATGCTCCGGCAGATGAAAACAACAATAGGGAGACCGAAGGAACAATCACTTGGAAGACCCTTGATGAAATAGCACCAGCAATGACGCATGAGGAGCTAATTACCCATCACGAACAAGAAAGAAGGAGAGCACGAAATAGAAGAAAACACTTCAACCAAATCATGAGAAGTCTGAACCCAGGATCATCCAGCAGCAACCCGGGAGATGCCCCGAAGAATGAAGCAAGGAGGAAAGGAAAAACGAAGCATATCCCTAGAAGTCCAGCTTAGATTTTGTAATAGACTGGATTCATGATCTCAATCTATCCTTTAATTTTCGGAACAATGTTTGGTATTTCTGTGTGATTTTCTTTTATGATTTATCTTATTTCCGATTTCATGTATGAACTTTATTTCCATGATTATGCTCTAAGTTTGATTTCAGAAATTGTTTTGATTTAAATTTTGTTTTTATGCATATTTAAATTTCCGTTATATTTCCCCAAATTCCGGCAAAACTTTAATTAAGTTATCAAAACTTTACAAACCTAACCTAGAAAGTTTAAAACAGCCGAAATAGGAATAGACGAAGAAGGGAACAAGCGCCTCTAACCAACTAGACATAGAAGCAGATCAACCTGCTGTACAGGACCGCCGCACCTCAAAGGGACTTACACGCCACGTTAGGACACCTAACCACGTATTAGAAGAAATTAGGCAAAATATGCCAGCTCAAGCATCGTACAAGAGCAACACCAGCAACCGCATCAGCGCGGCCCAGTGTCATACCAACCCCACCGCCACAACAAGCATCAATAGAGGCATCTGTGCATAGGAACATGCATAGCCAAAGTGCACCCCTACCTCCATCTCCACGCCAAGACCATACAAAGCATGTTACCTAGCTTCATCAAAAGTAACCGCTTCTTTGAAGGAGCTTATGACAAGCCAGAGGAGGCAGAGGATTGGTTATCTCAAATAGAGATGTCTTTTGATGCATATGAAGTTCCGCCCCATTTGCAAATCAAGTATGGAACATTCATGCTTCGTCTAAACGCTAGGATATGGTGGGAGTCAAGGAAAAGAGATCTAATGACTCCAATCACTTGGGAAATGTTTAGACATGAGTTTTTGGAGAATTATTTTCCAGGTAGTTTAAGAGTGAGATACAGTGCGGACTTCTTGCAAATTGCTCAAAAAGGGAGAACAATCGAACAATATGAAACTGAATTTAGTAGATTGTTGCAATATGCACCAGACTCCTATAAGCACAGTGAAGAATTAAAAAGGCAAGTCTTTATAGAAGGATTGGACGAAGACCTAAGGATGAAATTGGAAGAATTTGACATAAGGAATTTTCGAGAATTAGTGGAAAGAGCTCGGATTGTAGAAGGAGCAAGGAAAAGGAGAGAAAGAATAGAAGAGGAAGAAGACCCGATCATCGAAAGGGAATTTTTCATAGAACCCCATCTCATGCCCCTACCAAAGAAAATCAAGAGCGACAATAGAAGGATCATACCAAAAGGTATTAAGTGTTGGAAGTGCAATGGAGCACACTACCCGAAGAAGTGCCCCCAGCTATTTGGAAAGTGTTTCTTCTGTTGAAATACAAACCATAAGATGTCAAAATGCCCAAACAGAGGGATAGATGCTTGCTATGTTTGCAATCAGAAAGGACATTTTGCCAACATCTGCCTACAAGAAAGAAACATCCTATCAAGATCATCAGAGGAAGTTGTTCCTATAAGAATAGAGAAAAGAAATGGAAACTTGACTGCCTTGGAGTACATTAGAAGCTATATCAGCGATGCAGGAAACAGTCAATCCCCAACCTCCTTTTATTGATGTTGTAGCAGGAGAATGCAAAGTTTTCTTTATGTGGATGAATAGGAGTGATAATCCCTTAATGTATACATAAGAAGTTTTTAGTGAATAAAGCTGTTTTACTCTCATGAAGTTCAAAGTATTACATTCTTTCTATATATATGACAAACAATCAACCTAGTTAAAGATAATGCAAAAGAATGATGAAACCCGAGGAATTGGTCAACCTTTCAGCAAAGACATGGGGACATGAAGTCACCCGTAACTCTAAGGAATAATGGAAATAAGTAATCTCTTGAAAAAAAAAAGATGTATACCCCTCATATAAGATCCCAATAAAAAGAAACAAGGAAAACATAGAGCTTACAAGACCAAAAGAAAATGGTTGGCAAAGGATTTGCTAAAAGGAAGAATAGACACATTCTTTCAAGTTGATAAAGGAAAATAAAGAGCTAAAGAGTGAAGAGAAATTGACCTTTGGAGATATCCATAAGTTCAGGATACAGGTTTCACAAGGAAAATAGACTTATAAGGAAATTGGAGAAACAACAAACAAGAAAAATCAAGACCTTTTAAGAAACAAACACGTTTCTCTCAAGATTAAGATCACATCATCACCAACAAGGATCAAATCAAGAAGGCATGACCCCCAAATTCTTCATAACCCCACAAGTCTTAGTGAAAGCTTTCTGGATAGTGATATAGCCTGAAGAAGCAAAGAAGTAATCTACGAGTGTAATCTTAAGGAAATTAAAGAGAGTCGAAAAGCCAAAAAGCTCGTAACAAGGAACCACGTCAGTAGGATATTAAGATCAACCATAAAAAAAAAAAAAAACAAAAGAGCTTAGATGAGAAGATACGAAGGATAAAGAAGGGATAAAGGAAGAAAGATGTATTAAAGCTAAAGGATGAGTTAGCATAACCTAAGGACAAGGAAGTTAGCACGAAAGAATCATGAGTACGGTTCATAATTTGGGACCAACAACATATTCAAGAAGAACTTAGATATACCAAAGTTCAAGGGACATTAGAAGAAATGAAATATGGATAAAGGGATAAAGACATCAAAGGATGAAAGGGTTTATGAAATTCAATGAAAATGGAAATAACCTTCTCAAGATTTTGGATTTCTCACAAACGATAGCAAGAAAGCAAGGATGCTTATGGGATAAATTGAGAAACTAACAAAAGATGGTTCGTTTCATAAACGGTCAATATAGCAGGAAAAGAAATGGAAGCAAAAGAGATCAGTCAGAGATATAACAAATCCGGATGCAAGAATGGGAACAAAGAGGAACTAATAAAGAATTCCGGACCCCTGATGCTACAAATGATCAAGGAAAATCATTCAAAAACCTTGGAAGAACAATCAAGAGTATCTCATGAGATGATAAGGGCATAAGATAGATAAAATAAGATGAATCAGGTAAGAAGACCTTAAAAGTCTCAAATTGAGAACCAGGTAAGTTCAAAGACAGGAAGTAATCATAAGACAAGAAGGAAGTTGATTATTACGTAAACATATTGGAAAGGTGCAACAATTCCCCATTTAACAAATGGTTAAGGAATCAAGTTATAGGAATAAAAGTCAACGTTTTGAAGGGGGAATTTCCTTATGAAGATATACCCAATACCGATACTTATCCACAAGAGTTCAGAAGATGAGAATGAGGAAGTCTATTAAAGAAATTTTTGAAGAAGGACACGTAACCCAAGTAACCAAGTTTTAACCACAAGTAGGAATTTCCAAGTTTTGAGGACAAAACTTTCTTTAAGGGGGTAGGTTGTAAACCCCTAAATTTTTGGAATCGGTTTAGCATAAAACCCTAACCGGAAGTCAAACGAAACCCTAAAGGTCAACAAAACCCTAGTTTGCCGTGTCCATCTAAATCCGGCATTGCCGTTTTCTTGGCCTGGAAAAACGAAGTTAGAATAATTAGCCCGAATAGTCCGTAATAACCATAGGTTTTATAAAAGTTTCAGTTTCGCGAAATTCGGGTGTCCTTCGAACCCGATCGGACACAGTTCTCGAAAAACGTGTCCGAAAGCCCGGAATAGGAAAAATATTCCGATATACCGTTAGACTCGTAAAAATATAAGTTTTCCAAAAATATCAATTTCGTAATTTTTTCGGCAAGTAAAAATAACAGATATAGTATTATACCGTATTTTCTTACTACCGGACTTTAATTGTCATATCTACTTTACATTACACTATTCATTACTATTCTACACTATTCTTTTATCTCTATTTTTTCTTACACCTACTCTTACACTCTACATAACCTATAATCATAACTTTTTACGTTCCCATAACTTTATCACATCTATCTTACAAATTTCATCTTTTATTTTCCAAAAAGTCAAAAAATTAATTCACTCCCTCTCTCCTGTCAATGTGGCCGGCACTCTCTCTCTCTCTAATGCCCTCAATTTGTTTTAATTTGCATTTATTTAAATCACACAAAAATTCCTCCTCAAAATCCTATAAATTACCCCCTCCTCTTTCACTTCTTTCACACCACTTCTATACTAAAAATTACTCTCTCAAAATCTCTCTAGGAATTTCTCTCCAAGAAGCTCTTCAAGAAGTTCTCTTTAAGCTCATCTTCTTTAGGTAAAAGTTCTTCAAGAAGTCTCCATGTTCACCTACTTAGTATGAGCTTAGTGTATGTTTTCTAAACCATGAAGGTTAAAAAGCAACAATAGGTTCATACTTTGTTTTTGTTCATAACCACAATTCCTTTATGTTCATGTTTCCTTATATATTCTTCATGCTCCTCTTATGTTCGTTTATGATTCTTTTATGTTCATAACTATCTATTATATCTATATAGCTATATATACTAATTAGAGCATGTAAGCTCATACTCTTACAATTTATTTACCTTTCATGCATTTATTTACTTCAATGCAATTTATTTATTTCAAGTTGTTTATAAGACTAGTCCTAGTCTTAGACTTGTCCTAATCAAGTCAAAACAAGTTTTTTCTTCTCATTTTATTTCTTTATGGGACTAGTTTATTTCTTAGTCCCGGGAGCCTTGAAAAAGCTAAGACTCCAATACTTGATTTTATTATTATCTTTATGTTATTTGTTTATTATTATTCTCATAATCATGTTCATTTAGATTCTTGTCCAAAAGTTTTATTTTTCTAAAGATAATGAAATAAAAGGAGACTTTTTGTTACTTAGGAATAAATTTTTGTGAAATATAAAAATATAAGATAACAAAAATAAACTCATTCATTTTCAAGTTACAAAAAGAATTCACTATGAATTAGAAACTATTTTTCTTAA
The DNA here is from genome assembly GCA_024138025.1 of Combretum micranthum. Lineage (NCBI taxonomy): Eukaryota > Viridiplantae > Streptophyta > Magnoliopsida > Myrtales > Combretaceae > Combretum > Combretum micranthum. The sequence goes on along the minus strand of JAMXBD010001447.1, from coordinate 98,158 downwards.
AAGCTAGTTAAATCTTTGTTACTTTACTTTGCTTTTTAAAAGAAAATATTTTGTTGACAAAAATGGTTCTTTTCATAAAGAAAGAAATAAGATGGAGACTAAGGAAATTTTTAAGTAAAAGGCCTTGCAAATAGGCAAAGAAAACTTATGGTTTGAAAAGAATAGAATTTTCACTTTTCAAGTTACAAGAAAAAGTTAATAAGATTATAGAAAATTAGTTTTTCTACAAAAAGTCCTTAATTGTTCCACTTTGTTTTATAAGGAAACCAAATTTTCATGCATGGGTAATTTTGTGGAAATGGGAATATGAGAAAAAAAGAATGAGAAATATCAAGTAAAGATTTTTGCCAAAACATGTAAACAAAGAAATTTACACAAGAAAATAAGGAAAAGCATATTTTCTAGAAAAACTTCAAAAATATTATTAGTGTAACTTAGGAAGTAGAAAATTTATTTCAAAAGTCACTTAGAAAAGATAAATAAAACCAACATAAAACATTTTTAGAAAACAAAATAAACAAGGTGTTCATTTCAAAGAAATTCACAAAAACCAATTTCCGAAAAGCTTCAAACCGACATTGTTTTACTTAAGAAAAATAATTTGGACAACAAGACACTTGAGCATGCTTAAATATGAGTTATATAGTTATAAAGAGAGAATTTTTCAACTATATAGATAACTAAGTATTTATCAAACAAATTTTGATTTCTTGAACCAAAGTTGTTTTATTTAGAAATCCGTGGTGATTTGTCGCCACTTTTTCAGAGCCTATATGACTTTGTTTGTGGGAAACAATTTTAGAAATGGGTAGATCTTTTCGAGTAGATAGAAATCGGTATATTATATGCACGATTCCGAGTTAAAATGACCAAGTTATGGCCATTTTAAGTTGGAACATTCTTCCATACGAACTTTGACGTTCTTTGACATTGTTTTGTCAAAATTCAAGAAAATCTTCAAGAAAAACTCATTATGGGTATTTTCTTTGGTTAGATGAACCCGAGGAAGGATTTCTTCACCCCGAGAACTATTACGATCTAGTGGAGTGTGTGAACGACTCATCCGCTTAGAGGAATAGACGACAATGGCATCGTGAGTTTATTTCCATTAAATGCTACACTTGTTGTGCTTGTAAATTAGTTGCACTAGAGTTAAGAAAAGATAAACCGATATGCATGTAAAATAATTCCTTGAAAGGATTCTAAGAATATCGAAGCCCGAATTGTTCTAAGTGATTGTTTTAGTTTAATATTGATTTGTGTGAAATTCCTTGATCACCTTAATGTTGAAAGAATTATGTTATGACTTTATAAATTAATGAACTCATGCATACCACGAAGTGAGTCACATTACATGGTTGGGATATTATCCTTGGGTGAGAAGGATAGTAGGCTCATGTCGAAAGCAACACTTGGCGAAAGATCCGAAAGCGATTGCTTGGCGGCTTAATGGAATATGCTTGGCGGTTGATCCGAAAGCAAGGTCAAATCAAGTAGGTTCGGAATACTTGGCGATGTGTGCTCGCAAGTATAAAAGTTTTATTGAATGCTTGGCGATGTTTGCTCGCAAGCTTAAATTTTCTATTATTAAAACTACTTGTTTTGAGTATCACCAAACCCCGAATGGAGGGCGTAAATCCATTCAACATATAGTTCCCGGAAAGCTATATGATTGATTGCCCACGTGTTTGATGCATTACATATGTGTGATTAACCAACTTGTTTGAAGCTTGTCACAAGAAGTTATTTATGGAAATAATTCTCACTAAGCCTATTAGCTTATACCCCGATAGCTACCTTTTGCAGTTCCCGTACTTATGGCTAAGGCCACGTGGACCATGTGGGCAGGTAATCCCTTTTGAATATTAGAACTCTGGATAAAGTATATCATAGTATTAGCATGCAAATATTTATATAATAGCTTAGTAATTTAGGGAATTGTTCCTAAGTATGCATAGTCTTTGCTATGAACAAATATTCATTATGAATCCTCTTTTCTTAATATGTTTTTATATCTCCTTAAGCTACATTATTCCACATATGGTCCTCTAAAAATTGTGAAAGTAAGCCTTACACTTGATATAAAAGCTTTTGGAATGACTAAGGTTGTCATACTTAAGCTTTAATATTAAGTGTGGCGGACTGTCACGTTTAGGGTACCCATTGGGCGTGACAGCTCGATTCAGCACCACATCCGCGCCCGCAGATTCGGGAAATGACTGCGGAGGCACCTGCTCCACAAGGAGGACTCCTATAATGTGCGGTTGCCGCCACCCCCGCCATACAGGAGACCCCACCGAAGCTCTTTACCGGACTTCATTAAGAGCAACCGGTACTTTGATGGGGCATTCGGCAAGCCGGATGAAGCTGAGGATTGGTTGGCCCAAGTGGAACGTTCTTTTGCTGCATACGAGATTCCACCTTACTTGCAGCTAGAGTATGGGACGTATATGTTAAGATACAATGCTCGAGTCTGGTGGGACTCCAAGAGAAGGAATTTGACATCCCCGGCCACCTGGGAAACCTTCCGCGGGAATTCTTGAATAATTACTTTCCCTCTAGCTTGAGGGTGAAGTATAGTGCGGACTTCCTTCATGTAAAGCAGAAAGGGAGAACGGTAGAGCAATATGAAACTGAATTTGTTCACCTGCTGCAGTATGCCCCTGAATCTTTCAGGGATAGTGAGGAATTAAAGAAGCAGGTATTTCTGGGAGGCTTGGACGAGAATGCGATCAAGCTAGAAGAGTTCGGAGTAAGAACCTATCCCGAGATGGTAGAAAAGGCTCGGTCATTGAAGGGGCTAGAAAAGGAAGTATCAGGAGCCCGAAAAGAGAGTATTCGGGAAGAGGCCGTTTGATGCCTCGAGCTCAGGGTTCAAAGGTAAACGGTACAGGCCGTACCAAGGGTTTAAAGAGGACTCTAGCAGCAAGCCGACCCAATTCAAGACCAATGTCACATGTTGGAAATGTAAGGGAACACATGCACCTAGGCAATGCCCGCAGTTGAGGAACAAGTGCTATTTTTGTGGCGATGCTGGCCACATGGTTTTTACGTGCCCGAAGAAACTGGCAGTAACTTGCTTCATATGCAAGGAAAAAGGGCACTTAGCTTCCGAGTGTTCACAACGAAAGAGCGTGGCCACCCGACCCTTCGGAGCCTCGAGTAATACCAACCCCTTGAGGTCTGGTAACAAGAGCGGAAGTCGAGCAGCTTCCGCGATGCACGGGATGAGGCTGTACAATTTGAAGGCCAATGGATGGTGGAAGAAGACGAAGATGAGGACGTAGAGTTGGCAGCTTTGGATCAAGCGAGAGTTTGATGGTGGCCTGGTGACAGGTTAGTAACAGAAACCCCCTAAGTTGAAATTAAGTTGTTTAAATTGATTTATTGTTTAAATGAAATTGTATATATGGAAAGCTGGAAGTAGAGACCCTATGGATAGCCTTAAGAATTTTAAGGTTCATATGTGATGGGTGTTTGTTGACCTCAGGACACATACAAGTAAATAGCGTGGAAGCCTATGCTTTGTTTGACACGGGAGCGACCCACTCGTTCATCACCTATAGTTTGGCCAACCGACTCGGATTGCCCATAGCCACAACCACGGTTAGCTTGAGGATTAAGACCCCCACGGGGAGTGTGTGTCGACCCGAGATCTGATAAAAGACTGTCCATTGGAAATCCATGATCACCACTCCAAAAGTGATTAATTGTGTTGGAAATGAATAAATACGAAGTTATCCTCGGGATGAATTGGCTAAGTAGAGTAAAGGCAATAGTGGATTGCCAAAGAGACTGTATGTTTTTATGATCAATCGGGAGAAAAAGTAGAATTTATGGGAGAGGCCTTAGTCCCAAGAAGGATTGATCTAAGCTCGTTCGAGTTGATGATGGAGGATGAGGAAATGATACCGATTGAGGATGTCTTGGATGAAGGGGAAACCGTGAGGAAAAGAATATTCCAGTGGTGAATGAATACTTGGATGTGTTCCCAGAAATTTTACCGGGATTACCGCCAAGAAGAGAGATCGACTTTGAGATTGTGTTGGCTCCAAATACCGAACCAATATCTAAAGCGCCATACCGGATGGCACCGGCTGAGTTGAAGGAGCTAAAGACGCAGTTACAAGAACTTCTGGACCAGAAATTTATAAGACCAAGTGTGTCGCCATGGGGCGCACCCGTCTTGTTTGTGAAGAAGAAGGACGGATCGATGAGATTGTGTATCGACTACCGGGAATTGAATAAGGTGACTGTCAAAAATCGATATCCCTTACCAAGAATCGATGATTTATTTGACCAGCTACAAGGAGCTTGTGTGTTCTCACGTATTGACTTACGTTCGGGGTATCATCAGCTAAGGATTAAGCCTGAGGATGTGCCTAAGACAGCTTTTCGTACTCGTTATGGGCACTACGAGTTTTGGTAATGTCATTTGGACTGACTAATGCACCGGCTGCATTTATGGACTTAATGAATAGAGTCTATAAGCCGCTTTTGGATAAATGTGTGATAGTCTTTATAGACGACATCCTCATATATTCAAAGACCAGAGAGCAACATGAGAGCATCTCCGTTTGGCATTGCAAACCTTACGAGATAACAAGCTGTACGCCAAGCTGTCCAAGTGTGACTTTTGGTTAGACAGGATATCCTTCCTCGGACATGTGGTAACGGGTGATGGGATATCAGTTGATCCCGAAAAGATCAAGGCGATAGTGGATTGGAAGCCACCACAAACAGTTACTGAAGTGAGGAGTTTCTTGGGATTGGCTGGCTACTATCGCAAATTTGTGAAGGATTTTTCAAAGATAGCTAAGCCGTTGACTCAATTGACTCAAAAGAACGAAAAATTCATTTGGACAGACAAGAGAGAACAAAGTTTTCAGGAACTAAAGCGACGACTGGTCTCGGCACCGATTTTGGTTTTACCAGATCCGGAAAAGTCTTACACGGTACATAGTGATGCTTCGAGAAATGGTCTTGGATGCGTCTTGATGCAAGAACGGAAGGTCATTGCGTATGCTTCTCGGCAATTGAGACCGCATGAGCAGAATTACCCTACGCATGATTGGAGCTAGCTGCAGTTGTCTTTGCCTTGAAGTTATGGCGACATTATCTGTATGGACAACGGTGTGAGATATACACAGATCATAAAAGCCTTAAATACCTGTTCACACAGAAGGAGTTGAACATGCGGCAAAGGAGGTGGCTGGAATTATAAAAGATTATGACCTGGGATAAATTACTGTCCAGGAGAGTAAATGCAGTCGCGGACGCCCTAAGTCGGAAGAATCACGGGGAGGTAGCCGCTTTGATTACAAGCCAGAAGGAGTTGATTAAGGAATTTGAGAAGTTAAGGATCGAGTTCATAGATCGAAGTGCTGAGCTGGATATCTAACTTGGTGCTGGAACCAACCCTCGTGGAAAGAATCAAAGAAGCACAAGGTATGACGAAGTGATACAAAGATAAAAAGGGAAACCCAAGCGGGAAAGTACCTTGACTTTGCCGTGGATGAGGAAGACGTGATCCGGATGAACGGAAGGCTGTGCGTACCAGAGGATGAGGAGTTGAAGAAGGAAATAATGAGTGAAGCACATAACTCCGGGTATACCATGCATCCGGGAGGCACCAAAATGTACCAAGATTTGAAGAGTTGCTATTGGTGGAATGGGATGAAGCGAGATGTGGCAGATTATGTAATGAAGTGCGCAGTATGCCAACAGGTGAAGGTAGAGCACCAGAGACCGGGCGGAATGCTAAAGCCCTTACCTATTCCTGAATGGAAGTGGGATCAAATATCCATGGATTTTGTTTGTGGCTTTCCCAAGACTCCATCGGGTTGTGATGCAATATGGGTAATAGTGGATCGGTTAACTAAGTCGGCGCATTTCCTACCCATAAATATGACCTATTCAATGGAAAGGTTAGCCAAGATTTATATCAGAGAGATCGTGATACATGGCATACCTGCAGGGATCATCTCTGATAGAGACCCGAGATTTGTGTCCAAGTTTTGGACGAGCTTGCAGAAGAGCTTGGGTACTAAATTGCATTTCAGTACGGCTTACCATCCCAGACCGACGGACAGTCTGAGCGGACGATCCAAACCTTGAAGACATGTTAAGGGCGTGTGCCCTGGAATTCAAAGGGAATTGGGATAGTCATGTACACCTTATCGAGTTTGCCTATAATAACAGCTATCACTCCACTATCCAGATGCCCCGTATGAAGCTTTGTATGGACGGCGTTGTAGGTCCCCTTTGTTTTGGGATGAGGTGGAAAAGGTAGCAATTGGGCCGGAATTGGTACAGGAAGCCGCGGATAAGGTGAGGTTGATTCAGCGGAAGATGAAGGAAGCCCAGGATCGACAAAAGAGCTGGGCAGACTTGAAAAGACGGGAGCTTGAATTTAAAGTGGGTGATCATGTGTACCTGAAGATAAACCCGATTAAAAGTATCAAGAGGATGCGTACCCAAGGGAAGTTAAGCCCGAGATACATTGGACCTTTTGAGATCTTAGAAAGAGTCGGAGACCTGGCGTATCGGCTAGCCCTACCACCTAATTTGTCCGGGATTCACAATGTGTTTCATGTGTCAGTCTTGAGGATATGTGGCCGACCCAGAGAGGGTTCTGGAATTGGAGCCAATCCAGTTGAAGGAAAACCTGACATATGAAGAACACCCAGTAAAGATATTGGATAAGAAGACTCAAAGGCTGCGAAACAAAGACATTTGCTACGTGAAAGTATTATGGAGGAATCATGCCTTTGAAGAAGCAACCTGGGAAGCGGAGGATGAAATCCGGAGGAAGTACCCCGAGATATTTGAAGGACAAGGTACGTCGGTTCCGTTTTGAGAACAAAACTTTATCTAAGGTGGGGAGGTTGTAAACCCGGGAAATTCTCAGTAGCTAGGAAACCCCAGGAGTTGGAAACGAAACCCTAATCCGATCAGATTGAGATTAGTGAATGGAGCCTAGGAACCCTAAATCCGGCTTTCCTTCAGTTTCATAGTAAAATAATTATTATGGAGTAAATGAATGTGGATTGCTGTTCCAAGGAACATTTTAAACCTTTGAAAGTTTTAGATTCGGGAATTTTTCAATTCCGGGCCTTCCCGAGCCCAATTACGGAAAAGCATGCTCCGGGCCACGGATTCAGAAAAATATTCTGGAATATTCATTAGAACCGTAATTTTATAAGGATTCCAAAAATATCAATTTCATAATTTTTCGAGCTATAAAGATTACAGTTATAGCTTTTCCCGTGTTTTCGGAACAACCGGTAAAGTAGATGTCTTATCTACTATTCACAAGTATAACCTATACTACACACTACCCATACCCTATTCTTACATCCTTACAACTACTCATTTCAATTTTCTTTTCCAAGAAATTTTGTCTTTTAAATAATTATTACATTTATTACATTTTCATTTACTAAATTACAAAAATATCAAATTTTAAACACACATACACACTCCATGCATGATGGCCGGCGCCCCTCCCTCTAATTTCCCTCTCCAATTAATTATTTTACTCCATTTTATACAACTAACCCTAATACATTTGATATATATACTTATTTTTCTCTCTCTCTTCATTTCTTCTCTTTTCAAAATTGGAAAAAGGGATCAAACCTCTCTTCTCTCCCCCTCTTTGCCGAGCACTCCCTTCCCATTCCTCTCATTTTCCAACTTTGTTTCTTCTCCATTTCACTTCAAGACTCCATTGGTATGTGTATGTAAGCCTTGTTCCTTCCTATTCTTGTCTTGGCAAGACCATATCTTGTGTGTTTCCTCATTAAAACCCCATGATGCTCATGCTAGGGATATGGAAATGCATGAACAAGAATGTCAAGCCATCACAAGACATGGATCTAGTGTTTAAATGTGTTTTGTTAAGATTTCATAATGTTCATGCATGTAAAGTAGTGATCTTGTATTTATATTGTTGTTCATGCCATGAGATCCATGTTATATACATCATATGTAGTAGATCTAAGGTTTAGACATTTACTACTTTATGTACATGCATGATCATAGGTTCATTTTTGTTCATGTGCTTTGTTGATCATAAAAATGAAGTTTCGTTCATGTATAGATATGTTAGATAGTATCCCACATATAGATGGCAAGAACATGAAAAAGGAAGAACTTTGTTAGATATGGAAGGTTGAAATTTGGATGAAATGGAAACCCTACCCTAAAGACCTCCAAAATCAATTTTAAACTCATATTTCATAAGAAAAATGGAGGGTATGTGTAATAGACATGTTGAGGGAATTATTTTCATGAGTTTAGATGAGTTAGGCATAATAATAATGAGGAAAACAAGAGGTGAAGTTAGAATGAAAAATATTGACTTTAAGTGTGTAGTCAAATTCGTAACTTTGTGTAATGCCTAATTGAACACTTAGTATTTAAGTCTAAAATGGATATTTTATAAGCTAAATGAGGTCCTTAGATAATGTATACATTGAAGCTCTAATTTTTAATGCATTAGACTAGATTTCCCTTAAGAAAAATGTAAGAAAAGAAAACTTGGAAAATTCGGATTTTTACAAATAGCTCATTTGAAAATATGTTTACCAAATGAAAAATGTGAACTTTTGTGTATGAATGGAGGCCATGACTAATATAGACTTTGAGAACCTATTTTTAATTAAATAATAAGTAGATTGCAAGATTAAAAACCAAAGGAACCCTAAGGAGTATAAGGTGGGAAAATAACTTCTTAGAATTAGCCTTTATGAAACTTTCCCCAACACTTAGGAGTTCCTAAAAGTTTATTACTACAAAAATCATCATGACCATGCACATATTGAGTTCATTACATAGCATACACATTAGTAGTTCATTCCCATATCATTCATGCATGAATCATCATCTAGGAATACTTTTTATCAAAGGCAAAGCAAATTTTCGAGATTGGGTCAATTGCGGGACAGAACTGATCCCACTGTTCCGTGACCCTATTATTTTCAAAACTTGGATTTAATACTTGAATTAGATAGATCTTTCGAAGTAGATGAAGATCGATATAAAGTTTGTGAAATTCCGAGTTAAAATGACCAAGTTATGGCCGTTTTAAGTCGGAACTTCCAAAAATAGCGAGAAATCCGAATTCAACTAGCCTAGATGTATAGTTTGATTTAATTGCATGGTGAGAATCTCATAGGGATTATTCTTGATTGGTAGGTGATTCCGAGCAGGACGACACTCTACCTCCCGATTATTATTATTAAGAAGTTTGGTGTCCCATGGCCGAGTGAGTTTACTTCCACTCTCAATTAATGCTTGTGATTGTAATGTAGTGGCACTAGTGATGTAGGCAAAGATAAAAGGAATTGTACAAGCATGATGGGGTATGTGGGAATTAATTATGTTGTTGATTGTTGATATGTGAAATGGGGCTTAAGGTATATCGAAATCGGGTGTTAAGATATTGACTGTTTTACTAGAATCTTATGATGAATGTCTGCGAATACTTGTTGGTCACTTAAAAGAATTGAATTAATGACTATTCGACTCCCACTATAAATTGAGTTCATTCATGTCACAATGGGGTTGGAGCATTTGCATTGGTTGGTTTTTTGTGACCCATAAAACGAATGTGAGGTTAATCGTGATCCATAAAACGAATGTGAGGTTAATCGTGATCCATAAAACGATCTTTTAATCAGTTGACCGTGAGCTTAAACGGCGTCGTACCGCAGGATTCGTTAATCTGCTAACCCGGGATGGAGGGCACAAGTCCATCCACATATGATTTCCGGTTGGTCATATGTTTGTTGATCACATTTGTATGGTGCATACACTTGCTTGAATAATCACTTGTTTGAATGTTTGTATTTAATTGTGTTATGGAAGTATTACTCACTAAGCTAGTTAGCTTATGCCCCTATAGTTTCTATCTTTTGCAGCATGAGTTTATATGGCTTAGGCTAAGACAAGCCACAGCGCAGGTACCGGAGATAGGAGTTTCTTATAAAAGTTTAATTCATTCCATTTTGTATAGACTTCCATTGGAAACTAAGGACTCTGGATGACTGTAATAGACTGTTATTCTTTTGCGGGGGAATGCCCCTTAGTTTTTGTAAACTTTAACATTGTGCGTTTTGATTTATTATCTATGGCCAATGAATGCCTTGTTAAACTGTTTAACTCCATATGTTGAAGTATTCTATTGTCGTAAAGGAACGCTTTACATCTACTTAAGACTTCCGAAGGCCCCGGGTAGGGAAGTCGAGAGTCTTACTTAGTATGTGGCGGGCTGTTACGTTTAGGATACCCTACGGGGCGTGACAGCAGATGTGGATGGAATCTCAAATGGAACATCTCCATGAAAGATATCCTGGAACTCGATCTCCTCTAGTACCAGGGGCTGAGCTCCTCTAGGGTTTTTTAGCAATCCCCAGCCTCGAAATGGTGCAGATGAGATCTTCCTGCACTCCAATATCTCATCATCCTGTGGAGGCTCAAAAATATCCATCCCTTTTAGCAATCTGGTGATGTAGCCACCATAACACAGGACTCGAGTCCTGTTATCATTTGCCTGCCTATAGATGAAATTTGCTATCTCCACCCCAAGATCAATCCTGTAGCCTCTAATAAGGCTAAACAAATAGAACATGTCGAAACTAGTTACCTTGCTGTAACTAGTCTTCTTGCAACTCAGGGTGTGTGCAAGAATGTGGTGGAGCAGCTTGTGCTCAACAGCACGAAATGATGTGGCCAATGAGTTACAGGGGACGAAGGGCTCATTTGCTCTATTAGGAGCAACCAGCTGAAACCAATAAGCCTCCTGGGTCATGTGATCATCCCCCTCAAACCAACTATTTGGCAGATTCCTATTATCCTCTTTTTCATCATATAATCCCAGTATCTTGCCCATTTGCTTTAACTTGACCTCCCTGATCTGTCCATATGCCTGAAACTGAAAAGTGGACTCAGCTCGGTCTGGGATATTTTTCAAAGTAGACAAGAACTCAATGGTCAAGTTCTTGTATGCAGGCTCCCTGATATCAAATAATCGGATCCAAGCTGGATATTGGATCATCTCTCTGATCTTATCAATAATCCTAAACTCATCCAGTAGGCACTAATCTAAATACTGAGTATTTAGGAAGTCCATCTTGACTAGCCACTTTTTCCGATCCTTTGCATACTGCTGACTGGACAGCAGATCTCTGGTTTGTGAACCAGATGTAGAGGCATCAGTAGTCTTTTGTCGTTTTTGCCTAAGAGCCATTCCTACAAATAATTTAAACTTAATTAGAATAAGGAATGCATAATTTTAATGATTACAATCCTAATTTATGCCTAAAACATGATTTTAAACAATTTGGAGATCATAGGCATATAATTAAGTGAAACTATTAATCATGGAATTGAATGGAGCATTTACACTTGCAAAACACAATTAAAGCTGGCAGCTTAGATTGGCCAGCTTAAAATTAAACGTTGGAATTTCAAAATTTTCAAACAAATTTTTTCATTAAAAGTCCCAAAACACTTTTATACCAAATTTTTCATCAAAATTGAGCACAATTCCAAATTCCAAGTTCAATTCGAGCTAAATTGAGCACAATGTATTAAGTGAAGCTACTAATTAATATGTAAAATCTACAAATCCAGCAGCCACACCATCAATTCCAAAAGACCCCAAATTCGAATTTGAAACACCCTCAACATCTCAAGAACCCTAATTTTCCAATTGAACATTAATCATAGATCAACACAGCATAAATTGGAATAACAATTACTGGACAGAAATCCACTTTCAACATATGATCAAAATCATCCAAGCAATGTATTCCATCAAGATCTAACATTAATGTCCCATTTTTCCGAATTGCAATAATCCATGACAGATTTAAACAGATACAATGCGCAGTAATGGATTAAAGAAGTAAGAGCAAAGATTAGTGGAACTTACTTACTTGGGAAGCTGGATTATAGGAAATGGATTGATGAATGAGGAGTAGGATGCTTCGAGTGAGTAAGAGAGAGTGAATATGAAAGGAATGAGAAGAGAGAGAGAGATCGTACCTGTTAAAAGAAAATCTGTAGAACGTACGCCGGCATTTCTATTGGATACGCCGGCGGCTTACTGTCGGTGTAAGTAAAATAAATTCATACCGAGAGCAAAAAGGCTGGCAGCTTACCCATATACACTGCCGGCTTACACGTATACGCCGGCCAATAGCTAGTGGCTTAGATTCCCAGGAGACGGCTTTGATCTAGATTTTTCAAACACTTGCAATTTTTGAACATACGCTGCCTCCAACACTAGCAGCTTAGGTGCCGGTGTAAATGTTGTTCCAAATGCTGGCATATAAGCCGGCGGCCTTCACCTTCCCTAAGCCAACTTCTTCTGCGGTACTCACCTACTCCTGTATTGACATTTACGCCGACTTAAAGCTGGCGGCTTAGGCCCGGCTTTCCTTGATTTTCCAGAGCGGGCTCAAGGCTGGCAGCCTTGAGCCGGCTTTCAGCTTTACTTTTTTTTTTTTTTTTTTTGCAGATAACCTGTCCACACTAAAAACAAAGTTAGTAAAAACAAAACAATTAATCTACAATTAAACATGGGTTGCCTCCCAAGAAGCGCTTAGTTTAGAGTCGCTTAGCCCGACTTTTCCAATTCCTTTCATGGTTCCTTCAGATTCATGACAGTGGAAGCACTATCATGGTTTTCCCTTTCATAAAAATGTTTGAGCAAATGCCCATTCACCTTAAAAGTCGATTATCATCAGTTTCAATTCTACTGCACCATAGGGAAAAACTTTGGCAATCTCAAACGGTCCTGACCATCTTGATCTCAACTTTCCTGGAAACAACTTCAAACGGGAGTTATAAGTAAAACTTTTTGTCCAGGCAAAAACTCCCGCTTGATTATGTTTCTATCATGCCATTTTTCGCTCGTTCCTTGTAGATACAGAATTTCATAAGCTTCATTCCTCCATTCATCCAATTGATTCAATTGAAGCAATCTTTTCTCACCTGCAGCTTTTTCATCAAAATTAAGGAATTTAATGGCCCAATATGCCTTGTGCTCAAGTTCTACAGGAAGATGACATGATTTACCAAAAACAATCATAAATGGGGACATTCCAATAGGGGTTTTAAAAGCAGTTCTATAAGCCCATAATGCATCATCTAATTTTAAAGACCAATCTTTTCTAGATGCATTAACAGTTTTTTCCAAAATTCTTTTGATCTCCCTATTGGATACCTCAACTTGTCCACTTGTTTGTGGATGATAGGGGGTAGCAATTTTGTGTGTAACACCATATTTTGATAAAAGCTTTTCAAATTGCTTGTTACAAAAATGTGATCCCCCATCACTAATGATAGCTCTAGGCACCCCAAATCTGGTAAAAATATTCTTTTTCAAAAATTTCAAAACTACTCGGGCATCATTTGTTTGTAAAGCAACAGCTTCCACCCATTTTGAAACATAATCAACTGCCACAAGTATATATTTGTTTGAAAAAGATGAGGGAAAAGGACCCATGAAGTCAATTCCCCATACATCAAAAAGCTCAATTACCAAGATATTGTTTTGTGGTAATTCATGTTTCTTGGAAATATTACCAGTTCTTTGACATTGAGCACAAGACAATAAATATTTCCTGCAATCACGAAACAAATTAGGCCAATAAAATCCAGATGATAAGACCTTAGCTACAGTCCTTTGAAACCAAAATGACCTCCAGCTTCTTTTGAATGACAATGCTCAATAATGCTAAGCTGTTCAGATTCAGGCACACAACGTCTAATTACTTGGTCAGCACATTTTTTGAACAAATACGGTTTCCCAAAAATAGCTTTTCACATCATGCAAAAACTTTTTCTTTTGTTGGTAGACAAACCATATGGAATGATTTTGCTAACCAAATAATTGACATAATCAGCATACCAAGGCAAATTTAGGATCTACTGCATGCAATTGTTCATCAGGAAACTTTTCATTGATAGGAATATCTAGATATCAGATTCTAGTCTAGATAAATGATCAGCAATCACATTCTCAGTTCCCTTCTTATCCTTAATCTCAAGATCAAATTCTTGCAGCAACAATATCCATCTAATCAACCTTGGCTTTGCATCAGCTTTAGCAAACAAGTATTTCAAAGCAGCATGGTCAGTATATACTATGACTTTAGATCCTATCAGATAAGGCCTAAACTTGTCACAAGCAAATATAACAGCAAGAAGTTCCTTCAGTTGTGGCATAGTTTCTTTGAGCCTCATTTAAAGTCCGACTAGCATAGTATATAACATGAATAACTTACCTCTTCTTTGACCCAATACTGCTCCTACAGCAAAGTCGCTGGCATCACACATAAGTTCAAAAGGCAGCTCCCAATCAGGTGCAATAATCACTGGGTAGATGTGAGCTTCTCCTTTAATAAGTTAAATGCCTGCAAACAATTGTCATCAAAATCAAACACTGTCTTTCTCAAGAAGATTGCAAAGGGGTTTAGAAATTTTTGAGAAATCTTTAATAAATCTTCTATAAAAACCTGCATGTCCTAAAAAACTTCTAATCCCTTAACAGTGGTTGGTGGTGGTAATTTCTCAATGATCTCAATTTTGCCTTATCAACTTCAATTCCTCTAACTGAAACTTTGTGACCCAAAACAATCCCTTCTCTTACCATAAAATGACATTTTTCCCAATTTAAAATCAAATTTGTGTCTTTGCATCTTTGAAGAACACAAGCTAAGTTTTCTAAACATGCTTCAAAAGACTTTCCAAAAACAGAAAAATCATCCATAAAAATTTCAATAAAATTCTCAAGCATGTCAGAAAAAATAGCCATCATACACCTTTGAAAAGTAGCAGGTGCATTGCAAAGACCAAAGGGCATCCTCCTAAAAGCAAAAGTGCCATAGGGACAAGTAAAAGTGGTTTTTTCTTGGTCATCAGGAGATATAGAAATTTGATTGTAACCAGAATAACCATCTAAAAAATAATAATCATGCCCTGCAAGTTTTTCTAACATTGATCAATGAAAGGGAGGGGAAAGTGGTCTTTTCTGGTGGCATCATTTAATTTTCTATAATCAATGCAAACTCTCCACCCAGTTACAGTACGAGTAGGAATCAAGTGATTTTCTTCATTTTTCACAAGTCATACCACCTTTCTTTGGCACAACTTGAACTGGACTTACCCACTTACTATCAGAGATAGGATAGATAATACCTGCATCAAGGAGTTTCAAAACTTCCTTTTTTACTACCTCCTTAAGTGTTGGGTTGTCTCCTCTGTGGTTGAACTGTCGGTTTGTACTCAGCTTCCATCAAGATCTTGTGAGTACAAATGATAGGGCTAATTCCCTTGATATCAGCAATAGTCCACCCAATTGCTTCTTTATGCTTCCTTAGAACTCCAAGCAGCTGCTGCTCTTGTTCACCTGTCAAATAAGATGAAACAATTATTGGCAAAGTATCTCCAGTTCCTAGAAAAGCATATTTTAAATGTGAAGGAAGGGTTTAAGCTCAAGATTGGTGGCTGTATCAATGATGGTACGGGCTTGCTTTCACTAGTGCCTAGCTCCTCATAATATCTTCCTTTGATTTGGTGCACTTTCTCAACTTCTTCTTCTTCTTCTTGCTCTCATCATCACTCCAATCATCAAGATTTCTCAAAACAGACTCCATAGTCTCCACACCTACATTCTCTTCAACAGACTCAGAAATAAACTCATCAAACATCAATAGTATAGGAACCTTTATCAAATCTTTTCATTGCATCATAAACATTAAAGGTTACCTGATCATTTTCTACCCTTAAAGTGAGTTTACCTTGTTCCACATCAATTAATGCTTTACCGGTTGCAAGGAATGGTCTGCCAAGAATCATTGGGACTTCACGATCTTCATCCATTTCCAAGACTATAAAGTCTACAGGAAATATGAATTTGTCAACCTTCACCAAAACGTTTTCAACAATACCACGTGGGTATTTGACACTTCTATCTGCAAGTTGCAAGGTGACATGAGTCTCCTTGCATTCTTCAAGTCCTAATTTCCTGAAAATGGATAAAGGCATAAGATTAATACTTGCACCAGAATCAATAAGTACTTTATCAAAATGAAATTTTCCTATAGTGCAAGGAACAGTAAAACTCCCCTGATCTCTTTGTTTGGTAGGCAAATGAGGTAGACTTTTCTGCAAAATCATGGAGCATTCTCCTGTGAGCATCACGGTTCATTTCCATCATCCTTCTCTTCTTAGTAAGCAATTCCTTGATAAATTTTGCATATGAAGGCATTTCTTGAATCACTTCTAAGAATGGAATATTGATTTGCAACTTCTTGAAGACATCCAGAAATTTTGAAAATTGTTCATCCAATCTTTGTTGCTTCAATCTTCCCAAAAGGAATCGGGAACATAAGCTTTTACTTCAGGTGATTTTTGCACAGGTTCCTCCATCTTTTGTTTTCCTTTGTCTTTGACTGGAATCTCCTCGTTTCTTGAATTTTGACTCAGCGTCTCAACTTCTTTGCCACTTCTCAAAACAATTGCATTCACGTTTTAGGATTTTCCTCGTGTTGCTTGGTAAAGAACCAGATGGTCTATTACCAACTTGTTGAGCAAGTTGATGGATTTTCCCTTGAAGATCTTGAATATTGCATGCTGATTGTTGAGTGTGGTCTGAGTAGTTTGAATGAAAGTCTTCAACAATTCATCAGTTGAAATTTGATTTTGCTGAGGTGGAGGTGGAGGCTGAGTATTTCTTATGGGACCTTGTCTTTGAAATCCAGGTGGGGGCTTGAAAACATTTGCATCATTCTTGTAAAAAGATTTGGATGATTACGCCATTCTGGATTGTAAGTATTTGAATATGGTCCATAATTAATTCCCAAAATTTCCAACATAGTTGAGTTGCTCTCCACTTGATGATGGTGTATTGCCATGAGGACAATCATAAACTGGATGTGGTCCTGAGCACAACTCACAAGTAGCAACTTGATTAGAATTTAAAGAACTAGATGCTACAAGTTTACTCACTTGTGTAGTTAAAGCTGAAACTTGAGCGGTGAGTTGTTGCATGGATTCACTATCTTGAACAGATTCCACCTTTGATCTTGTCCTTTCACAGCTCCAGTTGTGAGCACTAGAAGCTAATTCTTCAATTAAGGCACTAGCTTCATCATATGTTTTTCCCATGAGTGATCCTCCGGATGTAGCATCCACTAATGATCTCAAAGTCTCATCTAGACTGAGATAGAAATTTTCAATCAAGATTATCCGGAAGTCCGTGATGTGGGCATTTCCTTCTTCTTTGAATCTTTCCCAAGCTTCATATAATGATTCTCCATGAAACTTTGTGAAGTTGGTGATTCATTCCTTAGTCTGGCAGTTCTGGCAGGAGGGAAAAATCTCTTCAAAAATTTTGTTAAGTCTGCCCATGAAGTAATTGACTCGGGTGGTTGAGAGTTGAACCATGCCAATGCTTTATCCCTTAGAGAGAAAGGAAAAAGCTGCATTCTAATGGCCTCATCAGTAACACCATTAAGTTGACAGTGTTGCAATATTGGAGGAATTTGGCAATGTGTTCATCCGGTGTTTCATTCGGATATCCTCCAAATTGATGTGATTCAACCATCTGAATCAATGCTGGTTTAAGCTCAAAATTGTTAGCTTGAACTGCAGGTCTTCTCACAGCAGGACCTTGAACAGTTGGTACAGTGTAATCCCAAGTGCTCTAACAGGTACAGCTTGAATTTGATTGTTGTTGTGATCATTGTTTCCCTCATTGTTTCTTGGATCGTTTTCTGCCATTTCTTCTTGTCTTCTACTATTTTCTCTCCTCTGTTGACGTAAAGTTCTTTCAATTTCTGGATCTATTGGTAGAAGATCAGCACTTCTACTTCTTTGCATATAACCTGTGAAGAGGAAAGAAAAGAATCAATTCTTGGAAAACACCTAAACTACTAGCAAAACTAAAAGTAATCTAATATTAATTTTGGTCCCGGCAACGGCGCCAAAAACTTGATCTGAATGGATGTATATAAAATTTCAGATACTACCAGCAAGTGTACTGGGTCTTGATCAAGTAATATAGAATGAGTAGAGTATCGTTCCCACAGAGACTAAATTAACTACTAGATTGGTATTAGCTTATACTAATATTTAGGCAATCAAAGTATCAGTTAACTATAATAATTAATATCTATATGAATGCAAATGAGAATGTGAGAAGATATAAATGAATGTGGGAAGGAAAAGAATCCATCCTAATCTTTACTAATCATGAATTTATATTATATGAACAATTAGGATTATGGATATTTGTAAGAAATTGTAAAGACCAAAACAAAGTTTTAGTGAACCATAAAATAATCTATTAGCTTCCGCTATACAAATTATCAATGGAATCTAATTTATAATCATAAATCTTCCAATTCTATGATTATCTAATATCCTAATTAACTTCTCCTAATTCCTTAGTGAGAAATTAAAATAAAATATTGCATGAAGTACATGGAACAATTTCTAAATTAAAATCAAACTTGATTGTTTCCACAAATGTTGTTTAATTTCAATTCATGAATTCCTATGAACCTAATTCTTTTTCCAAATCATCAGAATTCTTATCAATTCAATTTCATCAGAAATAAAATAGATAATTAGGATTCAATACAAATATTCCATAATTCTAACAATCCTATAATATAAATTCAATAATCATTTTAGCAAAATTAGGACTTCATCACTTCCCACAAAGAATGTTTAGCTACTCATGGATGTGATTCAAAAATCAAATAAGAATATGTAATTGATAGCATTATAAACAAATAATTCAGATAAATGAATTGCATAAGAAAGAGATAGATATCACCAATTCAAGTATCACAATCTTCAATTACAATTCTTGAAAGCTCCAAATTTCTCTCACAAATCTCTATGAAAATGCTAGACTATTCTATATGGTGTACTACTTTGCTACTGCTTGTGATGATTGTTGGAGGGGGTAGAACCCCTATTTATAGGAAAAATTTCGTGCAAGATTAAATGAAATTTGCTGTTTCACTTCGTACGCCAGTTATGGATCCTACGCGGCGGCTTACAGACGGCGTATCATCAATTTCTTCCTTGCAGGTAGTGCACTGGCAGCTTTCAACTTCGGTTACACAGTAGCCGCTTCTACGCCGCGCTTAGATGTAGATCTAGCCGTGTATGTGATGAGAAATGAAGTTGGGCCAATTTATAACGAAAGCTGCCCCAAAGCCGGTGGCTTTGACACCGGCCTAGATACTCCAACAGATTTGTCTCTTCAATTTCCTTCAAGTAAGTTTTGTCTTCATGTCGCTTCTGATTCTTGATGTACACAGCCTCAACGCCGGCGGCTTAGAAGCCGACGTATGTTGTAACTTCATTTGCGCTGGTGACTTTTCCATTCTGAGCTGTCAGCCTTCCATGTACGCTGGCCTGTTCAACTTCTACGCCGGCGGCTTTGAGGCGGCGTAAAGTTGGCTGATTCAAAGGCTGGCAAAGCTGGCAGTGTAAGCAGTGGCCTTGAGGGTAAGCCGTCTAAACGCCGGCGACTTTGAATGTTGAAATGCCGGCGTATGCTTCAATTTTTCCAATTTCCACTTCAAAGTTTCTTGTTTTGATTTCTTAGTCTAAATTAGTCCTTAAACATGAATTTTAATCAAAACAAATATCTATTATAGCTCTTATGAACATCAACAAGTTGTATAAAATATGATCTTATCACCTATGAGATGAATTATCTTACTCATGACTTGGAATTATATGCTATTGTTTTTGCACTCAAGATTTGGCGTCATTACTTGTATGGATAGAAATGTGAAATATATACAAATCACAAAAGTTTGAAGTATATATTTACCCAGAAGGAATTGAACATGAGGCAACATAGATGGTTGGAATTAATTAAAGACTACGACTTAACTATCAATTACCATCCCGATAAGATAAATGTTGTAGCTGATGCATTAAGTCGTAAGAATTATGGAGAAGTGGCCTTAATGTTGACCGAGCAGAAAGAGTTTATCAGAGAATTTGTGAACCTACATTTGGAGTTTTCAATACAAGGTTTGGACGCAGAACTTGGAAGTTTAACCTTAGAGCCTACCTTGCTCCAACGAGTCAAGGAAGCTCAGAAGGAGGGTAAGGAATTCTAAGAAATTATCCAAAGGATATCACAAGGGAAACATAAGGATTTTCGTGTGGATGATGAAGGTATATTAAGAATAAATAAAAGATTATGTATGCCACATGATGAAAGCTTGAGGAATGAATTAATGCATGAAGCACGTTATTCCGGATATACCATACATCCAGGAGAAACGAAGACATACCAAGAGTTAAAGAGTGCATATTGGTGGATAGGAATGAAAAATGATATTGCCCAATTTGTTGCTAGATGTGATGTATGTTAAAGAGTAAAAGCAGAACATCAAAAACTAAGTGGATTGTTAAAACTATTTTCAATTCTCGAATGAAAATGGGATCAAATTTCCATGGATTTTATGTGCTCACTACCTAAGACAAGTGCGGATCATGATGCTGTTTGGGTCATTGTAGATAGACTTACTAAGTTAGCCCATTTCTTACCAATCAATATGACCTAACCTTTAGAAAAGTTGGCACAACTATATTTGAAAGAAATTATGAGATTACATGGTGTACCTGTTAGTATTGTATCAGATCGAGATCCACGGTTTGTTTCTAAATTCTTGCAAGGATTGCAAAAAGCATTGGGAACCCAATTGAAATTTAGTACAGTTTATCATCCCCAAACTGATGGACAAACAACAAGACCATTCAGACATTGGAGGATATGTTAAGATCATGTATTTTAAAGTTCAAAGGAAATTGAGATCAACATTTACCATTAGTGGAATTTGCATACAATAATAGTTACCATTCAAGTATAAAGATGCCACCCTATAAAGCCTTATATGGTAGAAAGTGCCGATCACCATTATTCTGGGATAACTTGGAAAGAGTATTGGTTGGACCTGAATTGGTTCAAGAAACAATTGACAAGGCCTCAGTAATAAAGTGAAGAACGAAAGAAGCTGAAGATAGACAAAAGAGCTGGGCGGACTTGAAAAGAAGAGAATTAGAATTTAATGAAGGAGAACGTGTCTACTTGAAGATAAGTCCAATCAAAAGTCTTCATAGTGGACAAACAAAAGGAAAGTTGAATCCTAGATATGTAGGACCATTTGAGATATTGGAACGAGCTGGAAACCTAGCATACCATCTTGCATTGTCACCCAATTTATTTGGTATACATAATGTTTTTCATGTATCTGTACTAAGAAAAATGTACCAGATCCAGATAAGATAGTTGAGCTGGAACCAATTGATCTAAAGGAGAATTTGACTTATGAAAAACATCCTATTAGAATACTGGATAGAAAAGAGCAATTTCTCACAAATAAAGAAACCTGTTATGTCAAAGTGTTGTGGGATCTTCGAACTGAAGAGATGACATGGGAGCTGGAAAAGGAGATCAAGAAAAACTAGCCACATCTGTTTAAGAATTTAGGTACGCACACAAGCTTTGAGGACAAAGCTTATTTTAAAGGGGAGATAATGCAAACCTCGGAAATTTTTCACATTAGTACATGTGTCACACCCCGAGGTTACCCTAGTAGAAGTAGATAAGTCATACCTGAATACTATCATTAGATTACCTTTCGGAGAGTGACATGTTTTCCAAAATAATAGGATCTTTTAGTTGCTTCGATAAGAAATGATAAATACATGTAAGAAATAAATTAGTATATAACTGCCATCTTAATCATAAAGTATCATAGATTATTACAAACCATGTAGTCTTCTTGTAATTCTTTATATACATAACTGACAAGATAACACTAGCTAATCCATTGTAGGATAATATAAAATATTAATCCTAAATAGAACCACAGGCTTCCAGCTCTTAAGCCCTTACCGGAGCCATATTTCTGGAGGTACCTAACCAAGGTCGAAGCGTAAACCTAAAAAGACTGTTGGAGTATGAGCGAAACCACGATTCAGTGAATAACCAGACATATTACACATCAAGCAAGTTATTAACAAATCATATGTAATGCAATCACTCAGACATATGCTCATATACAAGCTTGGATGATCTAGAGTCCAAACAGGAAAAAGATTTACGCCCTCTCTTTAGGGTTGAAGAATATTTACTTTATGACCCACCTGCCTAAGAGAGACTAAGTTTACAGGAAAATCAACGATTTCTCGTCTTAGGGTTATTACTTTAAATTTAATAACAGTTTTAACTGACCATTTCCTGTATCCGTCCTTAGAAACTGCCTAAGTATTAATCATTTCAAAGCGATACTACGGGCAACGTTCTTCGTTGCCACTTAGTTCTCGTAGAACCGACGGAACAAAGAAAACCTTAGAAGAACTAACGCTTTAGAAAAAACAAGCATTAACATAGAACTGAAATATTAATACGTAGCAGGCTGTCACTCATTTGCATATGCAATAATGCAGTACGTGCAATGCATGGCTAGGTTATTTTAATAAGTCAATAATTCTTATTCAATTTTATGGTGGTCATACATTACACACAATAATCATCATACTACTTCGCATCATCATACCATTGTATTATTACTTTTGTAATGGTAGATTAGCAATCATACAATCAGAGCACAAAACATTTCCATCAAAACATTCATTTTATTATCTTTTCATTACATAATAAGCTAATTACAAGTATAACTAGTATAATATGACTGAATTACTCACCTGTTCATAATGATTTAATCGTAATAATCTACCGGAAGGTCCTCTATGGTATCAAAGTCACCTATTGAGATGAATAAAATATTCATCAATATAATATAGATTATATAACTAAACTTCTATATGTTTCTAGTGTCCTAAATTGATATTTGGCTCGATTTCTATTACTTATTTTGGTTCTTTAATGGTCTTATAAAAACAATTATCAGTTAATCTTTATTTTCATGTAGCTTGCCTTAGTCCTACTTGATATTTATATACATATATCTAGTATTCGAAAAAATGATATTTATCAAGTTTTTATAGTTATTAATACTAATTTTATGTTATTCTCTACCTTACTCATTATAGTAACTCATATTCGTTTATTATTGCTTAGTGTTATCGTGTTTCTTTTTTATATCCTTCAGACAATTATTTTTTCATTTTTAGAAGTCACATTATTCATAAATTTAGTTCATTTCAATTTCCATTCTTACCTATTTATCTATATAAAACAAATATGATAATTATAGTTGTTATTAACACTTAATATTTCCCTATAATTCTAGGGTTTTAGAAGCTATCAAGTATTAAACATACTATTGTTCTAAGTGTTTGTATTTATTTTTCTACTTAGTAAATTCTATGTTAACATATATATATATAATATGTTTATAATTATTATATAAATATCTCGTCCGTGAAATATAGATTTTACATAAGGAAAATAAGTTTGTAATCCGGCTTCTACGCCACTGGTGTTGAAACCTAGATGTCGGCATTCTTAAGTTTTACATTTTATTTCGTATCAGGTTGCACTAGCTTGTAAGCCGCCAGTTTTCCCATGTACGTCGGACTATACACTGCCAGCGTATAACCCCAGCTAGTCGGCGTTCGTTCATGTTACATAAAATAAATTTTACGTAGCTTTTGTTCCAATGTAAGTCGTCTCAGCATTGTCGGCCTACCATCGTAAGCCGTTGGTGTTCAACGTTTACACTGCCGGCGTAGAGATAGTATTGGAACTGTTCATCATCTTCTCTGATTTTCTTAAATTTGAAACTTACTTTCCTTTTACATAAACATATCAAACTTGTATTAAAGCTTCTCCTAAGTGTTTCTATGGTATATGTATATATACACATCAACTTATAATGTATTTACATGTATGTGACCTTAAATTTTCGAATTTAGAAAAGTACAACTAGAGTTTTTGAATTTTACCTTGTTGGAGCTGATATGAACGTTTTGAGTTTAGATCCAGAGTTAGTTCTAATCTAAATTAATAGAAATGTTATTTAGATTAAAGTTCAATACTTAAAACAACTTAAAACGGATTTGTCTTACCTTGCTCTTCTTAATTCAAGCTTAAGCTAGAGTTTTGATGGAGTTTTGTTGTTTTATTTTTGGTGTTGTTTGTGTGTGGTCTGTGTGTATTTGGTGGGCTGTTTGGAAGCACGAATTGAGAGCTTTAGATGTTGTTTGGTTGTAAGTTAAAGTTTTGTTTCTTTGTTCATAAAGAGGTATATATAATATATATATAAGGGAAATGAAGGTAGCAGCTTGGTGTTTTGGGCAGCTGAAGGATTTTTTTTTCCACCAAAATTGTGCTACTTGAAATCCTTGTCTCTTATACAATTAATGCATTAGCTGATTTGGGGCACTTTTATTGGTTCATTTATGATTTATCTTGACTTTCCTTTGTTTTTCTTGACCCATTTGCTATGGTTTCGGCTGGAAAAATTTTAGAAGAATATCAACCACTCATCCTAACCAAATGCATCAAAAATTTGATAAATTATTATATAATAAAATAATTAGTTAGTTAATTATCTTAGTTTTATGATAATTTAATAAGTTAAACGGGTATAAATATAACAATTATTTAAGAGTTTTATCTCAAAAAATTTGTATAGAGTTCTACAAATTTTCTAGATTGTTATTAAATTCAACTTTGGTTTAAAGTTTACGCGATAAATTATTTTTAGAATTTTATTTCCTGCGATTAGGGTTTCCTAAGCTTATTAGGTCAATTTTTGTTTTAGGCTCCAATAGCTTAAGAATTTACAAACTAGAACAATAGTGTGATCCAAATATTTATTTAGAGTCTAGGTTATTAGTTATACATCTATTTATATTTTTATTGTGTATTCATAATCCTAACGGATCATCTATAAATTGTCATTTTCTAACTATAAGCATTATCGAATATTTACTTTTCAATAAATTTGAAATCTTAGTTAGGTTATTGCTTTATCTAGAGTTTTCGATACCCACTATGAAATCTTATTAATAATCTTAAATACTACTAGATAACTTTGTTTTAGGGTTTTTAAATTATATACAAACTCATTTATACTTGTGGTTTAATTCTAAGGTCTTAATTGAGTCCTATATTATCATTCTATTTTCTATTTTTATATTTTCATCAATTTCTATGTGTATGAAAAAAAAATCTCGTGGTTTACAACACGACTACTAAAATCGAAAGGATGAACTAGTTAGTAAACCTAGAATCCAATAGAAACCTAAGAATAGATCAATAACTTGAATTTGGCTGGGTTAGGATCTAAAAGCCGAATAAAGAACTTCTTTGACCCTAATTGATACTAAAAATGAGATTTCATATCTTGAATTGATAATTCAAGATATGATTAATGGAAACCCAAATTTTCAAACCCTGAAATTTTTTATACAAATAGAATAGATAGAAAAATATAAATATGAAAAATAAATGACTACTATTGAACTCAACAAAGACTTGAGACTAGAATAATGAGTAGTAATAAACTTATACATGGATTTAAGCCATAAATTCAAGATTGCTAGAAAGTATTAAACACTACTAATAAGATTTCATAGTAGGTATTAAAAACCTAAGATATATAGATAATTTACCTTATATATCAAATGCAATATTGAATAGTTAACCAACTACGCTTATAGATGGGAAACGATAACCTAAAGATAAACCGTTAGGATTATAAATACATAATAAAAACATAAACAGATGTATAACTAAAGATCTAGACTTCAAATAAATATTTTTATCACACCATTGTTCTAATTAGGGTTTTTTTTAAGCTATTAGGGTCTAAAACAAAAATTGACCTAATAAGCTTAGGAAACCTTAATCGGGGGAGATCAAATTCCAAAAACAATTAATCGCATAAATTTAAAACTTAAATTTGTATCGTTTGATAAACTAAACATTTTGTAGAATCCTATAAAAATATTTTTGGACAAAAACTCTCAAATATTTGCTAAATTGTACCCGATTAACTTAATTAACTGCCTAAAAATATAGATAAATATTATCTAAATATTAGTTATATATATACATATCAGAATCGGTTCCTTATTGAGCAAAATGTAGGGTTTAGATTTTCTTGGAAGATGAGAACCGAAATTGCTTGGAAAATTGTCCAAATTGTGCATAAACAGTCAACAAAATCAACTTACCAACAAATCAAACATTGCCACCTCAACTCCTTCATTAAGGACAACAAAACAAATGGATGAAACAATGCTTGAATGTGGAACAATCGGATGCAAATGTCGAAGAAAACCGTCCTCATTTTCTCTTATATGTGTGTGTGTGTGTGTGTTTATAGCTCTTGATGGACAAGCAAACAACCTTTATTTACTTTCAAAATTTCCAAATCAAACAAACACCTATTGAGCAATCAAATCGACCTAAAAATAGAAATCAAATTGTCTAAAACACCTCGGGTCGAATCAAAGAAAAATATAGCACAAAAAACGCTTAAACTGGAAACAAGGTAAGCTGTTGTATTTCGGCTTGTTATTTGTTAAAAACAAGGATTAGAATTGACTTCTAATGATCATAGGAACACTATCAAACCAAAAACAACTTCGAATTCCATCAAACAAGCTCAAACAAGATACAATTCGAAAACCCTAGTTACACTCATTTTGATTCGAAAATCGTAGAATATGTAATTATAGATGTGTTGTAAGTTATTTAATGTTTAGATATATCATATACAATCACTTAGGAATGATTTAGGAGTATTTCTAATGTGTTAAAAGCAAGAAAATGGAATCAAACCGAGGTTGAAGACGCGTGAACAGTACCAGGTTTTTTCCTCCAGGATGAGCACGGGTTAGTTCTCCCCATGCACCAGCCGTGTTTCCCATTTTTGCTTGAGCACAAGAGGAACACAAGCGTGTTCCACCCCATGTACCTCTTGGCTTCTATTATTTAAAAAAAGTATTTTTTTTAAAACCGAAATAATTAAACTAAATAATATAATAATTAATATTATAAATATTTTTAGTATTGTTATTACTTTTATTTATTTATTTTATGGATTATTAAGAGTATTGTTATTTGTTAGTAATATAATATTGGAATTATTGAATATTGAGTTTAAAATTAAAAATTTTTCTATATTAATAACTATATAGTATTTAAGTAAAATATATAATGAGATTATTGACATAAGTATTATGAATTAGTGATATTAACATTATCAAGAAAGGATTATTAGTTATATAAATCACTATCATTAATTTAATTTAAATCCTTTAAGCTTTACAACTACAGTTGTTAATATTTCTAATATCATTAAAAATGCTTAAATTAATAATATTTCTGGAAATATCATTTCTTTAAATATTATTATATTTAATATTCATAATTATAACCCAAAAGCTAAGTTTAAAGCTATTTTAGTAATATTACTACTAATATTAACCTTAATGGGTAAGGATTAATGAATTACTATTAATTTAAATTATATGATGAATATTACAAGTATTATCATCATCATCATTAAACTTGTTTGTTGTCATTGTCATTACCGTAATTATTATTACTACTATTATTATTATTATTATTACCATAATTGTTGTTGTTGTTATTATTATTATTATTCGGCCAAAAGATAGCATTGTTGATATTTTTGAAAATAATTTTTGTAAATTTATCAAATCTTAATGTTACTAATCGTATTATTATTATAGATGAATTTAATATGTTTTACAAGAAAAGTTAGAAATTATTAAGTATTTATTTAAATACATACCTTTAGACTATGGACTACAATGGAAATTTAAATAGTCAAAATTTATGAATATAGAGATATCTTTACTTTACGAGAAAATTATATCAAATAAATCGAAAGAAAACCAATAGTTTTAAACATTAATAAATAAATACGAATTACTACACTAAGTGTAGACCTCTTGATTTTATATAACCCGATTATAATAAATATTATAAATAAAATGTAGAATCATAAAAGAACTATAATAAAAAAATAAAAAGTCACTCAAATTTTTCACGATTTAAATTTTTAAGTATGAACAAATTAGAATAAAGAATCTTTATCACTAAGACTTTAAAAGTTCATAATATTCAAAATAAAGGATAAAGAAAACTATTTAATATTTAAGACCTAAGTTTTAATATTCGAAAAATATTAATACATTCAAGTTAAATAATTATGAGTCTATAAAAACTAAAATTCTGATCTAATCTAGTAACTTATAATTAGTAGAAATAACCAAGTAACAAATATACAAATTAAATTAAATTTCTAATCTATTAAAAACTCTAGAATAAATTTATAAATAGAAATGAATTCATATCTAATTTCAATCTTATAAATTTATAATAAAGTCGAAATAAGGGCAATATAATTTTTAATTTATCAAAAAACCACTAAACAAAACTTTTAAACAAATAAAATATAATTTACTATAACATGTATAAAAACTAAAAAGTAAAGGCATTAAACTAAAGATTCTATGTATACTATCGTATTCAGAATATTTAATATCGTTAATATGTAAATTTTTATCCACAAATATTATCAAATTAGTATTTATCATACGTATCATTTAGATCCACAAAATTGACTTTTTACACAAGTTCATATTTTTTCCCACTCCTTCCATATTTATTGGTTATAAATTTATCATCTTCTTTTTGTTTTTGTATTTCTATTCATCCTAAGTCACTTGCATTTTTTTTTGTTTAGTTTTACGTTTTTAATTTGTTTTCACTTTGAACTTCCCCTGGATGTGCCAACTTTCCTACAAAAGTGAAAAATTAAATACATATTGAAATGATCTAACTTTAATCTTCATTTAATTTCCATGTATAGGTTTTATTTGTTTTTATTATTGAACTTTATGAGCATGTTAATTGATGAGAGTCATGTGTTGTAATATTAATATTGGAGTAGATGATTTGGTATTAGGCCAAATGTGTTTAAGTTAGTATATCTTGAATGAGATATAGTGTATGAACAATATAATTAGTGCATGTGTTGAATATGTGTAATTTTGTATGTGAGTATGTGTAATAAAATTAATATTATTGTTTTATATATATTAATGTGTGTAAAGTGAAATTAATGTTTGTGTCTATTATGAATTAATATGTATGTGTTATGTTATAATTATCAAAACATCTTTTGAATTGCCTTAGAAATTGTTAACAGAATTTTTCAAAGGTTAAGCCTATTTTTCTAGCTCAAATTTAACCCAAATGAACTCCAAATTAAGCCAAATTAAGTCTAGTCAAATATACCCCTAAAGTCAAACTTAGAATAATTATAAGCCTCAAATTTGATTAATTAGAGTCTCTTTTTGGCAGCCCATATTTTCATACAAATTTTCCCTCTTTTCTTTCTTTCTCTTTTCCTTTTCTTCAAACCATAAGCCTAAACCAAAAACAAAATCAAGCTCTTGGATTTAACAATATCACCAAGCCAAAGCCTCTTCATGTAAGTTAATGCAAGTATATCTCTTTTTTTTTTACTTCCTTTCTTATATTTTAGATGTAATACCTATGGTAGGATGAGTTAATGTCATTTGAGTTGATTGGTTTTATGCATTGATATATGTTAGGTTGTGTTTTGTTATTGTGTGAACTTGGTTAAGTATTAGGGAATTTGTGAGAAGTGTTTGTGAGTAGTGAAGTTAAGTTGAGTAATTGAAGTTGAAGTGAAGTGTAGAAGAGGATTTGATGTGAATGAAGTAGTTTGATGTGTTGTTATGAAGTTCAAAGTTGCTAGGATTGGTTAATGTGGATAGAAGATAGTGTATGAAGTTAAATATATGTTTGAAGAAGGATTAAATGTATTATATGTTACATTTTTTTGAAGTGTAAAACTGGGGAAGTAAAAAATTTTCGAATAGGTCTGTTCTTTAGTGTACACCGGCATCTGGTACTTTAACACCGCCAGCGTAGAGGCGGTGTTGAATGTGATCAGAACTGATTTTTGTAAAGCTGGTTAAAACACCAACAGCTTTGGTAAAGAGATTTGCTAGTGTTTATTTTTCAAAGCGTACGCGGGCCATTAGGATTCCAACGTCGTCGGCGTAGAAGCAGTGTTGAATGCAAACAGAATCAAAATTTTTAACGCCGAACTCAACGCCGCTGGTGTATATTTTCAACGCTGCTGGTGTTCATCTCAATTTTTCCTGTGTAAATAGGCCACGTATCCCCTGAGTATTACAAATTTAATCTTCTTCAATTGTCATTCTTTACTTTATATATGATCTTCTATTGAACCTATAAGCTATATAAACATGTTTTAAGTATGAATTAATTGATAAAACTATATTGTACGTTCAACGAATCTTCTTGTATAGCTAACTTAGAATTGTGTTTATATATATATATTTCTATATTCGATTATTGATTTGTTTTTATATTTCTTATTTTAGTTAAATGTTCCTCAGTATTTCCCCTCCTAGTGAATGTAGTAATATACTATTAGGTATAGGTACGCAGTGACTTGCTTGAATGTTTGTTAGGATAGGCATACTTTGATTTGACTTAAATTCAAACGGCTTAAGTTTTACCGGAATTGATTATATTTTTTGCCTTTAAATCCGGTCTGAGAAGTGGCAAACATGTCATGATGCAATGATATGTTAGAATAGGTGCTTAGGCCATTTGTCATGATGCAATGACTTCATACCATGATGCAATGATGACTTCTTTTTAAATGGCTCGGCAGGTAATCGATAGGGAATGTAGTAACGCTGTAACATTTACTCATCTTAAAGGGAAATAATATAGTTTAATTCAATGTTTATAGGAACATGTGAATTATTTTATATTATGGATTAAGTTAAGTAAAGTTGAGTAACGGCTATGAACCCTAAACGTGATTAATTTTTCTTAGTAAAGCTATCTAGGAGATATGGGTATTTGGGCTACCTATATCAACCCCCTAAGCATCGAGAGTGTTACTCAAGACCCCAGATTTCCCTAGATTGTCTTGGAGTCTAAGTACTCCAATGTTGATTTATTGCATTAATTTAAGTTTGCTTGCCATTTCACCTTTAATTTTGTTGTGTACTGGGCCTTTGGCTTACTGTTGTTACTTTTCGGTGATGACGATGACTGTTATGATGATTTGGGATATGGGACTGACTGAGAGAAATTCTTGGACAAATGGAACGAGTAGGATTCTGAGAGACAAGCGGTTAAGGAAGAAGTTTAGAGGAAAGATGTTTTAGAAACTTAAATGTATTTTGTATAGAAGGCTTGTTAGTTAAGCTTTGTGTTGTATAAGAGATCTTAAAATTTATTTTCTTATTAGGGTTAAAAAGGTGAAATCCTTTTTGTTGTGTCATAAGAATGACACAAGCTTTTGTAACCTTTTGTTTTAATGTAAATATGTATAGATTGCTCTTGTAAGCAATCTTTGTTTTTTAAATTTTTTTTTTTTTATGGCGAAGAAGGTATAATGGTATTAAACAAACAATCAACATAAGCAAATAGTTTTAGGACAACCTTACATATAATATGTAGTTGGGGATTGACTCGTTTAATTTTAGGATTAAATAGGTTAGGTCTTTACACATATGCACATATCTTTAATAGAAATTCTATGTATACCATAGTATTCCGAATATTTAATAACGAGAATATGGAAATTTTCATCTAAAAATATTATCGAATCAATATTTATCTACATATCACTTGGACCCGCAAAATTGGTTTTTTTCATAAGTTATATTTTTTTCTCCACTCTTACGCAGTTGTTGGTTATAAATTCATCATCTTTCTTTATATTTGTATTTATATATACCTTAAACCTAAGATAATTATCAACTAATAATTATTATATTAATATTTATACTTGTAAATCACACTTTTGGTGTAAGACTTATGCAAGTTGCATGCTCTCTACGGTGGAGATCTCTTAGATTTGTGCAAGCCGAAATTGTCTCCAATTGTGTCAAATAGTTAACACTTCAACACACATTAACCTATTATATAAAGACAATAAAACAAACTCAATTAATATAGCAAATTGTAAGTAGAAGAAGCAAACATGGGAGGAGAAACAAAATCAAAATCGCCTCTCCTTTCTCTTCTTCTATATATATGAATGTACAACAAAGAACAAGAAAACAAGGAGATTAATAAACAATCAAATACTCTCCACACCAGCCTAAAAAACACACTCACAAACACAACAAAACTCAATAAAATTCGTCCTTCATTGATACACAAAAAACAAGCTCGGTTCAAGATCAACTAGGTAAGTTAAATTTGTTTTTCAATTAGTTTTTGTGTATATAATGTTCCTAAACGTGTCTTGATGATCTTACAATCATAATACAACTCAAAACAAGGTTTAAATCACGTCCAAACAGCTCTAAGAAAATAAGTATTCATAAACTTTAGTTTGCACCATTTAATCCAAAAATCATGAACTAAAGGATGAGTTTTGATGTTTGTAGTTATTATATGTGTAGAAATATCATGTATAAGTACTTAGGAATGATTTAGAATGAATTTGGATATGTAAAATATACAAAACAAGCTTTGGATCTAAGGTTGAAGATGATGAATAGTATCGTTGGTACTGTTCACGTAAATAGTAAAATGAATTTGCAGAAATTAAAAAATTAATAATTTATTTAATATCTGGTTGGTTGAATAATTACTAATAATACATATTTATTAATTTTCAAGTGAAAATTGTTTTTAATAATTTTTTAGAATTATTTTTATTAATATATAGTTATTTAAGTATAGTGTATGTAAATACTTTAGCATTATAAATGATATAAGAAGATATAATTTTATTAATTTGATTAGATAAAATATTAATAATAATAATTGTAATAATAAAATATATATACATATATATATATATATATATAATGAAATGGGACATGAATCCACGTCCCTGATGTTTCCCTGGATAATTTCCAATTTGCTTCGGCGGGGAAATTATCCTTATAACAATAATTATAATAATATTAATAATAATAGTAAATATTAAAAAAAATATAGATATGTATATATATAGAGGGCGTTGAAATTGGGACGTAGTTCAAGTCCTTACTGCAATACTCCTTCGGTGGAAAAGTCCCCAGATTTACAATGTTAATAATAATAATAAATAAATAAATAAATTAGTTAATGGTGTAAAAAAAAAAATGCCGCTGGAAGAGAATGTCTACTGTCTCTCAAAAATGATCAATAATAATAATAATAATATAATAATAATAATAATAATAGTAGTAGTAGTAATTGTTAATCTAATTTAATTATTCCTAATACAAGTATTATCATTATTATAATTATGAATAATTATAATTTCCATTTTTATTGAAAATATTAGAAGTATAACTTAAATTACTTATGTTATTAATAAAATGATATCTATCAATAATATAATATTATTGATTTTATAAAATCTATTTTTAAGTAATATTACTGATTATTATTAAAATTTTTTATCTATCATTACTAACATTATTATCATTTTGTTTATATTGTTATACTTTATAAATGAAAATAAAGTATAGTAATTGTAAATACTTATTTTATGCATAAGAATGGAAATTTAAATAAGATAAATTTTTGAATAATGTAATACTTTTACATAGCAAGAAAATTATATGAAGTATATAAAAAGAAACACAACGACACTAAATAATAGTAAATAAATCCAAGTACTATAATAGGTCGTGTCACGCCCCAGAGGGTATCATAAACGTGGTAGTCTGCCGCATATAATATTAAGGCTAATGAATGACAACCTTAGTCATGTAGGAGCTTCAATATCACATGCAAGGCGTGCTTCCAAGATAGTAGGAGACTCACAGGGGTATTATATTTAAGTAGATAATAAAAGCAAGCAAGAACTTATATAAATAAACAAAAGATTTTCATCATATTATCCTTACATCATCTTAGGGGCATTCCTCTGCTTTAATAATCTTCCAAAATAATAACAACTATAACATAAGCCTACTATAGAGATTTTCCTATAAGCCTATGTTCAAAACTTAAATACATAAAGCTTCTCCCAAAAACTCCTAGTAGCTTAAACTCGTACCTGGCATACGGGGCTCCTTGGGGTCAACCTGTAAACCCCTAAATTTTCAGAATCGGTTTAGCATAAAACCCTAAACCGGAAGTCAAACGGAACCCTAAAAGTCAACAAAACCCTAGTTTACCGTATCAATCTAAATCCGGCATTGCCGTTTTCTTGGCCCTGAAAAACGAAGTTGGATTTATTAGCAAATAGTTCGTAATAACCATAGGTTTTATAAAAGTTTCAGTTTCGCGAAATTCGGGTGTCCTTCGAACCCGATCGGACACAGTTCTCGAAAAACGTGTCCGGAGAGCCCGGAATAGTAAAAATATTCCGAATACCGTTAGACTCGTAAAAATATAAGTTTTCCAAAAATATCAGTTTCGTAATTTTTCGGTAAGTAAAAATAACAGATATAGCTATTATACGGTACTTTTAATTGTCATATCTACTTTACATTACACTATTCATTACTATTCTACACTATTCTTTTATCTCTACTTTTTCTTACACCTATTCTTACACTCTACATAACCTATAATCTTAACTTTTTACCTTTCCCATAACTTTATATCACATCTACTTACATTACATCTTTATTTATCAAAAAGTCAAAAAATTAAATCACTTCCCCCTCTAAAGGACAATGGCCGGCGCCCCATCCCTCCCCTCATCCATCAATTTGTTTCAATTTTCTTTATTTTAATCACACAAAAATCCTCCTCAATTTCCTATAAATACCCCCCTCCTCTTTCACTTCTTTCACACCACTTCTCTCTAAACTCTCTCAAAATCTCTCAAGAATTCTCTCAAGAAGTTCTTACAAGAAAAGCTCTCTTAGTCTTTCTTTAAGTAAGCTTTCTTCAAGAAAATCCTCCAAGCTTTCTTCATGTTCATCTACTTAGTATGAGCTTAGTGTGTGTTTTCTAAAACCATGAAGGTTAAGAAAGCAACAATAGGTTCATACTTTGTTTTTGTTCATAATCATAATTCCTTTATGTTTCATATTCATTTATGTTCTCTTATGTTCATTTATGTCTCTTTTATGTTCATAACTATCTACTATATCTACATAGCTATATATACTATTTAGAGCATATAAGCTCATGATCTTGCAATTTATTTACCTTTCATGCAATTTATTTACTTCAATGCAATTTATTTATTTCAAGTTGTTTTTAAGACTAGTCTCTAGTCTTAGACTTGTCCTCATCAAGTCAAAACAAGTTTTCTTTCTTTCATTTTATTTTATTATGGGACTAGTTTACTTCTTAGTCCCGGGAGCCTTGAAAAAGCTAAGACTCCAATACTTGACTTTATTATTATGCTTTATGTTATTTTGGTTATTATTATTCTCATAATCATGTTCATTTAGATTGTTGTCCATAATTTTATTTAAACAAAAAGAAGAATTTTGTCACTTAGAAATAAGTTTATGTAAAGTATAAAATCAACACAAAATAAACTCATTCCTTTTCATGTTACAAAAAAGAACTCACTATAATTTTATAAACTACTTTTGCTTTGAAAAGATACTAAAATCTTTATTATCCACCTTGTTTTTCAAAAGAAGATATTTTTGTTAAAATGGTTCTTTTCATAAGAAAGAAAATAAGATGGATGACTAAGGAAATTTTTAAGTAAAGACCTTTGCAAACAAATAGGCAAAGAAAATTTATGGTTATTTCTTTTCAAGTTACAAGAGGAAATTAATAGAATTATAGAAATTAGTTTTTCTACAAAAAGTCCTTAATTGTTCCACATTGTTTTTATGAAGAAAACAAATTTTCATGCATGGATGATTATTTTTGAAAAATATGAGACATGAGAAAAAGAATGAGAAATATCAAGTAAGGATTTTTGCAAAACAAGTAAACAAAGAATTTACACAAGAAAAATGAAGAATAGCATATTTCCTAGAAAACTTCAAATATAGTATTAATGTAACTTAGAAAGTAGAAAATTTTATTTTCAAAGGTCACTTAGAAAAGATAAATAAAACCAACATAAAACGTTTTTAGAAAATAAAGAAACAAGGTATTCATTTCAAAGAAATTTACAAAAACAATTTCCGAAAAGCTTCAACCCGACATTGTTTTACCTAAGAAAAATAATTGGACAACAAGACACTTGAGCATGCTTAAATATGAGTTATATAGTTATAAAAAGAGAATTTTTCAACTATATAGATAACTAAGTATTTATCAAACAAATTTTGATTTCTTGAACCAAAGTTGTTTTTACTTGAAATCCGTGGTGAATTTTGTCGCACTTTTTCGGAGCCTATATGGCTTGTTTGTTGAAATAATTTTGGAAATGGGTAGATCTTTTCGAGTAGGTAGAAATCGGTATATTATATGCGCGATTCCGAGTTAAAATGACCAAGTTATGGCCATTTTAAGTTGGAACATTCTTCTATACGAACTTTAACGTTCTTTGACATTGTTTTGTCAAAATTCAAGAAAATCATCAAGAAAAACTCATTGTGGGTATTTTCTTTGGTTAGGTAACCCCGAGGAAGGATTCCTTTACCCAGAACTATTACGATTAAGTGGAGTGTGTGAACGACTCATCCGCTTAGAGGAATAGACGACAATGGCATCGTGAGTTTATTTCCATTAAATGCTATACTTGTTGTGCTTGTAAATTAGTTGCACTAGAGTTAGGAAAAGATAAACCGATATGCATGTAAAATAATTCCTTGAAAGAATTCTAAGAATATCGAAGCCGAATTGTTCTAAGTGATTGTTTTAGTTTAATATTGATTTGTGTGAAATTCCTTGATCGCCATAAAGTTGAAAATAATTATGTTATGACTTTATAAATTAATGAACTCATGCATACCACGAAGTGAGTCACATTGCATGGTTGGGTTATTATCCTTGGGTGAGAAGGATAGTAAGCTCATGTCGAAAGCAACACTTGGCGGGAGATCCGAAAGCGATTGCTTGGCGGCTTAATGGAATATGCTTGGCGGTTGATCCGAAAGCAAGGTCAAATCAAGTAGATTCGGAATACTTGGCGATGAGTGCTCGCAAGTTTAAAACTTTTTAATGAATGCTTGGCGATGAGTGCTCGCAAGCTTAAAATTTTCTGTTATTAAAACTACTTGTTTTGAGGATAAGTATCACCAAACCCCGAATGGAGGGCGTAAATCCATTCAACATATAGTTCCCGGAAAGCTATATGCTTGTTTGCCCACGTGCTTGTGCATTACATTTGTTTGATTAAATCAACTTGTTTGAATCTTGTTACAAGAAGTTATTTATGGAAATAGTTCTCACTAAGCCTATTAGCTTATACCCCAATAGATATCTTTTGCAGTTCCCGTACTTATGGTTAAGGCCACGTGGACCATGCGGGCAGGTAATCTCTCTTGAACATTAGAAATTTGGGTAAAATTTAGCCTAGTATTAGCATGCATATATTTATATAATAGATTAGTAATTTAGGGTGTTGTCCCTAAGTTTGTAAAGTCTTTGCCATGAATGAATAATTATTGTGAATCCTCTTTTCTTAATATGTTTTTATATCACCTTAAGCTTCATAACTCCATATATGGCCCTCTAAAGTTGTGAAAGTACGCCTTACACTTAATATAAAAGCTTTTGGAATGGCTAAGGTTGTCATACTTAAGCTTTGGTATTGAGTGTGGTGGACTGTCATGTTTAGGGTACCCATTGGCGCGTGACACAACCAAAGGTAATTGTACTGTAACAAAAAGCTATAAGGGTATAAGCAAAACTAGCTTAGTAAGATAATTCCATCTATAAGACATTTCCATAATTCATGCAAGTATTTTAATCAAATATATGAGAATGCACCAATCATATGAACAAACAAAATACACATGATTAACCGGAAATCAAGTGTAGCATGGATTTTATGTCCTCCATGTCGAGGGTTGGGAGGTTTACAGGTTCATACGACCATCAATATTTGCAGATTTACCGGCTCCTGCTTGCCCTGTAGACTTTCCGGCTTCTACTAGCCATGTAGACTTTTCGGCTTCTACCAGCTACTACTACTATTTCCTCGTTTCTCCATACAGAGAATAGTAGTGAAACAAATGTGACTTGTAATTACGATATGCATGAATTAATTTCAATATATATATTTAACCAAGTAATGTTTAGTTCAAGTTGAAGGCGATCAACACAATTTTCATCATATCAATACAAGAATCATAATTTATTTATCAAACATTCTTTCGATATTCTTAACTTATATTCAATCAATCATAATTTCAAGTCACACAACAATTATTCATTTTATCATTTTCTTAATTGCTAATGCTACTACTTACAAGCACAAAACAAGGAAATGTAACTTAAGTCAAGAATTAACTCACTCTATGTCGGTAAATCCCAATCGAAGTAATCCTCCAGAAAAGTGATCTTGGGTCCTTCTCCTCCTAAACAAGATGAAATACCCAAAATGAGTCTTTCATGAAACTTCTATTCATGAATATTCTAAACTTTTTTTAAAATCGCAGTAAAATCGTATAAGAGGAAATTCCAACTTATAATAGCCATAACTTGCTCATTTTAACTCGGAATTTCGCGTATAATATACCGTTTTCTACCTATTTAAAATATCTATCTATTTATAAACTTATTTTCATCAAACTAAGTCGTTTGGGTTCCGAAAAAGTGGTGGACAGATTCACCACGAATTTTTGTAAACTTGTTTTCCTTCTTTTATCCAAAGCTCATTTGAAGAGATAGGTAATATAATAGTTTATAAAAACCTTTGGAAAGTATATTCATATTTTTATTGACCCATAACAAATGTATGAAGTAAATGAAGTTGTCTCAATTTTGAGTAAAGTCTTTAAAGATTTCGAAACTTGAGAACTTTTGAAATATT
This sequence comes from Combretum micranthum, assembly GCA_024138025.1. Classification (NCBI taxonomy): domain Eukaryota; kingdom Viridiplantae; phylum Streptophyta; class Magnoliopsida; order Myrtales; family Combretaceae; genus Combretum; species Combretum micranthum. The sequence goes on along the minus strand of JAMXBD010001447.1, from coordinate 59,219 downwards.
CATTTTGCTTTGAAAATATCTTAAGTTATTTATAATGAGTATTTCTTTTCTTTTCCTAATTTTTATTTTCGTAATCTCTTTAATTTCTTAAGGAATGATTTTTATTTCCTAAGATTAGCTTCTAACACTTTTTGAAAGCATTAACACTTCTATATTTAGAGAAATAATTTCTTGATTTCTTGAGATCATTTTGTTTTAATGAGAAGAATTTCTATCATTTGAAGAAAAAGATGAAGTTGTTGTAAAATCCTTGTTTACTTCAAAAGTCCTCTTTATGTCATGTATGTTTATAAAATCTTTTATGAACTCCTCTAAGTTTGTTAAGATGATTTTTTAGTTTTAGAAAAGTTTACTTCCTACTTTCATTTCTAGAAAAGAATCTTTATTTTAAGAAAACATTTCCTCATTTTATTTTGTTGAGACAAAACCATTATGTTCATGCATGAATTTGAATCATAAAGCTATGAAAATATAAAGAAACACAATAACTTGAAAGAATAAGCTAATAAGAAAATAAATCAAGTATTGGAACCTTAGCTTTTTCAAGATATCCCGGGACTAAGAAATGACTAGTCCCAAAAGAAAAAGAAAATGTTTTGACTTGATGAGGACAAGTCTAAGACTAGAAAGACTAGTCTTAAAAATAACATGAAAGTAAATAAATTGCATGGAAGTAAATAAATTGCAAGGAAAGTAAATAAATTGCAAAACAATGAGCTTATATGCTCTAAATAATATATAGCTATATAGATATATTAGATAGTTATGAACATAAAACAACATAAGGAAAGTAGATTATGAACAAAAACAAAGTATGGACCTATTATCGCTTTCTTAACCTTCATGGTTTTAGAAAACACACACTAAGCTCATACTAAGTAAATGAACATATGAAATTCTTGAAGAAATTTTACCTAAAAGAACTAATCTTGGAAGAGCTCCTTGAGAGGAAATTCTTGGAGAGATTTTAGTATAGTAACTTTAGTAGAAGAGAAGTGTGAAAGAAGTGGAAGTAAGAGGGGGTATTTATAGGAAAATGTGGGAGATAATTTGTGTTAATTAAATAAATGGAAAATAAAACAAATGAGAAAGAAAAAGGGGGTGGCCGGTGCACATTTAGTGTGACAAGGAGGAGAAAAATTTATTTTTTTGTCTTTTGATTAATTAAAAGTAAGATATGAAAGATGTGAAGTTGTATTGGAAACGAAAATGTGTAAGAAATAGGTGTATGGGTTGTAAGAGTAGATTGTCAGAAAAAGTAGAGATAGATAAATAGTGTAGAATAGTAGTTAATAGTGTAATGTAAAGTAGACATGACAATTTAAGTACCAGCAGTAAGAAAATACGCGTATAAATGCGATATCTGATATTTTTAGTTACCGAAAAATTATGAAATCAATATTTTTGAAAATCTTATATTTTTATGAATCTAACGGTGTATTCGGAATTTTTTTACTATTTCGAGCTCCGGGACACGTTTTTCAAGAACTGTGTCTGATCGGGTTCAAAACGAGTCGCGGTTTTACTAAACCGGCCTTTTTAAGCTTCCTTGGATAAGTACGAATTATTCTACACACTAAACTCCTTCTTGCTCTCTTAGGATTTCTTAAACGAGAATGCCAGACTTAAGCGGTTACAGTAAACTAGGGTTTTGTTGACTTTCGAAATTCGGTTGACTTCTAATTAGGGTTTAAGCGTTAATTTGAATTCAAAATTTCGGGGGTTTATAGGTCGGGTAAGGAATAATATAAAAATAGAAATAATAATAATAACTATAAAAATATAAGCCTACTAAATATCAATTTTTTGAATGCTCAATAGAAATATAAAATATTTTAAGATCAAAACAAGCAAAATAAAAATAAATATTAAATAATGATTAATTATCATAGGATCATTAAAGGACCAATACAGGTAATGGAAATTAAATTAAATATTAAGAGAGGACACCTAGATAATTGTAGAAGTTTAGTTACACTATTTACATTATGTTAATAAATATTTTGTCATAATAAGTGACAATGAATTGTAATTAATATATATATAAATAATATATCTTAAATGAATTATTTTACTAAGTAAACTCATATTGGATTGATTAAACTAATTAAAATATATTTAGTAATTGAATTAGGCGATTAGTTTCAATTAACTTAGCTTAGATTAATATACTAAGTAAAACCATAAAAAAGAAAGGGGTATGTAATTTCTAAAAAATGTTTAATTTAGAATTAGTGTAAATAATAGTATATGTTATACCATAACTAATCTAGTGAATATGTTATCTCAAATATCTTATTTTCGAAACTAATAAAAGAATAGATTAGTGATATAATAAATATATGTTATTTTATTTTCATAGGAAAAATAGATCAATTCTCGAATTTCCAGTAGTATATTTCGATAGTTTAGTAAGGACCACAGGTGAGTAACTTTGACTTTATCATATTGTTTGTGCTTGTAATATAGCTGCATTTATAATAATAATATTAAACCAATATGCATGTGGGTTGAGGTATACTGCATGATGTTTGGTATATGCTTGATTGCTAAAATTATCCTATTATAAGTGATAAGTTTATTGTATGACAATTACTGTATGAAGCATGTTGATATTGTTTGTGAATTGTATGATCACCTTAAACTTGACAAAAAAAAAAAATAATGACACCATAAAAGAAAATGATCATGCATTACACGATTTGCATAAACATCATATGAGCAAGTGGCCTACTACGTGTTAGTATTTCGGCCTTTGGATAATGCTTGGTTGACCTAGGCTAAAAGCTATTAGATCAACACAAGGTTACTTTTGAGCTGTCGGTACTATAGAAACTAAATGGTAAATGAAGGACGCCGCTTATGGTATCGCTTTGAAAGGACTAACACTTAGTGGAGTTTTCTAAGGTATAAACAGAAATGACTATTTAAGATATGGTTAATTTAAAGAGATAATTAAAGTGAGTATTGCTGTATTCCTGTATGCTTAGTCTCTCCTGGGTAGGTGGGCCATAGCACTGTGATCCTTCAACTCCGAGAGAGGCGTAAATCTCCATCCTGCTTTGGATTCTAGATCATCCAAGCTTGTAATGTGCATATGATTGATTGTTGCATGCATATGATTGATAATTATACTTGTTGGTTATTGGTTAATGTGTGGTCTGATCAGGTTATCTCACTAAGCCTATGGTTCGCTCACCCCCCCAACAATTTTGGTGTAGGATTGATACTAGCTGGGATTGGGCTAGGAATATGTGAAGAGAGCTTCTCCAACAAACTCTATTGAAGATAGAAATATAGGACATTTTAAACTTAGAATGTAAATTAAATAATTTTTATGATAATTTGAAAATTTGTAAGTCGTAAGTGTAAAACCCATTTTCACTATTTAGTAGGGGATATTGATTCTCTACGATCATGGTAGAAAGTGGATAATCGGATTCCATAGTTGAAATCCAATAATATCATATATCATTTATATGAAAGACATTGATAAATAAATAGAGTCTTGTATACTCTGACTTACAAGATGGCTCTCATATTACGGGTGCATACGTGATATGATAGCTTTAGATTAATCCTACTAGGCACCCTTTTGAGGTGTGACACTAAGTCAAATAAGGAACAATACAAACATAACAATAAATATGAACTAATACTTGATTTTCATAGGATCTCCAAAGAACTAATATAGTAATAAGAACGAAAATCCAGCAGTAAGATAGGACACTTAGACACTCATAGGAGTTTAATCATATAGTTTATGTGACATTGATGAATATATTAATCATCTCAATAAGTGACTTGGGTACTTGTGAGGATTTTCCTGACGACTACTAGATTGACCAACATGAGCAGGTGAGTAACTTAGTCTTATTATATTGTATGTGCTTGTAACTTAGAGAACTATAAATAAAGGATAATAATTTGAGTGTATTATCGGGTTTATGGGAACTGTTTGTTGTATGAGACATTGATTGCCAAGTCACTCTAATAATAATGACAACAGAATTATGTATGATTATATTGTTTGTGTAACATGATTGAATATCTGTACATTGGTTAATCGCCTTCAATTTAATTAAAACTACTTGTACCATAAAAGAAATTGTACATGCATTGCATATTTTGCATAAAGTAGCATTTCAGTAAATGGTAGCCTATTACGTGTTAGTATTTCGGATCTTTACTAATGCTTGGTTTATCTAGGCAAGAAAGCTATTAGTTAATCGCAAGACTACCTTTGTTCTGTTGATACCATAAAAACTAAATGGTAAATGAAGGACATCGCTTGTCGTATTGCTTGGAAATGATTAACATTTAGTGGAGTTTCTAAAACTAAAACAGGAAATGAATTGTTTAAGACACAATAAATTCAAAGAGACAATTAAAGTGAGCATTGTTGTTTCCTGAAAGCTTAGTCTCTCCTAGGTAGGTAGGCTATAGATTGTGATCCTTCAACCCTGATGAGAGGGCATAAATCTCCATCCTGTTTGGATTCCGGGTTATCCAGGCTTGTAAGGACCTGAGTACAACACCTATATAAAATAGATGAATTCAAGTCCCCAATGAAATAACCATGAATTTCCTAATTTACATTTTATAAATGTGTTATTGAAATTACATATGATTTTGAAATTTAATATATGTGAATTATGTTGATGCATGAACAATATAATTAGTGCATGTGTTGAATATGTGTCATTTTGTATGTGTGTAGTGCAATGAAATTAATATTATTGTCTTAAGTATGTTAATGTGTACATAGTGTAATGGATGTGCATGTCTTTTGTAAATTAATATGTGTGTGTTATGCTTAGAATTTGTCAAAACAACTTTTGAATTATCTAAGAAAATTGTTAACAGAATTTTACAAAGTTTAAGCCTAATTTTTAAACCCAAATTAAACTCAAATGCATTCCAAATTAAACCAAATTAATCCTAAGTCAAACATACCCCTAAAGTCAAACTTTGGATTAGTATTGACCTCAATTTGGATTAATTAGGAACTCTTTTTGGTAGCCCATTTTTCCATAAGAATTTCTCTTATTTCTTTTCTTTCTTTCTTCCTTCCATCTCAAAACCATAAGCCCTAAACCAAAATCAACAACAAACCTTTGGATTCAAAAATCACTCCAAGCCAAAGCCTATTCATGTAAGTTAAATGGAAGCATAATCTCTTTGTTTTTTTTTTCTTTCTTGTAATTGGATGTAAAACTTATGGTAGGATGAGTAAATGCCAATTGAGTTGATTGATTTATGCGTTGATATATGTTAGATTGTGCTTTGTTATTGTGTGAGCTTAGTTAAGTGTTAGGAAAGTTGTAAGGAGTGTTGATAAGTAGTGAAGCTAAGTTGAGTAGTTGAAGTGTGAAATTGAAGTGTAATTGGCATTTGAATGTTGTAGTTAGGTGTTTAATGATTAGAAGTGGAGTTTGTATTGTTAGGATGGTGTTTATAACATATAAAAAGTTTTGGGAAGCTTAGAATAAGTTTGGAGGATTTTTTAAATGAATAGCTTTTGTAAAGAAAACAAAGGAAGCAAAACATTTTCATATCGGTTTATTTTTAAGCGTATGCCGGCATTTAGTACTCAACACCGCCAGTGTAGAGTCAATGTTGAAGGTAATCAGAACCTATTTTCTTAAAGCCGCTTGAAACACTGCTGCTTTGGCAAGGAAAGTTTGCTAGCATTTATTTTTCAAAAGTACGCTGGCTATTAGGGTTCCAACGACGCCGACTTAGAGGTGGTGTGGAATGAGAATAGAATCATAATTTTTAACATCGGGATTAAGGCTATTGGCGCAGAATCCAAAGCTGTTGGTGTATATGGATATGCTACCGGTGTTTAGGGTATCCACGGGCATGGACCAACCCCGTGGGACTCTCGAAAAATTTTTGGAAATTGGAGTCGTAGTCTATACCGGCATAGACTGAAGGTTGTCGACATATCCTTGAACGCTGCCAGTATTGGCAATTGTTGAGTTTTAGTGCATTGTGCACCAGTTCAACGCTACCGGTGTTGAAGGCCGGCGTGTCCCCTACAGTTTTTATTTTCAAAAACTTTCTTAAAAATTTCCCAAAGCTTGATATATGATCAATTAAGTATTGTATGATATAATATGATGTTTAAATGCTCTGTTATGACTTTGTAATAATTTATTTGAATTTCTTTGATTAGTTATATTTGAAATTAGTTAATTAGTGCTTGAACTAAGTGGGAAATTCAATGTTGTCTTGAAGGGTGATAGATTCTCGCTTGGCCAACCCCATTAGTTCCCGAGCTATTTCAGGTACGCGGTAACTTGCTTGTTTCTTTGCTAGGATAAGCATTATTTCAAGTTACTCTAAAGTAAGAAAATTTTAATAATTGTTTGTTGAGTGTCTTTTATACTGTTGAATCTGGTTCAGAGAGTGGTAACCCTGCTCAGATTGGGGGCATGGTAGTTTTAGGCATTTAGACCACCTCTATCATTTTGATATGACTTTCATAAGTGGTTTAGCGAGTAATCGATAGGGAATTTGGTATCAGTATAACACTTGCTTATCCTTGAAAGGATGTAATATAATTTAATTCAATATTTATGGGAACACTTGAATTAAGTGATATTATGGATCGAGTTAAGTGAAGTCAAGAAATGTCTAAAAACCCTAAATGAGATTGCTTAATCGTTATGGATAAATTTATCTAGGATGGTATGAGTATTCGAGCTACTTATATCAAACCCCTGAGCATCGTGATGCATTACTCAAGATCTGTAAACCCCGGTTTTCCTAGTAACCAAGTAAACTTCGGAAACCGGAAACCAAAACCCTAAACCGGATTAGTTTAAGCTTAAGAGGGAAACCTAGGAACCCTGAATCCGGCTTTTCTTCGATTTCAACTAAAAGAACTTTTGTAAAATAAATTAATGTGGAATATTGTTCTAAAGTATAATTCAAACCATAAAAGATTTATTTTCGAAAAATTTTCTATACCAGGCTTTCTCGAGACCCATTACGGAAAAGCGAGCCTTGGAACTTGAAATTCGAAATACTAGTTAGAACCAAAATTTAATGAGGATTTCAAATATATAATTTTTATAATTTTTTGGTTTATAAAAATTACAGATATAGTATTTTTCTCGTATTTTCCTTACTACTGGTAAAGTAATTGTCTTGTTACTATTCATTATTATTCACAAGTATAACCTAATACATTCACAAGCCATACCCTAGTCTTACATCCTTACATACACTCAATTACATTTTCTTTTCCAATGAAAATTTATCTCTTAACAAATTATTACATTTAATACTTTTTATTACATAAATTACAAAACAAAACAATTTCAACTCACTCCCTCTCTCCTCTCCTTCCAAAACCGGCGCACCCCTCCCCCTATTTGCCCTCAATTAAATTATTTTCTTCCTTTATTTATATTAAAACAAACCCTAATTCATCTTACTATATATACACTCTTACATTTCTCTCTCTTCCATTCTTTTTCACTTTTCAAAATTTGTCACAAATCCTCTCCTTTCATCCTCTCTTGCCGTGAGCTCCATTGCGCACACACACACTCACACAAATTCATTTTTCTTCTCCATTTTCCTCTTGATTCAAGCTTTAGGTGATGGATCTTAAACTTTCCTACACTAAATCTTGTAATGGCAAGATTATTCATGAATATGTTCATGTTTAGGTCCCCATGAGCACTTGCTAGGGACAAGAAAATACTACTACATGAATATCAAGCCATCACAAGAGTAGATCTTGTATTTAAATGAGTTTTCATCTAATGATCTTCATGTTCATGCATATAATAGTAGAGTAAAAGTAGAGATTTTGCATAAAAATTAATGTTCATGTTTTCAACTCCATTTTATGCATCATAAGTAGTAGATCTAGCTTTTGGATGCTTATACCATACTTGACATTCATGATCTTGTGAATATTTGGTGTATTAATGCATTAATGATCATAAAGGTTTTATCTTATGCATATAAATGTTGTAGTTAGTAGATCTTTAGTTAGATGAGATAAGAAACTTAAAAAGGGAAAAATTTTTGTTGGAAGGTTCAAATGAAAATTCGGATGATTTCAAAACCATGTATTAAAAACCCTTTTATCAACTCTAAAACTTGTGTTCTATATAAAAAATGGAGAGTATAGGTAGTAGATATCATTAAGTAATGATTTTTATGAGTTGAAATGAGATTTGCTAAATGGAATATGCAAAACAAAGAGTAGAAATGAGATAGAAAATTTTGAGTTGCTAGTTAACTTAAGAAATTCGTAATTTTGAAGTAATGCCACGAAAACACCTATTTCTCAACTCAAAATGAAAAGCTTTATTTAAGAAATGAAGTCTTTAAGGGATAGGTATAATAAAGCCTTAAATTTTAATGTATTAAACAAGTTTTTCTCAAAGGAATCATTCAAAAACTAATTTTTCAAAATTCGGATTTTGGAATAACCCCTATTTGAAAACATGTTTCCAACGCATAAAATGGAAATTTTTATGTCGAAATGAAAGCCCTAAGTAATAGATATAATGAAGACTTATTTTGATCAAGGATAATTGGATTTTTTTAAGAAATAAATCCAAAATAATTAGAATGATCAAAGTTAGGAAACTAGTTTTCTCGAAAGTAAATAGTCATGGAGTCTTACAAATAAAAAGTTTCCTAAATTTCCTTTTAGTAAATACTGTCAAAAGTAAGCATACATCAAAAGTCAAAACACGCCCTTCATGATAGGAAAATCATCAATATTGCGTGTATAGTTAATCTATATTCTAGAAACATTGCAAACATTCACAAAACTATTTTTCGGAATTAGAAATTACTACGGATCAGAACTGATAAGAATATTTCGTGACCCAAACATTTTCGAAACTTGAAAATAATATTAGGAATAGATAGATCTTTCAAAGTAGATAGAGATCGGTATATAATATGCTCAATTCCGAGTTAAAATGAGTTAGATATGACCATTTTAAGTTAAGACTTTAACTTAGGCGAAAATTGACGAACTTAGTAAATAGAAATGTTAAGTTTATTAGAACTTTATAAGAAATACTCATTTTAAGTATTCCTTGTACTTAGGTGATTTGGAGGATGGATTTCCACTCCCTGAAGACTACTACGACTATTAGATTTCTCTCCATGGCCGAATGAGTTCATTTCTTAAATAATTGTGCTCATCTATGTGCTTGTAATCGTAGTGGCATTAGAATTAGGGAAAGATAAAATTGAGATAAGTTGTGATCTAATCTTGGTTGAATGAATGTTAAGTATATCAAAACGAGACTTGTTGTAAAAAATGTTGTATGAGCTAGTATAGACTTGAATTGTTTGAAATTCTCTATAATCGCTCTTAACCTACATAATTAACATGCCATGATTATATGAATAATTTGTACATGCATACCACGTAGTGAGTAACATTGCATTGGCTGATATACCTTTGGTGGGACAAAAGTATATTAGCGGAAGGCGTGGGGGCCTGTGTTAACATCAAGGATGCGAGATCGCTTAAGTTAACGGAAATGGAGTAGGCACTTAAAACTACCACAATGAAACAATAGAGGTTATATAACTAAGAGAAAGAGATCGGGGTTATGGTTGCATGACTTATGGACCATCCCAACCCCGAATGGAGGGCGTAAATCTATTTACATATGGCTCCCAGAAAGTCACATGCTTGTATGCTTATTTGCTTGTGCATTTCATATGGTTGCTAATAACTTGTTTGTTATAATTTGTTGTTGAGTATTAAATATTTGGAAATGAATCTCACTAAGCCTGTTAGCTTATACCCCTATAGTTGTTGTTGCAGTGTTCCCATTTTTGGGTTGTTCTGAGAGAACACTTTTCACAGGTTTATCTTTTGGATTAAGGAGCTTTTGAAGAAGTCGGGACCTAGCTATAGGCGTGGACTTCTAGGAAAATCTCTTTAACATAAACTTTAATATTTGTAAGATGGATTTAGACTGGATAGACTTCTATTATTTTGGTGGGGGTATGCCCCTTGACTTTTCTAAAGACTTAACTTATTTATCTTATTGTGATTTCTATTCTTAATGCTATTGTATGCCTTCTTAAGACTATTCGATTCCAAGTGTGATCCTAAAAATTATGCAAGTACAACTTACACCCGGTATATAAACTTATGGGATGACTAAGGTTGTAAACCTTGGGAGTCTCAGTAGTTAAGAAAACCCCGGGAGTTGAAAAGCGAAACCCTAATCCGGTTCAGTTTAAGTCTAGTGAGAGGAGCTTAGGAACCCTAAATCCGGCTTTCCTTCGGTTTCATAATAAAAGAAGTTTTATAAAGTAAATGAATATGAGTTATCCTTCTAAAGTATATTTTAAACCTTCGAAAGTTTTAAATTCGGGAATTTTTCAATTCCGGGCCTTCCTGAGCTCAATTATGGAAAAGCGTGCCCCGGACCATGAACTCAGAAAAATGTTCCGAAATACTCATTAGAACCGTAATTTTATAAGGATTCCAAAAATATCAATTTTATAATTTTCCGGGCTATAAAAAATTACAGTTATAGCTTTTCCCGTGTTTTCGTTACAATCGGTAAAGTAAATGTCTTGTCTACTATTCACAAGTACAACCTACACTACACACTATCCATACCCTATTCTTACATCCTTACAACTACTCATTTCAATTTTCTTTCCCAATGAATTTTGTCTCTTAAATAATTATTATATTTATTACATTTTAATTACTTAAATTACAAATATCAAAATTTCAACACACACACAAGCCTAAGGCCGGGCCGCCCCCCCTAATCCATTTAATATATAAAGCTAATGTTCATTCTCTCTCTTCATTTTCACTTGTGCAAATTTTCTTTCAAGAGAAAAACTCTCTCTTTCCCCTCCTACTAGTGCCGTGAGCCCCCCTCCCTCTTCCTCTCACATTTTCAACTCAAATCCTCTTCATTTCCACCTTTGATCTCTATTGGTAGGTTGATTTTAAGCTTTGTTCTTCCTAGATCTTGTAATGGCAAAGCTATTTCTTGTGTGTTTTCACCTTTAATCCCAATGAGCATATGCTAGGGACATGAAAACACTTGAACAAGAATATCAAGCCATCACAAGACATGGATCTAGTATTTAAATGAGTTTTTGTTAAGACATTTTCTTGTTCATGCATGTAAAGTAGAGATCTTGTATATATATTGATGTTCATGCCATGAGATTTATGATTCATGCATCATATCTAGTAGATCTAATGTTTAGACATCTATATCTTCATCTACATCTATGTTCATGTGGTTATTTTAAATTTCATGCATGAATGATCATAAAAATGTAGTCTTGTTTATGTATAGGTATGTTAGGTAGTGGATCTCCATGTATAGAAAGCAAGAAGATTGAAAAAGAAAAGGTTTTGTTAGAAATGATTTGTTGGAAATTCGGATAGAATTAGAACCCTACCTTAAAGACCACCAAAACCACTTTAAAACTCATATTTTTCATAAAAATTGGAAGGTATATGTAATAGATGCCCTTAAGGAATGATTTCCAAAAGCTTAGATGAGTTTAGGCATGATAAGAATGTAAAACAAGTGGTGGAGTTAGAATGAAAAATATTGATATGTGGATTAATAGTCAAATTCGTAATTTAGGTCCATGCCTACATGAACACCTAGTATCTAAGTCTAAATTGGATGTTTTATGAGTTAAATGAAGTTTTCAGATAATGGATACATTGGAGCTTGAAATTTTAATGCATTAAACAAGTTTTCTTATAAGGAAAATGCAAGAAAATGAAATTTCAAAAATTCGGATTTTTACAAGAAGCTTGTTTAAAAACATGTTTACTAAATGAAAAATGTGGATTTTTATGCAAGAATGAAGGCCATGATTAATATAGACTTTGAGAACTCATTTTTATTTAGATAACAAGTGAATTTCAAGAATAAAATCAAAGAAACCCTAGGGAATGTAAAGTTGGGAAGAATAGTTTTTTTAGAAATAACCTTTATGGAATTTTATGACAATAAGGAGTTCAAAAGAGTTCATCATCAAAAATCATCAAGACCATGCATATATTGATTTCATTAAATGACATTCATGTTAGGAATTCATTCATATACCATTCATCCATGAATCATCAACTAGGAACATTTTTATCAAAAGCGAAACAATTTTTTTCGGAATCGGGAAAGTGACAGAACAGATCTGATCCTACTGTTCTGTGACTTTACTATTTTCAAAACTTGAAAATAATACTAGAAATAGATAGATCTTTCGAAGTAGATAGAGATCGATATAAAATTTGCGAAATTCCGAGTTAAAATGACAAAGTTATGGCCGTTTTAAGTCAGGGCTTCCGCAAATAGCGAGAATTCCGAATTCATCTAGTTTAGATGTATAACTTGGATTAGCTAAATGATGAGAATCTCATTAGGATTATTCTTATGTGGTAGGTGATCCCGAGCAAGACGATACCCTACCTCCCGATTATTACTACTAAAAAGACCAGCGTCCAATGATCGAGTGAGTACTACTTCCACTCTCAATTAATGCTTGTGATTGTACTGATTAGTGGCACTAGTGGTATAGGCAAAGATATGAATGAATATGTATGATGGGGTATATAGGAATTATATCTTTGTCTGCTGTTGATGTGTGAAATGGAGCTTAAGAAATATCAAAATCGGGTGTTAAGCTATTGATTGATTAGCTAGCATTTTATATGGATTGTCTGCGAATACTTGTTGGTTACCTAAAAGAATTGAATTAATACATATTTGGCTTAAATTGTAATTGGACTCATTCATATCACGACGTGGATGGAGCATTAGCATTGGTTGGTTTTTCGTGATCCATAAAACGAACATGTTGGTTAATTGTGATCCATAAAACGAAATTGTTGGTTAATCGTGATCCATAAAACGAATTTTTGATCAGTTGACCGTGAGCTTAAACGGCGTCGTACCACAGGATTCGTTAATCTGCTAACCTAGATGGAGGGCGTAAGTCCATCCACATATGATTTCCGGCTGGTCATATGTTTGTTAAACCCATTTGTCTGATGCATACATTTGCGTGAATAATCACTTGTTTGAATGAATTGTACTTAATTGTGATATGGAAGTTCTTACTCACTAAGCTAGTTAGCTTACGCCCCCATAGCTTTTATTTGTTGCGGCATAAGTTTATCTGGCTTAAGCCGAGGCAAGCCACAGCTCAGGTACCGGAGATAGGAGTTTCCCATAGAAGTTTACTTCGCTTTTGTTTAGACTTCCGTTGGAAACTAAAGGACTCTGGATGACTGTAATAGACTTGATATTATTTTGCGGGGGAATGCCCCTTAGATTTTGTAAAGTATATGTATATGTGTTTTGGTTTATTATCTATGGCTAATGAATGCCACGTTAAACTTCTTAACTCCATTGATTGAGTATTTTATTGTCGTAAAGGGACGCTTTACATCTATACAAGACTCCCGAAAGGCTCGAATGGCAATTCGAGAGTCTTTTATAGTATGTAGCGGGCTGTTACGTTTAGGATACCCTATGAGGCATGACAAAAGTTTTCATACTTAAGTTTAAATATCGAGTGTGATGGACTGTTGCGTTTTTGGTACCCTTTGGGGCATGACAGGATCCCTTAGTATTACAGGCTACGCCGGAAAATGTGGTTGCTTAGTCTGTATGAATAGTAGAGACCACTCAGGAAAGCGGACGTGATACTAGATCCTTGATGTTCGGAGTTTGAATACTCCTATTATGTATGACTAACTAAAGTTTGAATAATAAATTATTGGTTGTTGCATTTTGCATCGAGCTTAAGCATGTGTGAATCACTTTGCATTTGTATTCGTTACTAGCATACTGGGCCTTTGGCTCATATTTTAACCATTTCGGGTGATAAATATGATGAGTTTTACACGAGTATGGGGTATGGAACCGATTTCGAGGATTTGCTTGATGATTTAGAGGACTAGAGATGACCTTAGACTTGATGAATCCTAATTTTGTAATAGACTAGTTATATTAGTCTTGTGTAGTATGTAAAGTTTTAGTCTGATTTTATATGTAATTTTCTTAAGGTTTGTAAGAACCTTTGGATGTAATATATGTGTATATATATTATATATATATGTTGTCACGCCCCATAGGGTACCCTAAAACGTGAAAAGTCTGCCGCATGCCATATGAGATTCCCAAAATACCACCTAGTCTTTCGAGAGTCTCATAAAGGATGTAAGGCGTACCTTTACACAATAGAGTACAATCCGAATGGAGATAAAAGCTTAATTTGGCATGCATGGGCAATAGGATATAATTCATGAAACATAAATAAATATTACAAAATTCTAAGGGGCATTCCCCGCAAAAGAATATTTAACGGTCCATTAAGTTATCCAAGTCTTAGAAGTTTTCTATGGAAGTCTAATACAAAAATTGCAACTTCTAGGGAAAACTCCTAGCTTCGGTACCTGTTCAGCCGGGTCTCGTCGCCTAAGCCATAAATGTGTAAGCTGCAAAAGGAATGGACTGTAGGACGTAAGCTAACTGCTTAGTGAGTGTAATCTCCCACAAATACATTTATGTCACAGCAATTCAATCAAGTTATTAATCAAGCAAGTGTATGCATCAAACACATGATTCAACATACATATGACCAACCGGAAATCATATATGGATGGAATTGGCCCTCCATCCGGGTTAGCAGATTAACGAATATTGTGGTACTAACAATATCGTTTATGGTTCGCGGCTAACCTACGATTATTCGATGTCGTTTATGGTTCACGACTAACCTACTATTATTCGATGTCGTTTATGGTTCACGACTAACCTACGATTATTCGATGTCGTTTATGGTTCACGACTAACCTACAAATGCTCATGCTCCATCCCTTGTGATATGCACATGCAATTTAGCATTAGTCCAAGTAGTTGATTAAGCCAATTTACTTATGCGATCAATCAATTTATCAGACAATCCATAATAGCTAACTATACAATCAAAGTTTATCACCCGGTTTCGATATTCTTAATTTGTGTTCTCACATCATCATTAATCATATAATTTCCCATTAATCCCCATCATTCATAATTCCATTCAATTGTCCTACATTCTAGTGCACTACTTTACAAGCACATACAATAAATGAATCGGGAAGAAAAACTCACTCCGCCATTGGTACTCCGTTCTTCTAGTAATAATAGTCCGGAGGCAAATAGTCACCGTCCACGGGTTCACCTATTCATTTAAGAAAATACCCTAATAAGTATTCTATCAACTTAGGACACTAAACTCTAAGAAAACTTAGTGAAATCAGAATTCGCGTCATTTCCGAAGTTCCGTTTTAAAATGGCCATAACTTGGTCGTTTTAAGTAGGAATTTCGCAAATTTTATACCGATTTCTATCCACTTCGGAAGAGCTTTCTAAATATGAAGTTTAAATCAAGTTTTGAAAATTCTAAGCCTCGGAATTGAGGGATCAGATCTGTACAGGTTTGTCAATTCCAAAAATGCGGTTTTCATGAATGCATTTGAGATTCCTAAGTGTAATATGATGCTAAATGCAATGGTAATGATTTTCCCTATCATGAATGTCATGATGTGAACCTTAAGGAGTCTATGTTCTTATAACTTTTTAGATTTAACGATTTTTAGAAATAAACTTTCCTTAGAGACCATTTCCTCTCAATGTTTAGTAAGTGAATTTACTACACTTGACCACATCTACATTATAATGGATTTCCTTTAGAAAAACTCTACTTTATTTAAAGAAATTTTGACCCTTATATTAGTTATATCCTAAGGCCTTTATTTCTTTAATAAAATTCACATTTATAAACTTTTAAGTGGGTCTTTTACTATGGGTTTTCCAAAAATCCGAATTTACAAAAGTCCATTTTCAAGTTGATTCCTTTAGGAAAATATATTTTATACTTGAAACTTTAAGTATCTATTATACTTATCCTAAGGACTTCATTTATTTAAGAAAATATCATTTTTGAAGTTGGAAAAATAGTGTTTTCTAACCTTACATCCATTATTACGAATTTGGTTTTTCATAACTTTTTAACTCAAAACTCCTATGGACTTCTTTCTTGTTTCCAACATTTTCTTTAGTAAAATCCTTTAGACTCATGAAAAAAACACTACTAAACATTATCTATTTACCCATAGGCTTCATTTCTCTTATAAAATATATGTTTAGAAGTTGTTAAAAGTGTTTTTGACCTAGGTTTTCAAAGTCATCCGAATTTTTCAAAAGTCTTTTTCTTGTAAAGTACTTTTCTTTTTGACTTCATGGACTCATCTATCTATAGATCTATATACTAGGAAAGTCATTTACTAAAGACAAAAGTATTAAGACATTTATGCACATAAGTACAAAATAATAATGAAACTTTAATGCCTATATGATCATGAGTAATAAGATGATGGATCTACTTTATCAAAAGCTTACATGAGTTTTAAAAACATAAAAACTATTTTTATAAAGACCTTTTGTTTAAAAGACTTTTTGATGGATAAGAGTAAAGCTTTTGGTATGAAAGCTTCTTTAAAAGATAGATCTACTTTGTAATGGTTCGGGATTTTTGTTTGATATCTCATTGTCCCTGCTAAAAGATCATGGGGAACATGGAGTTGAAATACCTAAAAATCACTTAGCCATAACAAAGTTTTATGAGTGGAAGTAGTGGATCTTTACTTACTTGAAGTGGAATGGAAGGTAAGAAGAGAAAATGGGAGAGTGTTGTGTGTGTGGGGCCAAACTTTCGGCCAAAGGGGAAAATAAGAGAGCTTTTGGGAGTTTTTCCACTTTCCAAAAGTTGAGAAAGAAAGAAAGTGAGAGAGAGAGGAAAAGTATAATATATGGGAGTGGATTTAGGTTAAAGAAGTGGAAAATTTTTGAAAAGGAGCATGGATGGGGGGGGGGGGGGGGGGGGGGGATGGCATGTGGCGCCGGTTTTGAAGCATAAAGGGATGGGGGACTTGCTTTGTTCCAACATGATTTAACTTTGATTTGATTTGTATCATTGTCATAAGTGAATTGAAGTTGAAGGGACAAAAGTTATGGAAGAATGGAAGAGATTTGATTGATGGTAAGAGTTAGATTTGTAGGGTGGCTAATAGGTAGTGTAGGTGTACTTTATGAATAGTAATGAATAGTTGACAAGACAATTTAATTTCCGGTAGTAATGAAATACGAATAAAAAGGCTATAACTGTATTTTTCATAAACCGGAAAATTATGAAAAATATATTTTTGAAATCCTTATTTTATTTCGGTTCAAATGAGTACTCATAAGTATATTTTTGAAATTCTAGTTCCGGGGCACGTTTTTCTATAATGGGTCTCGGGATGACCCGGAATTGAAATTTTCAAAATCGATATTTTCTTAGTTTGAAATATATTCAAGAACTATAATCAAAATTAAATTTTCTTAGAAAAGTTTATTAATTGGAAACCGAGGAAAAGCCGGAATTAGGGTTCCTAGTTCTCACTCCAGGCTTGAGCTATTCCGGTTTAGGGTTTTGGTTTCCGGTTCTAGGGTTATCTTGGCTACTTGAAAAACCGGGGTTTACAACCTACCCACCTTAAAAAGAGTTTTGTCCTCAAAACTGAACTGACGTACCTTGATTCTCAAACAACTCGGGGTATTTCCTTCGGATTTCCTCTTCGGCTTCCCAAGTCGCTTCCTCAGAAGTGTGGTTTCTCCACAATACTTTAACATATCTAATCTCTTTATTCCGAAGCTTCTGAGTCTTCTTATCCAAGATTTCTACTGGGTGCTCTTCGTAGGTGAGATTTTCCTTTAACCGAATCGGTTCCAACTCCACTATCCGCTCAGGGTCAGGTACATACTTCCTTAACACTGATACGTGGAACACGTGAACTCCCGAAATTCGGCGGCAGGGCTAGCCGATAGGCCAAATCTCCCACTCTTTCCAAGATCTCAAAAGGTCCAATATACCTTGGGCTTAATTTCCCTTGAGCCCGCATTCTCTTTATGCTCTTGATTGGGTTTATCTTCAAATAGACATGATCGCCTACTTGAAATTCCAGTTCTCTTCTCTTCAGATCAGCCCAACTCTTTGTCTGTCTTGAGCCTCTTTCATTTTCTGTTGAATAACCCGGACTTTATCAGCTGCTTCTGAACCAATTCAGGACCAATAGCTAGCTTTTCCACATCATCCCAAAACAGAGGGGACCTACAACGCCGTCCATATAGGCTTCGTATGGTGGCATCTGAATGGTTGAGTGGTAGCTATTGTTATAGGCAAACTCAATTAGGGGTATATGATTATCCCAACTTCCTTTGAATTCCAATATGCAAGCCCTTAACATGTCCTCTAAGGTCTGAATGGTTCGCTCAGACTGTCCATCTGTCTGAGGATGGTAGGCAGTACTGAAATGCAACTTGGTGCCTAGGCTCTTTTGTAGGCTCATCCAGAACTTTGAAACAAACCTTGGATCCCGTCTGAAATAATCCCTGCTGGTATACCATGAAGTCGCACAATCTCCTTGATGTAAATCCTAGCCAATTTGTCCAATGAATAGGTCATATTAATTGGTAGGAAGTGTGCTGACTTCGTCAAACGATCCACTATAACCCAGACGCATCACATCCAGTGGATGTCCTCGGGAATCCACACACAAAGTCCATTGAAATTTGATCCCACTTCCATTCGGGGATAGGTAGTGGCTTTAATAATCCACCTGGCCGTTGATGTTCCACTTTGACTTGCTGACACACGGCGCACTTCATAACATAATGCCACATCCCTCTTCAATCCATTCCACCAATAGTGGCTTTTTATGTCCTGATACATTTTGTACCTCCCGGATGCAGTGTAACCGGAGTTGTGAGCTTCGCTCATGATCTCTTTTCTCAATTCTTCATCTTCCGGTACACATAATCTTCCTTTCATTCTAACCACTCTTCATCATCCAGGGTAAAGTCACTATACTTCCCTTTGAGCACTTCTTCTTTGATCTTTATCGCCTCATCATATCTTTGGGCTTCTTAATCCTGTCGATCAAGTGGGTTCCATAACCAAATTTGCTATCTCCACTTCGACATCTTGCCCTACGAATTCAATTCTTAACCTTTCGAATTCCTTTATCAGCTCTTTTTGCTCTGTGATTAGGCCTGCCACTTCTCCATAATTCTTTCTGCTCAAGGCGTCAGCCACAGCATTTACCTTTCCCGGGCAGTAATTTATTCCCAATCATAGTCCTTGATGAGTTCCAACCACCGTCTCTGCCTCATATTTAACTCCTTTTGTGTGAACAATATTTGAGACTCTTGTGATCTGTGTACACTTCACACCTTTGCCCATACAAATAATGTCTCCATAACTTCAAGGCAAAAACCACAGCGGCCAATTCCAAATCATGTGTTGGATAGTTCTGCTCATGAGGCCTTAATTGCCTGGAGGCATAGGCAATGACTTTCCCTCTTGCATCAGTACACAACCGAGGCCATTCCTAGAGGCGTCGCTATGCACTGTGTACGGCTTTTCGGGATCGGGCAATACCAAAATTGGAGCTGATACTAAGCGCCGTTTCAACTCTTGGAAACTTTGCTCCCTCTTATCTGTCCATTCGAATTTCTCATTCTTTTGCGTCAGTTGAGTCAAGGTTTGGCAATCTTGGAGAAATCCTTTACAAACTTGCGGTAATAACCAGCCAAACCTAGGAAGCTTCTCACTTCGGTTACCGTTTCGGGCTGTTTCCAATCCACTACAGCTTGATCTTTTCTGGGTCTTGATATTCCTTCTCCCGTCACTACATGTCCAAGAAAAGATATTCTATCCAACCAAAAATCACACTTGGATAGCTTGGCGTACAACTTATTTTCTCTAAGTTTGTAACGCCATCTTAGTGCTCCTCATGTTGTTCTCTGGTTTTGAATAGATTATATGTCTATGAACACAATTACACATTTATCCAAGAGGTTTGTATTCGGTTCATAAGGTCCATGAATGCAGCAGGTGCATTAGTTAACCCAAACATCACAAGAACTCAAGTGCCCGTACCGTGTACGAAAGGCTGTCTTAGGCACATCTTCCGGTTTATTCTCAACTGGTGATAACCGAGCGCAAATCAATGCGCGAGAACACACTTGCCCCTTGGAGCTGATCAAAGGTCGTCGATCTTGGAAGGGGGTATCGATTTTTGATGGTGACTTTATTCAACTCCCGTAATCGATACATAATCTCATAGACCCGTCCTTCTTCTTTACAAACAACACCGGTGCGCCCCATGGCGACACGCTGGGTCTTACGAATCCTTGATCCAAAAGCTCCTGTAATTGGGTCTTTAATTCCTTCAATTCCACCGGAGCCATCCGGTATGGTGCCTTTGATATCGGCTCTGTACCTGGAGCTAGAGTGATTTCAAAATCAATCTCTCTTTTTGGTGGTAAACCGGGTAAGACTTCAGGAAATACATCTCAAACTCATTCACCACGGGTATGTCACTCTTTTTCCTCTCTCCTCTCTAATCCAGGCATCTTCTATTGGCACAATTTCCTTCTTCCATCATTAGCTCGAAGGAGCTTAACCAAATCTCTTCGCACCATGATCTCTCCAAGGAAGTCTACTCTCTCCTTCCTGTGGTCATCAAAACTTATCATCTTTCTTTGACAGTCCACAATGGCTTTAACCTTACTTAGCCAATTCATCCCAAGGATAACTTCATATTTACTCATCTCCAAGACTATCAAATCGCTTGCTGAGATGTGTCCTTGGATTTCTAGCAAACAATCCTTTATTATCTCTCGAGTCGACACAACACTACCTGTGGGTGTCTTAATCCTTAAGGTTGTGGTTGTCATGGCTATGGGTAGACCAAGCGCTTAGCCAAGCTGGTAGTGATAAAGGAGTGGGTGCTCCCGTATCAAACAACACATAAGCTTCATTCCCATTTACTCCTATGCGTCCTGTTACCATAAACATTTATCACTACTTGGTCCTAATCACTCAACAGCTATCTATTCCAGGGTTTCCAGATTTCAACTTTTCCTCTTACACATTTAAATTTCCTTTTAAAACTTGCTAGAAAACAAAGAACTTTATCTTAAAAAGGAACTTGTTACTAACCTGTCACAGGCCGCCATCACATCGCCGTCTTGGTCCAGCGCGGCCAGCTCCATGCCTTCCTCCTCATCATCCTCGATCATCCATTGGCCTTCAAATTATACAGCCGCATACCATGCATGGCCGAGGCTGCACGGTTCCACTTCTGCTACCGGACCTTTGGGTGTTATCATTTCCTGGATTCCCGTAAGGCCGGGTAGTCCACTTTTCCTCTGAGGGCACTCGGAGGTTACATGGCCCTTTTCCTTGCAAAGGTAGCAGGTTATAGTCATCTTCTTTGGGCAAGCATAAACCAGATGACCTGCTTCGCCACAAAAGAAACACTTGTCCTTCAGCTGGGGCATTGCCTTGGGTAGTGGCCTTTGCTTCCAGCAGGAAATGTTGGACTTGGTTTGGTTAAACTCCCACCAGATTATCCTTAATACCGTGGTAGGGCTTGAATCTTTTCCTCTATAGCTCGAGCTGGAGGCATCAAAGTGCCTTTTTCCGAACACTCTTTTGTCCGGTTCAGCATACTTTCTCTTCTTGGCCCCTTCAATCAAACGGGCCTTTCGATCACCTCAAGGTAGGTCGACAATCCAGATTCATGTATCTTTATCCTTAGGTCCTCATCGAGACCTTCCAGGAATACTTGTTTCTGCAGCTCCTCACTATTTTTGTATGACTCAGGAGCATACTGCAGTAGGTGATTGAATTCTGTTTCATACTGCTCAATCGTTCTGCCTCTTTGTCTCACATGCAGGAAATCTGCACTGTATCTTACTCGGAGGCTGGCGGGGAAATAGTTCTCTAGGAACTCTCTACGAAAGGTCTCCCAGCTAACTGGGGTTGCCAAACTCCTTCGTTTAGATTCCCACCATACACGTGCATTTATCTTAACATGTATGTGCCGTACTCCAACGAGGTGTGGTGGGGTCTCGTATGCTGCAAAAGACGCTCAATTTGAGCCAACCAATCTTCTGCCTCATCGGGCTTTCCAAACGCCCCATCAAAGTAGCGGTTACTCTTTATAAAATGGGAGGGAACTCCTCTGGTAACCTCTTGGTGGTGGAGGGGGTGGATAACGAGCATTATATGATTGCTCCTCTGGTGGCATGGGAAACTCCTCTTGCATTCTCCTGTATGGAGGGGGGTGGAGGTGGTGGCAAAGATGCAGAACCCCTTAGACTTGGTTCGGATTTTGGGGTTGGTTCTGGTTTTGGTTCTGGATGAATGCAGCAAACATATTTGTCAAATTCCCGATTGCATTCATCATAGCTGCCTGGGGGTCAGGCTGAGCAGCTTCAGGTATGCTAGCTTGGGGTTGATCTGGTTGGTTCGCACTACTAGCCTCACTTGGGAGTGGTTCTTGCTCCCGGTTTCGGTTTCTCCGGTTTCGTCTGTTACATATTGTCTTAATAAGTTTTATTTCTTCTTTAGAGTTTTGCGGCTTATAAAACTTTGGCTAAAGAGTTTTCGAAAATTCTAGGAATAATTTAGAGAAATATAGAATTCATAAAAGGCTCAAAGAAAATTTAAAGCTCCAAGTCGTTCACAAAAAGGCTCTTAGAGTAAAGAAATCATAGCAATCAAAGGAATTCCAAATCAAGAAATCATAATAACAAAGAATTTCTGAATCAAATGATGATATGAATGAGAATATGTTTATGCAATTAAGTATAATGAATGTAGCCTACTAATGCAAAAGTATGATGTTTGTGAAACTTCATTCTTGGAATCAACATAATACTTCATTAATTTGATGTGCTGTACAGGAGTTGTTTTTCAAATAAGCTTACAAAATTAGACAACACAAATCAAATCTTCCGATACTAGCCGATAAAGACTACCTAATAACATCTAGGGACATTGTAGACACCCAATTTTTGCCCAATTAATTAAGGCTTAAATTTATAAAGTTAATTAAACAGAATCTTTATTTTTGTTTAATTAAACTCATTTTTCCAAAAGCCTTAATTAAGTATTGATGAAGTTGGCTAAGTGATCAAGGCACAGGCCAAATGGCCTGTTGGTTAAATACATTGACCCAAACACACACTCAAGCTCAAGGACACAGGTTCAAACCCTAGCAAAGGAAAATTTTTGCTTTTTTATCATCTTATTTTTGCCTTTTCATCTTTCTCAAAGTGACTTTTTGCTTTACTTTGCATTAGTTTTTAACTGACAAAACATCATTAATTATTAAAATTGATGATGCCATTGCAAAGTAGTTATGGAATATGAAAGATTAGTGCACAATTCATGTGTAAAAACAACCCAAAAGTCACAAAATTCGTGCTAAAAAAAATTGGGAAAAAATACAATTTATGAAGCATTCAATTGCACATAAATGAGAAGTTACAAGAATTGATAAAATTGGATGATTCATCTACCCACATTGAATGATTTGATGAAGAATATGAAAGATCAATAATCAATTCATCGGTTTAAAATGAATAAAACACGAATTATTGATTAAATTCGTGCAAATGAAGAGGCAAAAATCGATTCGTTTTCGAAACAATACGAAACGTAAAATTGAACTTGCAATCTATAAATAGAGGGTCCTAGGATCAAAAGGCACAAGTCAATTTCGAAGAAACACACACATAACAATATCAATTCGAAATTCTCGAATTTAGGATATAGAATTCGAATTTTTCAAATTCGAAGTGATTGGATCATATTTGATCAAAATTGAGTGTTTTAGGAATGTTAGAAACTTGATTTTGATGTTTTAGTATGCTTAGATTTGCTCGAATTGATCAAATTAATCTCTGCAAATTTTTTTATTTTTTCTGATTTGAACCGCCGGCGACCACCACTTCGAACCACCGCCCACGGTGGTTCTGGGCGCGAACCACCACCTTCAGAGGATGCGTAACCACCAAAGGAGTCGGGCCGACAAGCTTCAGCCGCCGAAGACCGCCGAAATCCGTCCCGAAAAGTCGCGTAATCGTCTTCTTCGCCCGATCGGGTCGAATCCGACCCGAAAATCCGAAGTCCAACCCGCCCCAGGTCAACAGCAACGGTCAGCTTCAATCAAACGGCTCAGATTCAATCAAGCAGATCAGACGGTCCAGATTTGATCAAGCAATCAGACGGCTCAGATTCAATCAAGCAGATCAGACGGTCCAGATTTGATCAAGCGATCAGATGGCTCAGATTCAATTAAGCAGATCAAACGGTCCAGATTTGATCAAGCGATCAGACGGCCCAGATTCAATCAAGCAGATCAGACGGTCCATATTTGATCAAGCAGATCAGACGGTCCAGATTTCATCAAAACAGATCAGACGGTCCAGATTTCATCAAGCAAATCAACGCTTCAGATCGGTCAGCACGATCAACGATCCAGATCTTCTACGTTTCATCCAACGGTCCAGGTCAATCCGCATTATTTTATTTATTTTTATTATTTTCAGAAATAAAAAATAGTAAAAAATTATAAAAAGTCAAAAAATTCAGAAAAAATCCAAAAAAATCAAAATATTTATTTTCACATAAATTTATTTTTTTATATATTTTTAATATTTTTAATGTATATTTATACATAAATTGCCTTAGAAATGCATATTTAATGCATGAAAAATAATTTTAATATATTGTAAAGTATTCTGGATATATTGTGAATTTATGTGATGATTAAAAAAAAAATAATAATAATAATAAACAAAATAAATAAAAATGATAAAATTGGATTTTCAAAACCAAAAAAAAAAAAGATTTTTGGACTTAGAAAAATATGTTTTCATAAAATAAAAAAATCAATTGATTAGATCATAGGATCATCAAAAATGATTTTCATAAAAATATAAAATTTAATGAACTTAAATTGAGAATAGTTCAAAAAATTAAAATTGATCAACAAATTAAAGTTCTTTTTAAAAGAACTACGTTTTGTCTGATCTCGATTAGCAAGTACGTAGGCACCTCCGGGGCAACAATAAAAAATGAAAAAATATTTTTTGTTTACCATTTTGGTTAAATTTTTTAGCAATAAAAATGAATAAAAGCACATAAAAATAAAAAAAATGAATAATGT
The DNA here is from genome assembly GCA_024138025.1 of Combretum micranthum. NCBI lineage: Eukaryota > Viridiplantae > Streptophyta > Magnoliopsida > Myrtales > Combretaceae > Combretum > Combretum micranthum. Next base: position 34,108 of record JAMXBD010001447.1, on the reverse strand, counting down.
GATTTATAAATATTTTTATTTGAATTTTTGAGCATATAAAGGATAGATTATAAATTTAAAATTCCGAAAGTAGTAACCGATTTGGTTTTAATAGGTTAGCCCCCGAATCCATGATATCTGGTTTTAAAAGTTTGGTTTTTAAATCAAATTTTCGCAGACTAGTAGCTAAGTTAGGATCAACCGACCCATTGATCCTAGCTTTTTATTTTTTCCCGATTTATATCGGGTGGCGACTCTAAATCATTTTCGAAATTTAAAATTTCTTTTAACCCCTAGTCGAGGATTCATGTTAAATGGGTTCAGGTTTAATGTGAATCAGGTTAGGAGAAATGAACCAGATAAGTGGAAAAATCCAGGCTTGACAGACATGGAAGGAAAACGACAAGGAAAACAACCTACTAAACCATAAAGAGATCCTAAGGCAATTTGGCATCCCGCATTGCCTACTATTCAAAAGAAACCATTGGACTCTATGGGATACTAGGTCCTATAGCTTAATCAGAGTCGTCTGATGAGGGGCTGGGGAGTCGTCCTTGACTAGAAGATCCTCCATCATCCTTTCGGATGAACTGACTCAAATAAGCCCTTATAGTCAATCTCCTTCTCTGAGCGGGTCGGGATAGAGGTTCTGGTTCCTCCTCCTCTTCTTCCTCTTCCTCTTCTTCTCCCTCTTCCTCTTCTTCCTCTCTCACTTCTTGATCTCCCTCTTGATTTGTTTCCTCTCTATCAACTCTATCATTGGATTCACTCCTAATTCCCATCTCCCTTTCCGCTTCTCTTCCAGCTTCCTCCCACATTCTGCCCATCTTTCTCTGAATTCACCTATCCAAGGGTCAGCTTCATTCATTCTCTCCACAGGTTCTGGAACTACCGGTTCAGGGGCTACGGCCTCAACCTCAGGGGGATGCTCGCCTACCGGGTATATATCTTTCCATATGGTGGGGTCGAATTCTAGTTCTACCCTCCCACTATCGGGTATGTCCAAATCCCTATTGAAGTCCCAAACAACTGGTTCTGGTGGCGGGTTGGGTGGTTCAGGAGCTATGACTGGAGGGGTAGGGGATCTAGGCATTTCTTCTTCCATCCAATTCGGGTCCTCTTCTGGGTCTTCCTCCTCCTCAGATTCCTCCACGTTGTTTCCTCCACCCTCATTGTTTCCTTCATTCACCTCATCTTCCTCCACAACTGGGGCATTAATCAAATGTACTCCCCCGTTTCCTACTTGTGGAGCTGGAGCTCCTCCTAGGAATGGTATAATATCGATGTATCTAGCTTGCCACACAAAGTGATTTCTAATATCCGCCAGATTCCAATCCCTATGATCATCCAGGTCATCCCGGGCATGCACATAAAGTGGTCCTATACCATGCCAATTCCCAAAGTCTGGGTGGGTGGGGCTTCCTTCATTCTTAAGAATAAATGTGGCTTCTCTTAACATGGGTTCTCCAGCATATTCTACCATCACCCTCTCTAGGGTATAAATAGTCTCATGATTGTCCATCTTCTTCTTTTATTGGATCATATCTTAATTGATCTATCACAAGATATCCATCTTGTATATCTAAGGCCCTCTTTCCATAGTTTATACATCTCTTTTATTGTCTAGGTCGTTGGACCAATGCAAGTCTTCACATAATACCCTTAGCCGTAGTCGGTATTCCACCATGGTCTCGTTTAGGCTCTTGGTAAAGTTTCTAGCTCTTTCTCGGGTTTCACCCAAGGAAACCTACAACAAGAAAACTATTAATTAGCCTAGCTTTTAACTCCAATTTTATCCTAGTTACTTAGTTCTAGGTTCGATTTTAACTCTATTGTCATGCCTAATAACCTAGTGCTCTGATACCACTTAAACTGTCACGCCCCATAGGGTACCCTAAACGTAACAGTCCGCCGCATGCCATATGAGATTCCCAAATTACCACCTTAGTCTTTCGAGAGTCTCATATAGATGTAAGGCGTACCTTTACACAATAGAGTACAAATCCGAATGGAGATAAAAGCTTAATTTGGCATGCATGGGCAATACGATATAATTCATGAAACATAAATAAATATTATAAAATTCTAAGGGGCATTCCCCCGCAAAAGAATATTTAACGGTCCATTACAGTTATCCAAGTCTTAGAAGTTTTCTATGGAAGTCTAATACAAAAATTGCAACTTCTAGGGAAAACTCCTAACTTCGGTACCTGTTCAGCCGGGTCTCGTCGCCTAAGCCATAAATGTGTAAGCTGCAAAAGGAATGGACTGTAGGGATGTAAGCTAACTAGCTTAGTGAGTGTAATCTCCCACAAATACATTTATGTCACAGCAATTCAATCAAGTTATTAATCAAGCAAGTGTATGCATCAAACACATGAATTCAACATACATATGACCAACCGGAAATCATATGTGGATGGAATTGCGCTCTCCATCCCGGGTTAGCAGATTAACGAATACTGCGGTACTAACAATATCCCGTTTATGGTTCACGGCTAACCTACGATTATTCGATGTCGTTTATGGTTCACGACTAACCTACGATTATTCGATGTCGTTTATGGTTCACGACTAACCTACGATTATTCGATGTCATTTATGGTTCACGACTAACCTACAAATGCTCATGCTCCATCCCCTTGTGATATGCACATGCCAATTTAGCATTAGTCCAAGTAGTTGATTAAGCCAATTTACTTAGGCGATCAATCAATTTATCAGACAATCCATAATAGCTAACTATACAATCAAAGTTTATCACCCGCTTTCGATATTCTTAATTTGTGTTCTCACAATCATCATCAATCATATAATTTCCCATTAATCCCCATCATTCATAATCCATTCAATTGTCCTACATTCTAGTGCACTACTTTACAAGCACATACAATAAATGAATCGGGAAGAAAAACTCACTCCGCCATTGGTACTCCGTTCTTCTAGTAATAATAGTCCGGAGGCAAATAAGTCACCGTCCACGGGTTCACCTATTCATTTAGAAAATACCCTAATAAGTATTCTATCAACTTAGGACACTAAACTCTAAGAAAACTTAGTGAAATCGGAATTCGCGTCATTTCCCCGTTCCGTTTTAAAATGGCCATAACTTGGTCGTTTTAAGTCGGAATTCGCAAATTTTATACCGATTTCTATCTACTTCAGAAGAGCTTTCTAAATATGAAGTTTAAATCAAGTTTTGAAAATATCTAAGCCTCGGAATTGAGGGATCAGATCTGTACAACGGGTTTGTCAATTCCAAAAATGCGGTTTTCATGAATGCATTTGAGATTCCTAAGTGTAATATGATGCTAAATGCAATGGTAATGATTTTCCCTATCATGAATGTCATGATGTGAACCTTAAGGAGTCTATGTTCTTATAACTTTTTAGAGGTTAACGATTTTTAGAAATAAACTTTCTTAGAGACCATTTCCTCTCAATGTTTAGTAATGAATTTATACACTTGACCACATCTACATTTTACATGGATTTCCTTTAGAAAAAACTCTACTTTATTTAAAGAAATTTTGACCCTTATATTAGTTATATCCTAAGGCCTTATTTCTTTAATAAAATTCACATTTATAAACTTTTAAGTGGGTCTTTTACTATGGGGTTTCCAAAAATCCGAATTTACAAAAGTCATTTTCAAGTTGATTCCTTTAGGGAAAATATATTTTATACTTGAAACTTTAAGTATCTATTATACCTATATCCTAAGGACTTCATTTATTAAGAAAATATCATTTTTGAAGTTGGAAAAATAGTGTTTTCTAACCTTACATCCATTATTACGAATTTGGTTTTCATAACTTTTTAACTCAAAACTCCTATGACTTCCTTTCTTGTTTCCAACATTTTCTTTAGTAAAAACTCCTTTAGACTCATGAAAAAATAATACTAAACATTATCTATTACCCAAGGCTTCATTTCTCTTATAAAATATATGTTTAGAAGTTGTTAAAAGTGTTTTTGATCTAGGTTTTCAAAGTCATCCGAATTTTTCAAAAGTCTTTTTCTTGAAAGTACTTTTCTTTTTGACTTCATGGACTCATCTATCTATAGATTATATACTAGGAAAGTCATTTACTAAAGACAAAAGTATTAAAGACATTTATGCACATAAGTACAAAATAATAATGAAACCTTTAATGCCTATATGATCATGAGTAATAAGATGATGGATCTACTTTATCAAAAGCTTAAATGAGTTTTAAAAACATAAAAACCATATTTTTATAAAAGATCTTTTGTTTAAAAGACTTTTTGATGGATAAGAGTAAAGCTTTTGGTATGAAAGCTTCTTTAAAAGATAGATCTACTTTGTAATGGTTCGGGATTTTTGTTTTAATTCTCATTGTCCTACTAAAAGATCATGGGAACATGGAGTTGAAATACCCAAAAATCACTTAGCCATAACAAAGTTTATGAGTGGAAGTAGTGGATCTTTACTTACTTGAAGTGGAATGGAAGGTAAGAGAGAAAATGGGAAGTTGTGAGTGTGTGTGTGGGGCTCCAAACTTTCGGCCAAAGGGGAAAATAGAGGCTTTTGGGAGTTTTTCCACTTTCCAAAAGTGAGAAAAGAAAGAATGAGAGAGAGAGAGGAAAAGTAGAATATATAGGGAGTGGATTTAGGTTAAAGAAGTGGAAATTTTTGAAAAGGAGCATGGATGGGGGGGGGGGGGGGGGGGCATGTGGCGCCGGTTTTGAAGCATAAAGGGAGGGGGGACTTGCTTTGTTCAACATGATTTAACTTGATTTGATTTGTATCATTAGTCATAAGTGAATTGAAGTTGAAGGGACAAAAGTTATGGAAGAATGGAAGAGATTTGATTGATGGTAAGAGTTAGACTTGTAGGGTGGCTAATAGTAGTGTAGGTGGTACTTATGAATAGTAATGAATAGTTGACAAGACAATTAATTTCCGGTAGTAATGAAATACGAATAAAAAGGCTATAACTGTATTTTTTCATAAACTGGAAAATTATGAAAAATATTTTTTGAAATCCTTATTTTATTTCGGTTCTAATGAGTACTCATAAGTATATATTTGAAATTCTAGTTCTGGGGCACGTTTTTCTATAATGGGTCTCGGGATGACCCGGAATTGAAATTTTCCAAAAATCAGATATTTTCTTAGTTTGAAATATAGTCAAGAACTAAAATCAAAATTAAATTTTCTTATAAAAAGTTTATTAATTGGAAACCGAGGAGGAAAAGCCGGAATTAGGGTTTCTAGCTCTCACTCCGGCTTGAGCTATTCCGGTTTAGGGTTTTGGTTTCCGGTTCTAGGGTTTTCTTGGCTACTTGAAAAACCGGGGTTTACATATGTACTTTGCTATGTATGACTTAAGTTTATTTCTTTTGTGAAATATGATAATGGTTAGTGTGTTTTGTTAAAAGTTTTGAAAAAACTAGTTTCTATTATATTAACTATGTGTGAATTAGACAAACAACTCCTCAAACACTTCTTTTTAGACAACCTTTACATATAATCTTACGGTTATATGTGGTTGTGGAAACTATTATCGCCTATTTTAATTATAGGGGTGATAGCGGATCCTTACAGTTGGTATCGGAGCATAGTTTGATTAATTGTTTGTCTAATTGTAATAGTTTGTTTGAGACTTGACCTAAACACAAATAGGTAGTATAGAAAAGACTTAAGTTTATTTGAATAGTTGTGTATATTTGCCTTCTTGCTTGCTTCATATGTTTGTTATTTGTTTGATTGCTTGCTAATTGCTTGTTGCTTGTTTGATGGCTTGTTAAATTGTTTGCTATTTTATATAGAATCTGAATGTTAATTTGATATGTTTTGTATGTGATTAGAAATTTGTATACAAGTGTGTGTATGTTGAATATATGTATGCAATTGTAAAGATGGACAAGTTAAGGAGATCTATAAGGCAACAATCTAATAGAGAAAGTATGCCGCCACCACCATAATCATCGTCTACATTTGCTCCTATTTCATCTTCTACACTGAGTGGTGAGACTACTCCATCTCCTGCATCGGCTCCAGCTTCGCAAGTTCCTCCACTGATTCAGATTCCACCACCTCCACCTATGCCACCCATTCATCCATGCCACAAATGCCCACTGGTGATCTAAACTCAATGTATGGTTGATAAGGGACATGATGGCAATGATGCAGCAATATCAGATGATGATGTATCAGCAAACACAACATCTCATGCAGCAAGGTAATCAACAAGGAATGAGACCAAATGAGGTTGCTCCTGTAAATCATAAATCTAACCAAATCAAGTTACATGATTTCAGCAAGATGGTCCCAGAATTTGATGACGCTAGTATTGATCCTACAGTGGCTGAGAATTTGATAGACAAGTTAGAAAAGACATTTGCTGCTAGTAGAACACCGAAGATAATAAAGTTGATTTAGAGGTTTATATGATGAAGAAAGAGGCTTACAATTAGTGGAGATTAACTAGTGAGAATCTACAACAACCCATATCATGGAATGCATTCAAGGATACATTTTTCACCAAATATTTTCCAAATTCAGTGAGAGAGAGGATGATCGCTAATTGGTTGAACTTGACGGTGAATTTTGTAGATTGTTGCGCTTTGCTGGAGGTGACTATCGGATGAGAGAATGAAAGTTCAAAAATTTCAGAATGGCTTGAATGAAGAGATTCAAAGTGAAGTGAAGAAATTTGAGTTACATACCTATCAGATACTGTAGCCAAAGCTTTGCTAATGGAGCAAATCCAGAATGATAGTAGAATTAGAAGAGTAAAGAGAGCTGCATTTATGGGAAAGAACCTGCTCCACTTCATCCTATGATAGTATCGGGTGCTAGTAAAGAAAAGAAGCCTTTCATGAGACGATAAGGAAATCAAAAAGCCGAATATAAAGCCTCTACACTTGCATTTGATAAGAAAATGCTTTAGTGTTATGGTCCTCATAGTTATCGATTGTAAGTGGACTTCCAATGCATGTTTTTCATGTGGTCAAGTTGGACATAAATCTAAAGAGTGCAAGAATGAAACTACCACCGGTCTTCTGTGCATATTTACAAGCAAAGAGGTCATCATATTGCTAACTACAAAGGATCGACCTGATGTTAAGAGTGGAGTTGATATAGAGAAGGGAAAGACAAATGTAGGTTTTCACCTTACAACAGATTGAGGATACATCATCAGAAACACCTTGGCAGGTATTCGAGTGTTGCTAATAGGGATGCATATGTGTTGATTGATACTGGAGCAACTCATGCTTGTTTTTCTGAAAATTTTATGAATGATTGTGAGCTTGTTTTTGAATCATTGATTGATCGTATTATGTGTGTGACTACTCCGTTGGTGATTGAAAATAGGCATCCCTGTGCGTGTAAAAGTATAAATGTTGTGATTTCAAATGTGAACGTTCCTTTTGATATGATAGTATTGCCTTTATCTGATTTTGATGTGATCTTGGGAATGAATTGGTTAAATCATTATAAGGTCACGATTGATTGTAGTAAGGCAGAGTTAAGTTTTGATTTAGATAAGGGGAGATTTACATATAGGTTGGAAAGGCTGAAACCTAAGAGTATGAACTCTATGGAGTTGTAGGAAAAACCAGTTGTGGCAGCTATGAATATTGAAGAAGTGGATATCAAAATGGTTCCAATTGTGAATGAGTTTGTGGATGTGTTTCCAGAGAAGTTACCTGGACTACCACCAGATAGGGAGATAGAGTTTGGAATTGAAGTATTACCTAGAACAGTACTTATCTCCAAGGCTCGTATAGAATGTGCTCCTGTAGAGTTGAAAGAGTTAAAGTTGCAGTTACAGGAATTGCAAGATTTGGGTTTCATTAGACAGGAGTATATCGCCACGGGGTGTTCCTGTATTATTTGTAAGGAAGAAAGATGAGAGTTTGTGCATGTGCATTGATTATAGGGAATTGAACCGAGTTACTATTACGAACAAATACCCTTTACCCAAGATTGATGATCTATTCGATTAGTTGAAGGGAGCTACAGTGTTTTCTAAGATGGACTTGAGATTAAGATATTATCAACTTAAGATCAAATCTCAAGATATTCAGAAGACGGCCTTCAAAACTTGGTATGGGCACTTCGAGTTTCTGGTGATGCCTTTCGGGTTAACAAATGCTCCAGCCACGTTCATAGATCTGATGAATAGAGTCTTTAAGGATTATCTGGATTCATTTGTCATAGTATTCATTGATGATATTCTGATTTATTCCCGAAGCAAGGAATAGCATCAAGAGCACTTAAAACTTGTGTTACAAAGACTTCGGGAGAAGAAACTCTATGCGAAATTTAACAAATGTCAGTTTTGGTTGGAAGAAATATCCTTTCTCAGGCATATTATTTCAAAGGAAAGGTCTTTCAGTTGATCCAATGAAGATCGAAGTTATTTTGGGATGGACAAGACCTACTAATGTGAGCGAGATTAAAAGTTTTCTTAGATTGATGGGATACTACTGAAGGTTCGTAGAGGGATTTTCGAAAATTACGTCCCCATTAACAAGATTAAAAAGAAAGAATATTAAGTATGTGTGGGATGACAAGTGTGAGAGGATTTTTGAAGAGTTGAAAGAAAGATTGGTATCTGCACCTATTTTGGCACTAACCGTCAGTGGGAAGGAATTTTTGGTCATCAGTGATGCATCTATCCAAGGACTCGGTTATGTTCTCATGCAAGATGGGAAAGTTATAGCTTATGCATCAAGGCATCTAAAACCCCATGAGAAGAATTATCCAATGCATGATCTTGAGTTGGTAGTAGTAATTCTCGCACTGAAACTTTGGAGACACTAATTGTTTGGAAAGAAGTGTAAGATTTACACGGATCATAAAAGCTTAAAATACATATTCACACAGAAGGAGCTTAATATGAGGCAAAGAAGATGGGTTGAATTGATTGGAGATTATGATGTGGAAATTCTTTATCATCTTGGCAGAGCTAATGTGGTAACAGATGCACTCAGTAGGAAGAAGCAAGTAAATGACGCAACTTTGATTTCTAATCAGAGAGAGATTCAGATGGACTACATAAAGTTAGAACTTGAAGTTACATAGAAGCAAATTGATGTGATATTGACTCAATTATCCTTGCAATCGACAATGTTGGAAAAGATTAAGCAAGCCCAAAAGGAAGACGATGAAGCTAAAAGAATGAAGATTGCCATTAGTGAAGGGAAGAGAAAAGAGTTAAGGATTGACATGGATGCGATTGTTAGATGTGGGAATCAACTTTTTGTGCCATATAGATTGAGAGAAGAAATCATGAAGGAATCTCATTCATCTACATATTCAATCCACTTGGGAACCACCAAAATGTATAGAGATTTGAAGAAAAATTTATGGTGGGAAGGTTTGAAGAAAGATATTGCTCAATATGTTTCCAAGTGTTTGACTTGTCAAAAAATAAAAATCAAGCACCAAAGACCCAGAGGAGAACTTCAACCTTTATCTATACCTGAATGGAAATGGGGCGATATCACTATGGATTTTATATCGGCTTTACTCAAGACTATCGCCAAATATGAAGTTATTTAGGTGATTGTGGAAAGATTAACAAAATCGGCGCATTTTATACCTTTGAGGGTTAGAGATTCCTTAGAGAAGATGGCACATATCTATATTAAAGAGATAGTGAGACTACACGAGATTCCTAAGACGATTACTTCTGATCAAGATTCTCGCTTTGTCAGCCGATTCTAGAAAAGTTTACATACTGCTTTAGGTACTCAACTTCAGTTTAACACTGCATTTCATCCACAGACAGATAGGCAATCAGAGAGAACAATTCAGATAGTGGAAGATATGCTTAGAGCATGTGTTTTAGATTTTGGCAATAAGTGAGACACTTATTTGCCACTTGTTGAATTTGCCTACAACAATAGCTTCCAAGTAATGATTCAAATGGCGCCCTATGAAGCTCTATATGGTAAGAAGTGTAGATCTCCACTATATTGGGATGAAGTTGGTGAAAGAGTTATTTTGGGTCCTGAATTGGTACAACAAGCAGTGGATAAGATTCAAGTGATAAAACAACGAATGAAAATAGCTCAAGATCGGTATAAAAGCTATGCTGACACAAGGAGGAGACCATTGGAGTTTGAAGTTGGTGACCATGTGTCTCTCAAATCTCTCCAACAAAAGGAGTAATTAGATTTGGGCTTAAAGGCAAGTTGAATCAAAGATACATTGGTCCATATGAGATTTTAGAGAGAATTGGTCCATTAGCCTATCGATTGGCTCTACCACCGAATTTTTTGGAAGTGCATGATGTATTCCATGTATCACAGCTCCAAAAATGTGTATCAGAACCTAAAGCCATCATGTCTACACATCAACCAGAGGTTCAACCGAATTTGAGCACAACTAAAAAGCCGATCAAAGTCATGGATAGAATTGATAAAGTGTTAGGGAGGAAAGTAATTCCTTTTATGAAAATTTTATGGACCGAACAAACCGAAAGAGAGGCAACGTGGGAACCCGAGGATGAAATGAGGCAGAAGTATCCCGAGTTATTTGAGTAGTGTTTAAGGTAAGCTAAGTTTCAAGGATGAAACTTTTTGAAGGAGGGAGAATGAAATAGCTATGAATTTCCTAATTACATTTATAATGTGTTATTGAAATTACATATGATTTTAAAATTTAATATATGTGAATTATGTTGATGCATGAACAATACAATTAGTGCATGTATTGAATATGTGTCATTTTGTATGTGTGTAGTGCAATGAAATTAATATTATTGTATTATGTATATTAATGTGTGCATAGTATAATGAATGTGTGTGTCTTATGTAAATTAATATGTGTGTGTTATGCTAGAATTTGTCAAAACAACTTTTGAATTATCTAAGAAAATCGTTGACAGAATTTTACAAAATTTAAGCCTAATTTTTAAGCCCAAATTAAACTCAAATGCATTCCAAATTAAGCCAAATTAACCCTAAGTCAAACATACCCCTAAAGTCAAACTTTGGATTAGTATTGACCTCAATTTGGATTAATTAGGAACTCTTTTGGCAGCCCATTTTTTCATACGAATTTCTCTTATTTCTTTTCTTTCTTTCTTCCTTCCATCTCAAAACCATAAGCCCTAAACCAAAATCAACAACAAGCCTTTAGATTCAAAAATCACTCCAAGCCAAAGCCTATTTATGTAAGTTAAATACAAGCATAATCTCTTTGTTTTATTTTCTTTCTTGTAATTGGATGTAAAACTATGGTAGGATGAGTAAATGCCAATTGAGTTGATTGATTTATGCGTTGATATATGTTAGATGTGCTTTGTTATTGTGTGAGCTTAGTAAGTGTTAGGGAAGTTGTAAGAATGTTGATGAGTAGTGAAGCTAAGTCGAGTAGTTGAAGTGTGGAATTGAAGTGTAATTGGTATTTGAATGTTGTAGTTGGGTGTTTAATGATTCGAAGTGGAGTTTGTGTGTTCGGATGGTGTTTAGAGCATATAACAGTTTTGGGAAGCTTAGAATAAGTTTGGAGGATTTTCGAAATGAATTTTTTGTAAAAAATAAGGGAAGCAAAACATTTTCGTATAGGTTTATATTTTAGCGTACACCAGCATCTAGTACTCATGCAATCACCAGCATAGAGGTGGTGTAAGGTTGATCAGAACCTATTTTCTTAAAGCCGCTTGAAATGCTATCGACTTTTGCAAGAAAACTTTGCTAGTGCTTATTTTTCAAAACGTACGCCGGCTATTAGAGTTCAAATACCACCGGCTTAGAGGCGGTGTGGAATGAAAACAGAATCATAATTTTTAATGCCGGGATTAAGGCCGCCACCATAGGATCCAAAGCTATCGATGTACATGGATACGCTGCCGGTGTTGGGGGTATCCACGAGCGTGGGTGTCACGCCTCGAGGGATACCCTAAACGTGGTAGTCTATCGTACGCAATACTAAAGCATAGGAATAACTACCTCAGTCACACAAAGGCTTCCATATCATGTACAACACGTACATCACAACTAAGGGAACGCATCAGAGTAGCGCAATTTATATTGATAATAATTAAGTAACAAGGCAAAAAGAATACTTATCATAAAACATAAACATATTAGATTATAATTCTTAGGGGCATATCCCTCTATTGTCTTCAAATAAATATACATCTTAGGATTTCCAAAACACTAACATAGAATACATTACATATAAAGAACCTTACAAAATAACTTCATCTTATGTTTCCATTGCCTTCATAAAAGCTTAACATCCTTTAATGACTTGCTTAACATCATGATCCTTAATTTAAGCCACAGGTATACCTGTTTCATCAAAATCTATAGAGGTATAAGCTATAACTAGCTTAATGAGATATTCCTTGTCATTCGCACCATGTTTTCAAACAAGTTCATTTAAATTTTTACACATATGCTATGCATACAATGCAACAATCACGTGATTACACAAATATATATAGTTATCTGAAAACCATATATAGAACGAATTTACTCCTCCGTATCGAAGGTTAGGGTATCGGTGATGAAAATCCTCGATCTTCTACTGCTAGTCCCCAGGTCCCCACCCAAAGCGTTCGGTTGGCTCGGCTCTGAACCTAGAGTCGCATTCCTCGGGCGATTTGGATTCTCTAGGAAGGAACATGACCGGTGTCACAGCACGATAATAACCAATCCAACTCTACGCATAGGAGTAGTAGCTTTTCGAAAGAGATGTGACTCGATGGATGCTATGTGTGAGCGTTTTATTTTTCTTAAGCCAAACTTTATTAAGGTTTATTAGGAGGCGATCAATCAATTTAGAAAATAATAAACAGTCATACAAGTATGTAAACAAAAACACTTTAACAGGCAGTTTGAAGTTGCGATATTCTTAATTCTCATTTTACGCATAAACAAAGAATCACATATATACATATTCCCAAATTCCCATACATATCCATTTTTATCTTTTCTTAGTATGCTAATGCCACTACTTTACAAGCAAAGTAACGAAATTAAGAGGAATAACTCACTCGTCTATTCCACGATCTTCTTAGTCGTAGTAATCCTCTGGAAGGGTAATCTCGTATCTTTCATCACCTAAACAATGATTTGATTAGAATAAATATGTAAATTCAGATACTACCAGCAAGTGTACTGGGTTTTGATCAAGTAATATAGAAGTGAGTTTAGTATTGTTCCCACAAGGACTAAATTAACTACTAGATTGATATTAATTTATACTAATATTTAGGCAATCAAAATTTATCAATTAACTAACTAATTCTATCTATATGAATGTAATGAGATTGTGAGAAGTTATATAAATGTGGGAATGATCAGAATCCATCCTAATCTTTACTAATCATGCTGAATTTATATTATATGAACAATTAGGATTATGGATATTTGTAAGAAATTGTAAAGACCTAAAACTATCAAGTTTTAGTGAACCATAAAATAATCTATTAGCTTCCGCTATACAAATTATCAATGGAATCTAATTTAAAATTACAAATCTTCTAACTATATAATTGTCTAATATCCTAAATTAACTTCTCCTAATTCCTTAGTGAGAAATTAAAATAAAATATTGCATGAAGTACATGGAACAGTTTCTAAATTAATATTAAACTTAATTGTTTCCACAATTGTTGTTTAATCTCAATTCATGAATTCCTATAAATCCTAATTCTTTTTCCAAATCATCAGAATTCTTATCAATTCAATTTCAATCAGAAATAAAATAAATAATTAGGATTCAATACAAATATTCCATAATTCTAACAATCCTATAATATAAATTCAAGAATCATTTTAGCAAAATTAGGATTTCATCACTTCCCACAAAGAAAGGTTTAGCTACTCATGGATGATGATTCAATAATCAAATAAGAATATGTAATTGATAACATTATGAATAGATAAATTAGATAAATGAATTACATAAGAAAGAGATTAGATATCACCAATTCAAATATCGCAATCTTCAATTAGAATCCTTGAAAGCTCAAATTCTCTCACAAATCTCTATGAAAATACTAAGACTACTTATATACTGAAGTGTACTATACTTTGCTTTTTCTTGTTGTTGTTGGAGGGGGAGAACCCCTATTTATAGAAAAAATTTCGTGCAAAGCATTATCGGAAAATTGTAGTTTCACTTCGTACGCCGGCAGTTACAGATCCTACGCCGGCTGTCACGCCCCGTAGGGTATCCTAAACGTAACAGCCCGCCACATACTAAGTAAGACTCTCGAGTTCTCTACCCGAGCCCTTCGGGAGTCTTAAGTAGATGTAAAGCATTCCTTTACGAAAATAGAATACTTCAACAAATGGAGTTAAACAGTTTAATGTGGCATTCATTAGCCATAGATAATAAATCAAAACGCATAAATTATAGTTTACAAAATCTATGGGCATTCCCGCAAAAGAATAACAAGTCCATTACACATCCAGAGTCCTTAGTTTCCAACGGAAGTCTATACAAAAAGAATGGATTAAACTTCTATGGGAAACTCCTATCTCCGGTACCTGTGCTGTGGCTTGCCTCGGCCTAAGCCATATAAACTCGTGCTGCAATAGATAAAAACTATGGGGGCGTAAGCTAACTAGCTTAGTGAGTAATAACTTCCATAACACAATTAAGTACAATCATTCAAGCAAGTGTATGCATCATACAAATGTGATCAACAAACATATGACCAACTGGAAATCATATGTGGATGGACTTGCGGTACGACGCCATTTAAGCTCAGGGTCAACTAACAATATTTCGTTTTATGGATCACAATTAACCAACAAATTCGTTTTGTGGATCACGATTAACCAACATATTTGTTTTATGGGTCACGAAAAACCAACCAATGCGAATGCTCCAACCACATCGTGATATGAATGGATTCAATTTACATTTGAAACTGAATATTCATTAATTTAATTCTTTTAAGTGACCAACAAGTATTCGCAGACATTCATCATAAGATCCTAGCTAATTAGTCAATAGCTTAACACCCAGTTTCGATATTCCTTAAGTTCCAATTCACATATCAACAATAGATAACATATATAATTCCCATATACCCCATCATGCATATACAATTTCTTTTTATCTTTGCCTACACCACTAGTGCCACTACATTACAATCACATTCATTAATTGAGAGTGGAAGTAAAACTCACTCGGCCATTGGACGCCAATCTTCCTAGTAGTAGTAGTCGGGAGGTAGAGTGTCGTTTTGCTCGAGATCACCTACCAAGCAAGAATAATCCTAATGAGACTCTCATTATGTAACTAAATCAAGCTATACATCTAAACTAAATGGATTCGGATTTCTCGCTATTTGCAGAAGTTTTGACTTAAAACGGCCATAACTTGGTCATTTTAACTCGGAATTTCGCAAATGTTATATCGATCTCTATCTACTTCGAAAGATCTATCTATTTCTAGTATTATTTCCAAGTTTTGAAAATAGTAAGGTCACGGAACAGTGGGATCAGATCTGTTCCGCAAATGTTCCAATCTCAAAAATTTGTTTTGCTTTTGATAAGAAATGTTCCTAGTTGATGATTCATGCATGAATGATATGGGAATGAATTACTAATATGAATGCGATGTGATGAACTTACTATATGCATGATCATAGTGATTTTGTGATAATAAACTCTTATGAACTCTTAAGTGTTGGAAAATCCCATAAATGTTATTTCTAAGAAGCTATTTTTCCACATTATACTCCTTAGGGTTTCTTTGACTTTTAATCTTGTAATCCACTTGTTATCTAACTAAAAATAAGTTCTCAAAGCCTATATAATCATGGCCTTCATTCATGCATAAAAACTCCCATTTTTCATTGGTAAACATGTCTTTAAACAAGCTCTTTGTAAAAATCCGAATTTTGAAATTTCATTTTCCTTGCATTTTTCTTATGGAAAAACTTATCTAATGAATTAAAATTTGAAGCTCCAATATATATATTATCTAAGGAATTCATTTAGCTTATAAAACATCAAATTTAGGCTTAGATATTAAGTGTTCTTGTAGGCATGAACCTAAATTACGAATTTAACCATTGATCAACATATCAATATTTTTCATCCTAACTCAACCACTTATTTTACATTCCTATCATGCCTAAACTCATTCAAACTTATGAAAATCATCCTTTCAAGATATCTATCACATATACCCTTCATTTTCTTGTGAAATATGAAAAAAAAAAAAATTTTGGTGGCTTTTAAGGTAGGGTTTCCATTTCATCCGAATTTTCAACATTGCATATTCAACAAAACCTTTCCCTTTTTCAATGTTCTTGCTTCCTACATGCGAAGATCTACTATCTAACACCTCTATGCATATACAAGACTACATTTTTATGATCACCAATGCAAGGAAATGAAAATAGCTCTATGATCATATATGTACATGAAGTTGTGGATGTCTAAACCTTCGATCTACTAAATATAATGCATGAATCATGGATCTCATGGCATGAACAACAATATATATGCAAGATCTTTACTTTACATGCATGAACAAGATGAGACCTTAACATAAACACATCTAAACATTAGATCCATGTCTTGTGATGGCTTGATATTCTTGTTCATGTGTTTTTGTGTCCCTAGCAAGAGCATCATGGGGATTAAATGAGAAAACACACAAGATATAGTCTTGCCATTACAAGATCTAGGAAGAACAAGGTCTAAAATTAACATACCAAAGGAGTCTTGAAGTGGAAAAGAGAAGAAAACAAGTTGAAATTGTGAGGGAATGGGGGAGAGGGACTCACGGCACCACTAGAGAGAAAAGAGAGGGTTTTTGTTCTTTTACAAATTTGAAACAAGAAGAAAATGAAGAGAGAGAGAGAACATTTAGTATATATATTAAGTGAATTAGGGTTTAGCTAAAAAAAAAAGGAAGTAAAAATAATTTAATTGAGAGGGAAACTAGGGGGGGCGCCGGCCACACTTCATGTGTGTGTATGTGTGTGTTTTAAAATTTTATTTTTGTAATTTAGTAAATTAAAATGTAATAAATGTGATAATTATTTAAGAGACAAAATTTTGTGGAAAAGAAAATTGAAATGAGTAGTTGTAAGGATGTAAGAATAGGGTATGGGTAGTGTGTAGTGTAGGTTGTACTTGTGAATAGTAGACAAGACATCTACTTTACCGGTTGTTCCGAAAACACGGGAAAAGCTATAACTGTAATTTTTATAGCTCGGAAAATTACGAAATTGATATTTTTGGAATCCTTATAAAATTACGGTTCTAATGAATAATCCGGAAAATTTTTCTGAATCCGTGGTCCAGGGCACGCTTTTCCGTAATTGAGCTCGGGAAGGCCTGGAATTGAAAAATTCCCGAATTTAAAACTTTCAAAGGTTTAAAATGTACTTTTAAACAATAATTCAAATTCATTACTTTATAATATTTATTATATTATAAAATCGAAGGAAAGCCGGATTTAGGGTTCCTAGGCTTCACTCACTAGACTCGAACTGGACCGGATTAGGGTTTCGCTTCCAACTCCCGGGGTTTCTTGACTACTGAGTATACCGGGGTTTACACGGCGGCTCACAGACGACGTAAAGGCTTCTTTTTCTTTGCACAGGCAGTGCACTGGCAGCTTTCAACTTCGGTTACAAGGGTAGGTCGCTTCTATGCCGGCGGCTTAGATATAGATCTAGCCGGCGTATATGAGGAGAAATGAAAGGTTAGACCAATTTATAATAAAGTCGTCCCAAAGCCGGTGGCTTTGATGCCGGCTTAGACAATCCATCAAATTTGGTCTCTTCAATTGTCTCCAAGCATGTGTTATCTTCTTGTCGCTTCTGACCCTTGATCTATACTGCCTCAATGCCGACGGCTTAGTAGCCAGCAGGTTGTAACTCCTTTTGCGCTGGTGACCATTGAACTCTGAGCTGCCGGCCTTCAATCTATGCTGAGCTATTCATCTTTTATGCCGACAACTTTGAGGCGGCGTACATTTAGTTGAGTTAATCCTTACAAAGCTGGCAGTGTAGGAAGCGGCTTTGGGTGAGTGCATCTTGTAAGCCGTCTGAACGCCGACGACCTTGATGTCAGAAAAGCTGGCGTATCCTTGAATTTTTCCAATTTTCATTCCAAAGTTTTTTGTTTTGATTCTTTGTCCAAATTAGACCTGAAACATGAATTTTAATCAAAACAAGTATCCATTCTATTTATTTTGAACATCAACAAGTTGTAAAAAATATGATCTTATCAATTCCCCCACACTTGAACTTTTGCTTGTCCTCAAGCAAAATAAAGAACAAAATGAAATCTCTTATAGACAGTACAATTTTTCTAATTTAAGCACAATTTCTTTAACTTGTTTTTCTTGTATCTATTGCTCTAACCATACCAATTTCTTATAATTAGAGTACTATAATTAAAATTGAGGAGTTAATCCAAACAAAACAAGTTTTAATCTCAATCTTTAACAAAAGTACATTCTATTCAAAAAGCAAATACCCAATCCACTAAGGAAAAATACTCATTTAAACTTCATTGGACTTTTAGCTTTTATATATATATTCTAAGTAACACTAAATGAAAGCATGTGGTATCTACTTTTTCCTTAGATTTTCTCTTTCTTTATTATAAGTCTCATTTATTGCATATTTGCATTCATTTTTCTTTTCTTTTCAAGCATTTATTTTCTTTTTGGGAGGTTTTTTGCCTCCATCTTTTTTCTTTTCAAAGTTCATGAATTGAACTTTTACCTTTCTTCCCTTCTCGTTATAGTGAGTTCATTGAGTCGGCACATTCCAGGCTCATCACCTAAGTGACCAGGTTTCAAAATACCCCTAAGCACTCGTCCTCACTTTAACATTCAAGTTCAGATACTCATAACTCAAATTTTAAGTCAGAGGAGTAGTGGCTATGCTTGTTTCTTTCTTTTTGAATGTAATAACAAATCAAAGACTTATTTTTATAAAGGATCACTAAGTTTAAAAGTTTCTTCTACCTCTTTCACTAAGTGTTATAATTCAAAGAATATATACAAACTAAAATTTCCTAGAAGTAAACCTTTTTATTTTTCACAAAAGGACTCGACCAACTCTTAAATTTCCAATTCCAAAGTTAAAAATAAAGTAAACTTGTTTCTTAAGGATTTTACAACTTAATTCTAACTTAGTAAACCAATCACAACAACAGATGAGTAAGATACTTTTACAAGTTAATTTTATTGCTTTCAGTCTTTACTTTGTACTATCTCTAATTCTTAATAGATTTTTGAAAAAATTTTGGTAGAATTTGCCCATAATTTGCTTTCAAACCAAAAGTACAAGGTGAGTATTGATCAAATATAAATAACAGCAATTCAGACAACAAATCATATTCACAACTTTAATTCAGCACTTCATTTAATTTATCCCTTCCCCCACACTTCAACTAAACAGTGTCCTCACTGTTTTGCAACAAATTAAATTAGAGGAAAGAAATAAGAAAAAGAATTTGATACTTCCCTAACTTCATTTATTTCACAGTCATCAAAATTGCATTGTAAGAGAGAGTTTTTGCTTTGCTTGCTTTCCTGTAGTCACTACAAAAGAAAAACAAAAATAAAAATAAAAGCAGAAATAAAGGAGTCTACCCATAGGAACTTGGGTGCTCAATATATATATGTATAGGCCAATATGAAAAAAAATAAAAACTCAATAAAGATCAAATGAGAGCTAGCAGGATCTTTAGCTCTCTGGCCCTGGACTGGCTCTGCTGTTATGCTCAGGACTATGTCTCTGAGTATCTCCTGGGTTGGCTGTGTGTGTATGCTTCGAACTGAGTCTATTTATGTGATGTGAACTATGCCTAGACTCAGTGGAAGTTTCATATGTCATCCCAGCCCCTGTCTCTGGGTGCAAGCAGCAGATGGCAGTCTTCAATGCCTCAAAGATAGACTTTCTGAATTTCTTGTTTTTCTTCCTCTCCTTTTCCTGTTTATCTCTAAGCTCCTGACTTTGTTTCTTCAATTCTTGAACATCCAGCCTAAGCTGGTCCATATCATATGCAGAAGAAGTACCTACAGGAGCAGGAGGAGCAGATGAAGATGGGATCTCAAATGGAACATCTCAGGAAAGATATCCTGGAACTCAATCTCCTCCAAGACTAGTGGCTGAGCTCCTCTGGGGTTTTTAAGCAATCCCCAGCCTCTGAATGGTGCCGATGAGATCTTTCTACTCTCAAAATCTCATCCCCTTGAGGAGCTTCAAAAATACCCATCCCCTTCAGCAATTTGGTTATGTAGCCACCACAACACAGGACTCTAGTCCTTGTATCATCAGCCTGTCTGTAAATGAAATTCACTATCTCCATACCCAGATCTATCCTGTAGCCTCTGATAAGGCTATACAAATAAAACATATCAAAACTAGTCACCTTGCTGTGACTAGTCTTCTTGTAGCTCAATGTGTGTGCAAGGATGTGGTGAAGTAGCTTGTGCTCAACAACACCAAATGAAGTGGCCAATGATTTAGAGGGAACAAATGGCTCATTTGCTCTCTCAGGAGGAACCAACTGATACCAGTAAGCCTCCTGAGTCATCTGATCATCTCCCTCAGGCCAATTGTTGGGTAGATTGAAATTCTCCTCCTCATCATCATACAATCCTAGGAGTTGGCCCATCTTCTTCAGCTTAACTTCTATGATCTCACCCATAACCTGGAATTGGAATGTGGATTCAGCTCTGTCAGGGATATTCTTTAATGTGGATAAGAACTCAATAGTCAAGTTCTTATAAGCCGGCTCCCTGAAATCAAACAATCTAATCTAAGCTGGATCTTGGATTGTGTTTCTGATTCTATCTGTCATCCCATATTCATCTAGTAAGCTCCAATCCAAATACTGAGTATTCGGAAAATCCATCATTAGCCTCTTTTTTCGATCTTTAGCATACTGCTGACTGGACAGCAGATTCTTGATATGAGAACCAGAAGTAGAGGCATCCATAGTCTTTTGTTTCTTCTGTCTAGAAGCCATTCCTGCAATTTAAATTGAACTTAATTAGAACAAGGAATCAAAATTGGGTGCACAATAAAAACCAAATCACATGAAAGCTTTGCATAATTCCAATGAAATTCTTGTTAAATACAATCCTAGTTTATGCCTAATTCATTTCATATCATGATTTCAAACAGATTGGAGATCATAGGCATTGAAGCTATTGACATGGAATTTGCTTGAAAATGTACACTTGCAAAACAAAGTCAAAGCTGGCAGCTTAGATTGGCCAGCTTAGACTTGAATGTTGGAATTTCAAATTTTACAAAAGAAATGATTTTCAAAATTTTTTTCATTAAAAGTCCTAAAAACACTTCTATACCGAATTCATCCTCAAATTTAAAAAAATTCACAATCCCAAGTTCAAATTGGAGCACAATGCATCAATTGGAGTTATGGAATAGTATGAAAATTCACAAATCCAACAACCACACCATCAATTCCACAAAGCACCAATTTCGAATTTGATCAATGCACATGAGCTCAAGAACCCTAATTTGCATTTGTATACAGTTCATGTTTCAACTCAGCACAGATTGGAATGAAGCAGGATTTGAACCGAAATCAAACTTCAACAGACTATGAACAACATCAAAGCTACCAAATCTATGAAGATCAGAAGGTAATGCCGCATTCACCAATTGCAATAATCCATTAGCTAATCGACGGATTAAACATAGATACAATGCAATATCATAGATTAAAGCTGCAAACTAAGAGCAGAAGTCATAGACTTACTTGGGCAAGCTGGATCAAGCGCAATGGATAGATAATGAGGAGTGGGATGCGTCAATGAGAGTGAGAGAGTGAATATTGAGTGTAATGAGAAATGGAGAGAGACATACCTATTAAATGCAATTCTGCAGAACGTACGCTGGCATTTTTATTGAGTACGCCGGCAGCTCATATGCCGGTGTAACAAAATTAAATTCATGCCGAGAGCAAATGGCCGGCAGCTTACTCATTTACACTGCCAACATACAGGTCTACGCCGGCTTCAAAGCTAGCAACTTTCAAACCCAGATGTCGGCTTTGATCGAGATTTTTAAAACTCTTGCAATTTTTGAACATAGGCTGCCTTCAACACCGGTGGCTTTAGAAAGTAAGAAGCTGGTGTAATTGCTGTTGCAAACGTTGGCACTAAGTCGGCGGCTTTTACCTTCCATTTGCCGGCTTCTTGTGCGGTGCTCACCTACTTCTCTTTTGACTCTTACGCTGGCTTATCACTGGCGGCTTAAGTCTGCTTTCCTTGATTTTCAAAGCTGGCTCAAGGCTGGCAGCCTTATGCTGGCTTTCAGCTTTTTCAATTTTTTTTTTTTCATTTGTCCACACTAAAAATAAAGTTAGTAAAAACAAAACAAATAAAATTACTCTAAAACTAAACATGGGTTGCCTCCCAAAAAGCACTTAGTTTAGAGTCACTTAGCCTGACTTTTCCATTTATTTTCATGGCTCCTTCAGATTCATGACAGTGGAAGCATTATCATGGTTTTCCCTTTCATAAAAATGTTTGAGCAAATGCCCATTCACCTTGAAAGTCCGATTATCATCAGGTTTCAATTCTACTGCACCATAGGGAAAAACGTTGGCAATTTCAAACGGTCCTGACCATCTTGATCTCAACTTTTCTGGAAACAACTTCAAACGAGAGTTATAAAGTAAAACTTTTTGTCCAGGCAAAAACTCCCGCTTGATAATGTTTTCATGCCATTCTTCGTCGTTCCTTGTAGATACGAGAATTCTCATAAGCTTCATTCCTCCATTCATCCAATTGATTCAATTGAAGCAATCTTTTCTCACCTGCAGCTTTTTCATCAAAATTAAGGAATTTAATGGCCCAATATGCCTTGTGCTCAAGTTCTACAGGAATGACATGATTTACCAAAAACAATCATAAATGGGGACATTCCAATAGGGTTTTAAAAGCAGTTCTATAAGCCCATAATGCATCGTCTAATTTTAAAGACCAATCTTTTCTAGATGCATTAACAGTTTTTTCCAAAATTTTTTTATCTCCCTATTGGACACCTCAACTTGTCCACTTGTTTGTGGATGATAGGGGGTAGCAATTTTATGTGTAACACCATATTTGATAAAAGCTTTTCAAATTGCTTGTTACAAAAATGTGATCCCCCATCACTAATGATAGCTCTAGGCACCCAAATCTGGTAAAAATATTCTTTTTCAAAAATTTCAAAACTACTCGGGCATCATTTGTTTGTAAAGCAACAGCTTCCACCCATTTTGAAACATAATCAACTGCCACAAGTATATATTTGTTTGAAAAAGATGAGGGAAAAGGACCCATGAAGTCAATTCCCCACACATCAAAAAGCTCAATTACCAGTATGTTTTGTGGTAATTCATGTTTCTTGGAAATATTACCAGTTCTTTGACATTGAGCACAAGACAATAAATATTTCCTACAATCACGAAACAAATTAGGCCAATAAAATCCAGATGATAAGACCTTAGCTGTAGTCCTTTGAAGACCAAAATGACCTCCTGCTTCTTTTGAATGACAATTCTCAATAATGTTAAGTTGTTCAGATTCAAGCACACAACGTCTAATTACTTGGTCAGCACATTTTTTGAACAAATACGGTTCGTCCCAAAAATAGCATTTTACATCATGCAAAAACTTTTTCTTTTGTTGATAAGACAAACCATATGGAATGATTTTGCTAACCAAGTAATTGACATAATCAACATACCAAGGCAAATTTAGGATCTCTACTGCATGCAATTGTTCATCAGGAAACTTTTCATTGATAGGAATATCTAAACTATCAGATTCTAGTCTAGATAAATGATCAGCAATCACATTCTCAGTTCCTTCTTATCCTTAATCTCAAGATCAAATTCTTGTAGCAACAATATCCATCTAATCAACCTTGGCTTTGCATCAGCTTTAGCAAACAAGTATTTCAAAGCAGCATGATCAGTATATACTATGACTTTAGATCCTATCAGATAAGGCCTAAACTTGTCACAAGCAAATATAACAGCAAGAAGTTCCTTCTCAGTTGTGGCATAGTTTCTCTGAGCCTCATTCAAAGTTCTACTAGCATAGTATATAACATGAAACAACTTATCTCTTCTTTGACCCAATACTGCTCCTATAGCAAAGTCGCTGGCATCACACATAAGTTTAAAAGGTAGCTCCCAATTTGGTGCAATAATCACTGGTGTAGATGTGAGCTTTTCCTTTAATAAGTTAAATGCCTGCAAACAATTGTCATCAAAATTAAACATTGTATCTTTCTCAAGAAGATTGCAAAGGGGTTTAGAAATTTTAGAGAAATCTTTAATAAATCTCCTAGAAAAACCTGCATGCGCTAAAAAACTTCTAACTCCCTTAATAATGGTGGGTGGTGGCAATTTCTTTATGATCTCAATTTTGACCTTATCAACTTCAATTCCTCTCACTGAAACTTTATGACCCAAAACAATCCCTTCTCTTACCATGAAATGACATTTTTCCCAGTTTAAAATCAAATTTGTTTCTTTGCATCTTTGAAGAACACAAGCTAAGTTTTCTAAACATGCTTCAAAAGACTTTCCAAAAACAGAAAAATCATCCATAAAAATTTCAATAAAATTTTCAAGCATGTCAAAAAAGATAGCCATCATACACCTTTGAAAAGTAGCAGGTGCATTGCAAAGACCAAAGGGCATCCTCCTAAAAGCAAAAGTGCCATAGGGACAAGTAAAAGTGGTTTTTTTCTTGGTCATCAGGAGCTATAGAAATTTGATTATAACCAGAATAACCATCTAAAAAGCAATAATAATCATGCCCTGCAAGTTTTTCTAACATCTGATCAATGAAAGGAAGGGGAAAGTGATCTTTTCTGGTGGCATCATTTAATTTTCTATAATCAATGCAAACTCTCCACCCAGTTACAGTATCAGTAGGAATTAAGTGATCTTCATATTTCACTATAGTTATACCACCTTTCTTTGGTATAACTTGAACTGGACTTACCCACTTACTATCAGAGATAGGATAGATAATACTTGCATCAAGTAGTTTCAGAACTTCCTTTTTTACTATCTCCTTAAGTGTTGGGTTAAGTCTCCTTTGTGGCTGAACTCTAGGTTTGTACTTAGCTTCCATCAAAATTTTGTGAGTGCAAATTATAGGGCTAATTCCCTTGATATCAGCAATAGTCCAACCAATTGCTTCTTTATGCTTCCTTAGAACTTCAAGCAGCTGTTGCTCCTGTTCACCTGTTAAATAAGATGAAACAATAATTGGCAAAGTATCTCTGTCACGCCCCAGTGGGTACCCTAAACGTGGCAGTCCGCCACACTCAATATTAAAGCTTAAGTATGACAACCTTAGTCATTCCAAAAGCTTTTATATTAAGTGTAAGGCTTACTTTCACAATTTTTAGAGGACCGTACATGGAATTATGTAGCTTAAGGAGATATAAAAACATGTTAAGAAAAGAAGAATCACAACAATTATTTGTCCATGGCATAAATTTTACTAACCTAGGGACAGCTTACTAATCTATTATATTCGCATTAACATGCTAATGCTCAGCTACTCTCTATTCAGAATTCTAATATACAAGAGGGATTACCTGCCCACAGGGTCCACGTGGCCTTAACCATAGGAACGGGAACTACAAAAGATATCTATCGGGGTATAAGCTACTAGGCTTAGTGAGTAAATCCCCAGAAAAATAAATTCATACTCGAAGAAGATTATCACTCAAGTTTATTATTCAACCGTATGAAATGCAACAACCACGTGAGCATACAAGACATATGATTTTCCGGGAATCATATGTTGAATGAATTTACGCCCTTCATTCGGGGTTGGGGATTCAGGCCAATTACAGCCACAACTTTTAAAAACACTTTTATAGATCTTACCGGCTCCTATACGCCATCAAAAACTTGTAGTTTATTACAGGCTCCTACTAGCCATCAAAAATTTGTAGTTATTACAGGCTCCTACTAGCCATCAAAAATTTGTAGTTATTACAGGCTCCTACTAGCCACCACTTTTGTAGTTCTTACCGGCTCCTACTCGCCACTTACATGATATACCGGTTCTGTCTACCACCACTATTATACACTTGTCACACCAATTGTATAGTAGTGAATGCAATGTGACTCAACATATGAAGTGCATGAAACATTTCTTTAGTTAAGGTCTAGTTATTTACGTTTAAATTCCTTCGAGTGATCAATCAATTTCAAACACTTCAAGATACTAATTCACATATAACGTTATTACCAACAATCCGAATTTCGATATACTTAGTATTCTTTCAACATATTATCATACACTTTCTTTTTATTTTTCTTAAATTCTAGTGCAACTAATTTTACAAGCACAATCAAGAGTATGAGAAAAATCAACGGGAAGTAACTCACGATGCCATTGCCGTCTATTCCTCTTAAGCGGATGAGTCGTTCACACACTCCACTAAATCGGAATAGTCCTTGGGGTGAAGAAATCCTTTCTCGGGATCACCTAATCAAAGAAAATACCCATAATGAGTTTTTCTTGAAGATTTGCTTGAATTTTGACAAAACAATGTCAAAGAACGTCAAAGTTCGTATAGAAGAATGTTCCAACTTAAATTGGCCATAACTTGGTCATTTTAACTCGGAATTGCGCATATAATATACCGATTTCTATCTACTCGAAAAGATCTACCCATTTCTAAAATTATTTCCCACAAACAAAGCCACATAGGCTCCGAAAAACTGGTGACAAAATTTACAACGGATTTTCAAGTAAAAACAACTTTGGTTCAAGAAATCAAAATTTGTTTGATAAATGCTTCGTTATCCATATAGTTGAAAAATTCTCTTTTTATAACTATATAACTCATATTTAAGCATGCTCAAGTGTTTTGTTGTCCAAATTATTTTTCCTAAGTAAAACAATATCGGGTTGAAGCTTTTCGGAAATTGTTTTCGTGAATTTCCTTGTTTTCTTTATTTTCTAAAAACGTTTTATGTTGGTTTTATTTATCTTTTTCTAAGTGACTTTTTGAAAATAAAATTTTCTATTTTCTAAGTTACACTAATAATATTTTTGAAGTTTTTCTAGAAAATATGCTTTTCCTTATTTTCTTGTGTAAATTCCTTTGTTTACTTGTTTTGATAAAAATATTTACTTGATATTTCTCATTCTTTTTCTCATGTCTCCCATTTCCAAAAACAATTACCCATGCATGAAAATTTGATTTCCTTATAAAAACAAAGTGGAACAATTAAGGACTTTTTGTAGAAAAACTAATTTCTATAATCTTATTAACTTTTTCTTGTAACTTGAAAAGTGAAAATTTTATTCTTTTCAAACCATAAATTTTCTTTGCCTATTTGCAAGGTCTTTACTTAAAAATTTCCTTAGTCATCCATCTTATTTTCTTTCTTTATGAAAAGAACCATTTTTGTCAACAAAATATTTTCTTTTGAAAAGCAAAGTAGAGTAACAGAGATTTAACTAGCTTTTAAGTAAAAATAGTTTCTAAATTCATAGTGAATTCTTTTTGTAACTTGAAAATGAAGGAGTTTATTTTTGTTATCTTATATTTTTATGTTTCACATAAACTTATCCCTAAGTGACAAAAAGTCTTCTTTTATTTCACTATCTTTAGAAAATGAAACTTTTGGACAACAATCTAGATGAACATGATTATGAGAATAATAATAAACAAAGTAACATAAAGCATAAAATCAAGTATTGGAGTCTTAGCTTTTTCAAGGCTCCCGAGACTAAGAAATAAACTAGTCCCATAATGAAATAAAATGAAAGAAGAAAAGCTTGTTTTGACTTGATGAGGACAAGTCTAAGACTAGAGACTAGTCTTATTTTAACAAGGAATAAATAAATAAATTGCAATGGAAAAGTAAATAAATTGTTTTGCATGAAATAAATAAATTGCAAGATTATGAGCTTACATGCTCTAATTGGTATATATAGCTATATAGATATATTAGATAGTTATGAACATAAAAGAAGTATAAATGAACATAAGAGGAGCATGAAGAATATATAAAGCAGACATGAACATAAAGGAATTATGATTATGAACAAAAACAAAGTATGAACCTATTGTTGCTTTCTTAACCTTCATGGTTTTAGAAAACATACACTAAGCTCATACTAAGTAGATGAACATGGAGATTTTTTGAAGAACTTTTACCTAAAGGAGATGAACTTCTTGAAAGAACTTCTTGAGAGAAATTTGAGAGAAATTTTAGTAGAGTAACTTTAGAGAAGAAGAGATGTGAAAGAAGTGAAGGTATGAGGGCGTATTTATAGGATTTTTGAGGAGTGGTTTTTGTGTGATTTAAATAAATGCAAAATTGGAACAAATTGAGGGCGAGAGGGGGGGGGGGGGGGGGGGTGGGGGCGCCGGCCATTGCATGGGGGAGGGATTTGTTTTATTTTTTTGACTTTTTGGAAAGATAAAAGATGAAATTTGTAAGATAGATATGATATAAAGTTATGGGAAAGGTAAAAAGTTAAGATTATAGGTTATGTAGAGTGTAAGAGTAGGTGTAAGAAAAAGTAGAGATAAAAGAATAGTGTAGAATAGTAATGAATAGTGTAATGTAAAGTAGATATGACAATTAAAGTACCGATAGTAAGAAAATACGCGTATAATAGCTATATCTGTTATTTTTACTTACCGAAAAATTACGAAATTGATATTTTTGGAAAACTTATATTTTTACGAGTCTAACGGTATATTCGGAATATTTTTACTATTCCGAGCTTCCACATTTTTCGAGAACTGTGTCCGATCGGGTTCGAAGGACACCCGAATTTCGCGACACTGAAACTTTTATAAAACCTATGGTTATTACGGACTATTCGAACTAATTATCCCAACTTCGTTTTTCCGGGCCAAAGAAAACGGCAATGCCGGATTTAGATGGATACGGCAAACTAGGGTTTTGTTGACCTTTAGGGTTTCGTTTGACTTCTGGTTAGGGTTTTATGCTAAACCAATTCTGAAATTTTAGGGGTTTACAACCTACCCCCCTTAAAGAAAGTTTTGTCCTCAAAACTTGGAAATTCCTACTTGTGGTTAAAACTTGGTTACTTGGGTCATGCATCCTTCTTCAAAACCTTCTTTACTTGATTTCCTCATTTCTTAACCTCTGAACTCTTACGGATAAACATCGATATGGGGTGTACCTTCATAAGGAAAATCCTCCTTTTAAAACATTAACTTTTATCCCTATAACTTGATTCCTTAACTATTTGTTAGATGGGGAATTGTTGCATATCTTTAATATGTTTACGTAATAATCAACTTCCTTCTCGTCTTATGATTACTTCCTGTCTTTGAACTTACCCGGTTCTTAATTTGAGACCTTTAAGGTCTTCTTATCCGATTCATCTTATTTTATCTATCTTGTGCCCTTATCATCTTATGAGATGCTCTTGATTGTTCCTTCAAGGTTTTTGAATAATTTTCCTTGATCGTTTGTAGTATCAAGGGTCCAAAATTCTTTATTAGTTCCTCTTTGTTCCCATTCTTGCGTCCAGATTTGTTATATCTCTGACTGATCTCTTTTGCTTCCATTTCTTTCCCTGTTATATTGACCGTTTATGAAACGAACCATCTTTTGTTAGTTTCTCAATTTATCCATAAGCATCCCTGTTTTCTTGCTATCGTTTGTGAGAAAATCCAAAATCTTGAGAAGGTTAATTTTGTTTTCATTGAATTTCATAAACCCTTTCATCCTTTGGTGTCTTTGTTCTCCTATCTATATTTCTTTTCCTCTATTGTTTCTTGAACTTCGGTTTATCTAAGTTCTCCTTGGATATGTTGTTGGTCTTATTTTATGAACCGTACTCATGATTCCTTCTTGCTAACTCCTTTGTCCTTAGGTTATGCTAAATCATCCTTTAGCATCTTTTAATACCTTTTTCTTCCTTTATCCCTTCTTTATCCTTCATATCTTCTCTTCTAAGCTCTTTTGTTATGGTTGATCTTAATATCCTACTGACGTGGTTCCTCTTTTAAACCTTGTTGTGAGCTTCAAGGTTTGGCTTTTCTTTAATTTTCTATACTTAAGATTACATTTTTAGATTACTTCTTTCCTTCTTCAAGCTATATCACTATCCAGAAATCATCACTAAAACTTGTGGGGTTATTTTGAGGGTCATGCCTTCTTGATTTGATTCTTTGTTGGCGGTATCGTGATCTTACGCTTGAGAAAAACGTGGTTGCTCCTTAAAAGGTTTTCATCTTGTTCCTTTCCGAAGTTAACTGTAAACCCCTAAATTTTTGGAATCGGTTTAGCATAAAACCCTAACCGGAAGTCAAACGAAACCCTAAAGGTCAGCAAAACCTTAGTTTGCCGTGTCCATCTAAATCCGGCATTGCCGTTTTCTTTGGCCCGGAAAAACGAAGTTGGGATAATTAGCTCGAATAGTCCGTAATAACCATAGGTTTTATAAAAGTTTCAGTTTCGCGAAATTTGGGTGTCCTTCGAACCCGATCGGACACAGTTCTCGAAAAACGTGTCCGGAAGCCCGGACTAGTAAAAATATTCCGAATACACCGTTAGACTCGTAAAAATATAAGTTTTCCAAAAATATCAATTTCATAATTTTTCGGTAAGTAAAAATAACAGATATAGCTATTATACGAGTATTTTCTTACTACCGGTACTTTAATTGTCATATCTACTTTACATTACACTATTCATTACTATTCTACACTATTCTTTTATCTCTACTTTTTCTTACACCTACTCTTACGCTCTACATAACCTATAATCTTAACTTTTTACCTTTCCCATAACTTTATATCACATATATCTTACAAATTTCATCTTTTATTTTCCAAAAAGTCAAAAAATTAATTCACTCCCTCTCTCCTCTCAATGTGGCCGGCACTCTCTCTCTCTCTAATGCCCTCAATTTGTTTTAATTTGCATTTATTTAAATCACACAAAAATTCCTCCTCAAAATCCTATAAATACCCCCCTTCTCTTTCACTTCTTTCACACCACTTCTACACTAAAATTACTCTCTCAAATCTCTAGAATTTCTCTCCAAGAAGCTCTTCAAGAAATTCTCTTTAAGCTCATCTTCTTTAGGTAAAAGTTCTTCAAGAAGTCTCCATGTTCATCTACTTAGTATGAGCTTAGTGTGTTTTCTAAAACATGAAGGTTAAGAAAGCAACAATAGGTTCATACTTTGTTTTTGTTCATAACCACAATTCCTTTATGTTCACGTTTCCTTTATATATTCTTCATGCTCCTCTTATGTTCATTTATGATTCTTTTATGTGCATAATATCTATTATATCTATATAGCTATATACTAATTAGAGCATGTAAGCTCATACTCTTACAATTTATTTACCTTTCATGCAATTTATTACTTCAATGCAATTTATTTATTTCAAGTTGTTTATAAGACTAGTCTTAGTCTTAGACTTGTCCTAATCAAGTCAAAACAAGTTTTTCTTCTTTCATTTTATTTCTTTATGGGACTAGTTTATTTCTTAGTCCCGGGAGTCTTGAAAAAGCTAAGACTCCAATACTTGATTTTATTATTTATGCTTTATGTTATTTTATTTATTATTATTCTCATAATCATGTTCATTTAGATTGTTGTCCAAAAGTTTTATTTTCTAAAGATAATGAAATAAAAGAAGACTTTTTGTTACTTAAATATATTTTTGTGAAACATAAAAATATAAGATAACAAAAATAGACTCATTCATTTTCAAGTTACAAAAGAATTCACTATGAATTTAGAAACTATTTTTACTTAAAACTAGTTAAATCTTTGTTACTTTACTTTGCTTTTCAAAGAAAATTTTGTTGACAAAAATGGTTCTTTTCATAAAGAAAGAAATAAGATGGATGACTAAGAAAATTTTTAAGTAAAGACCTTGCAAATAGGCAAAGAAAACTTATGGTTTGAAAAGAATAAAATTTTTCACTTTTCAAGTTACAAGAAAAAGTTAATAAGATTATAGAAATTAGTTTTTCTACAAAAAGTCCTTAATTGTTCCACTTTGTTTTTATAAGGAAACCAAATTTTCATGCATGGTAATTGTTTTTGGAAATGGGAGACATGAGAAAAAGAATGAGAAATATCAAGTAAAGATTTTTGCCAAAACAAGTAAACAAGGAATTTACACAAGAAAATAAGGAAAAGCATATTTTCTAGAAAAACTTCAAAAATATTTATTAGTGTAACTTAGAAGCAGAAAATTTTATTTTCAAAAGTCACTTAGAAAAAGATAAATAAAACCAACATAAAACGTTTTTAGAAAATAAAGAAAACAAGGAATTCATTGAAATTACAAAAACAATTTCCGAAAAGCTTCAACCCGACATTGTTTTACCTAAGAAAGATAATTTGGACAACAAGACACTTGAGCATACTTAAATATGAGTTATATAGTTATAAAAGAGAATTTTTCAACTATATAGATAACTAAGTATTTATCAAACAAATTTTGATTTCTTGAACCAAAGTTGTTTTTATTTAGAAATCCGTGGTGAATTTTGTCGCCACTTTTTCAGAGCCTATATGACTTTGTTTGTGGGAAACAATTTTAGAAATGGGTAGATCTTTTCGAGTAGATAGAAATCGGTATATTATATGCGCGATTCGAGTTAAAATGACCAAGTTATGGCCATTTTAAGTTGGAACATTCTTCTATACGAACTTTGACGTTCTTTGACATTGTTTTGTCAAATTCAAGAAAATCTTCAAGAAAAACTCATTATGGGTATTTTCTTTGGTTAGGTGACCCCGAGAACTATTACGATCTAGTGGAGTGTGTGAACGACTCATCCGCTTAAAGGAATAGACGACAATGGCATCGTGAGTTTATTTCCATTAAATGCTACACTTGTTGTGCTTGTAAATTAGTTGCACTAGAGTTAAGAAAAGATAAACCGATATGCATGTAAAATAATTCCTGAAAGGATTCTAAGAATTCGAAGCCCGAATTGTTCTAAGTGATTGTTTTAGTTTAATATTGATTTGTGTGAAATTCCTTGATCACCTTAATGTTGAAAGTAATTATGTTATGACTTTATAAATTAATGAACTCATGCATACCACGAAGTGAGTCACATTACATGGTTGGGATATTATCCTTGGGTGAGAAGGATAGTAGGCTCATGTCGAAAGCAACACTTGGCGAAGATCCGAAAGCGATTGCTTGGCGGCTTAATGAAATATGCTTGGCGGTTGATCCGAAAGCAAGGTCAAATCAAGTAGGTTCGGAATACTTGGCGATGTGTGCTCGCAAGTATAAAAGTTTTTATTGAATGCTTGGCGATGTGTGCTCGCAAGCTTAAATTTTCTATTATTAAACTACTTGTTTTGAGTATCACCAAACCCCGAATGGAGGGCGTAAATCCATTCAACATATAGTTCCCAGAAAGCTATATGATGTTTGCCCACGTGTTTGATGCATTACATATGTGTGATTAACCAACTTGTTTGAACTTGCACAATAAGTTATTTATGGAAATAATTCTCACTAAGCCTATTAGCTTATACCCCATAGCTACCTTTTGCAGTTCCCGTACTTATGGCTAAGGCCACGTGGACCATGTTGGCAGGTAATCCCTTTTGAATATTAGAACTCACTAAATATATCATAGTATTAGCATGCAAATATTTATATAATAGCTTAGTAATTTAGGGAATTGTTCCTAAGTATGCATAGTCTATTGCTATGAATAAATATTCATTGTGAATCCTCTTTTCTTAATATGTTTTTATATCTCCTTAAGCTACTTATTATTCACATATGGTCCTCTAAAAATTGTGAAAGTAAGCCTTACACTTGATATAAAACTTTGGAATGACTAAGGTTGTCATACCTTAAGCTCTTCATATTAAAGTGGGCGGCTTCACATTTAGAGTACCCATTGGCGGACATTAACACGTTGGCTTATGGTCTTCTTATTACAAGCTGGATGGCATATTTCGTGATGGCATACTTCATTTTGTAAGGTCTTGATTTTTCTCGTTGTTTTCTCTAACTTCCTTATAAGTCTCTTTTTTCCATGTTTCTCTGAATGTAATATGTATCCAAATTCTTTTCAAAACTTCTTGTTGAAACTTAGAATGTTCCCAAAGATCAGTTTCTCTTCATTCTTTAGCTATTTAGTTTCC